>CM063254.1:9347183-9697363 GCA_032158295.1 Pycnopodia helianthoides | reverse complement strand
TTTCCAATGGTATAAAACTTGTGAAAAATCCAGCATTGATTTGAGAGTGATTTGACCGTGCATACTTTATGTTTCTCTTTCGAACAGCACTGTGTACAAAAATCCCATTAGACATGCGTTTGAGGAACATTCGGAGTATCGTCACTTGCCTGTAATTTCCGGTATGAAGACGGCATATAAGAGCCATTACAAATTGATTTTCGGATAGAGGACTATGCAAGGAAGATTCAGGTACAAATTTCGTCTCTCTAGCATGCTTAGTTCATGAGTTATACTCAAACTTAACACGGAATTTGTTTCAAGCCATAATTCGGCAGTATATTCCTTGCTGGTTTTACTACGCAGCCCTTCTTTGCTTAGTTGCTGTTGTACTACCCTCCTCTCTGGACACTCGCGTCGCCTACAAAATCGTCAGAGCCACATATTTTAGTTGAATCTGGAGCCCTTGAGACGGGCTTTCCAATGGTATAAAACTTGTGAAAATCCAGCATTGATTTGAGTGATTTGACCGTGCATACTTTATGTTTCTCTTTCGAACAGCACTGTGTACAAAAATCCATTAGAATGCGTTTGGGGAACATTCGAGTATCGTCACTTGCCTGTAATTTCCGGTATGAAACGGCATATAAGACCATTACAAATATTTCGGATAGAGGACTATGCAAGGAAGATTCAGGTACAAATTTCGTCTCTCTAGCATGCTTAGTTCATGAGTTATACTCAACTTAACACGGAATTTGTTTCAAGCCTTTATTCGGCAGTATATTCCTTGCTGGTTTTACTACGCAGCCCTTCTTGCTTAGTTGCTGTGTACTACCCCTACTCTCTGGACACTCGCGTCGCCTACAAAATCGTCAAGCCACATATTTATTGAATCTGGAGCCCTTGAACGGCTTTCCAATGGTATAAAACTTGTGAAAATCAGCATTGATTTGAGAGTGATTTGACCGTGCATACTTTATGTTTCTCTTTCGAACAGCACTGTGTACAAAAATCCATTAGACATGCGTTTGAGGAACATTCGAGTATCGTCACTTGCCTGTAATTTCCGGTATGAAGACGGCATATAAGAGCCATTACAAATTGATTTTCGGATAGAGGACTATGCAAGGAAGATTCAGGTACAAATTTCGTCTCTCTAGCATGCTTAGTTCATGAGTTATACTCAAACTTAACACGGAATTTGTTTCAAGCCTTTATTCGGCAGTATATTCCTTGCTGGTTTTACTACGCAGCCCTTCTTTGCTTAGTTGCTGTTGTACTACCCTCCTCTCTGGACACTCGCGTCGCCTACAAAATCGTCAAGCCACATATTTTAGTTGAATCTGGAGCCCTTGAGACGGGCTTTCCAATGGTATAAAACTTGTGAAAATCCAGCATTGATTTGAGAGTGATTTGACCGTGCATACTTTATGTTTCTCTTTCGAACAGCACTGTGTACAAAAATGCCATTAGACATGCGTTTGAGGAACATTCGAGTATCGTCACTTGCCTGTAATTTCCGGTATGAAGACGGCATATAAGAGCCATTACAAATTGATTTTCGGATAGAGGACTATGCAAGGAAGATTCAGGTACAATTTCGTCTCTCTAGCATGCTTAGTTCATGAGTTATACTCAAACTTAACACGGAATTTGTTTCAAGCCTTTATTCGGCAGTATATTCCTTGCTGGTTTTACTACGCAGCCCTTCTTTGCTTAGTTGCTGTTGTACTACCCCTCTCTCTGGACACTCGCGTCGCCTACAAAATCGTCAAGCCACATATTTAGTTGAATCTGGAGCCCTTGAGACGGGCTTTCCAATGGTATAAAACTTGTGAAAATCCAGCATTGATTTGAGAGTGATTGACCGTGCATACTTTATGTTTCTCTTTCGAACAGCACTGTGTACAAAAATCCATTAGACATGCGTTTGAGGAACATTCGGAGTATCGTCACTTGCCTGTAATTTCCGGTATGAAGACGGCATATAAGAGCCATTACAAATTGATTTTCGGATAGAGGACTATGCAAGGAAGATTCAGGTACAAATTTCGTCTCTCTAGCATGCTTAGTTCATGAGTTATACTCAAACTTAACACGGAATTTGTTTCAAGCCTTTATTCGGCAGTATATTCCTTGCTGGTTTTACTACGCAGCCTTCTTTGCTTAGTTGCTGTTGTACTACCCTCTCTCTGGACCTCGAGTCGCTACAAATCGTCCGCACAAATTTTAATGAATCTGGAAATTTAGGGTCTTCTCATGTATAAACTGTAAAATCCAGCATTGATTTGAGATTGATTTGACCGTGCATACTTTATGTTTTTCTGACAGCATGGTACAAAATCCATTAATATTGCGTTTGGAACATTCGGAGTATCGTCACTTGCTGTAATTTCGGTTGAAGACGGCATATAAGAGCATTACAAATTATTTTCGGATAGAGGACTATGAAGGAGATTCAGGTACAAATTTCGTCTCTCTAGCATGCTTAGTTCATGATTTATACTCAAACTTAACACGATTTGTTTCAAGCCTTTATTCGGCAGTATATTCCTTGCTGGTTTATACGCAGCCTTCTTGCTTAGTTGCGTTGTACTACCCTCCTCTCTGGACACTCGCGTCGCCTACAAATCGTCAAGCCACATATTTATTTGAATCTGGAGCCCTTGAACGGGCTTTCCAATGGTATAAAACTTGTAAAAATCCAGCATTGTTTGAGAGTGATTTGACCGTGCATACTTTATGTTTCTCTTTCGAACAGCACTGTGTACAAAAATCCATTAGACATGCGTTTGAGGAACATTGGATATCGTCATTGCCTGTAATTTCCGGTATGAAGACGGCATATAAGAGCCATTACAAATTATTTTCGGATAGAGGACTATGCAAGGAAGATTCAGGTACAAATTTCGTTCTCTAGCATGCTTAGTTCATGAGTTATACTCAAACTTAACACCGAATTTGTTTCAAGCTTTATTCGGCAGTATATTCCTTGCTGGTTTTACTACGCAGCCCTTCTTTGCTTAGTTGCTGTTGTACTACCCCTCCTCTCTGGACACTCGCGTCGCTACAAATCGTCACAGCCACATATTTTATTTGAATCTGGAGCCCTTGAACGGGCTTTCCAATGGTATAAAACTTGTGAAAAATCCAGCATTGATTTGAGAGTGATTTGACCGTGCATACTTTATGTTTCTCTTTCGAACAGCACTGTGTACAAAAATCCATTAGACATGCGTTTGAGGAACATTGGAGTATCGTCACTTGCCTGTAATTTCCGGTATGAAGACGGCATATAAGAGCCATTACAAATTGATTTTCGGATAGAGGACTATGCAAGGAGATTCAGGTACAAATTTCGTCTCTCTAGCATGCTTAGTTCATGAGTTATACTCAAACTTAAACACGGAATTTGTTTCAAGCCTTTATTCGGCAGTATATTCCTTGCTGGTTTTACTACGCAGCCCTTCTTTGCTTAGTTGCTGTTGTACTACCCCTCCTCTCGGACACTCGCGTCGCCTACAAAATCGTCAAGCCACATATTTTATTGAATCTGGAGCCCTTGAGACGGTTTCCAATGGTATAAAACTTGTGAAAATCCAGCATTGATTTGAGAGTGATTGACCGTGCATACTTTATGTTTCTCTTTCGAACAGCACTGTGTACAAAAATCCCATTAGACATGCGTTTGAGGAACATTCGGAGTATCGTCACTTGCCTGTAATTTCCGGTATGAAGACGGCATATAAGAGCCATTACAAATTAATTTCGGATAGAGGACTATGCAAGGAAGATTCAGGTACAAATTTCGTCTCTCTAGCATGCTTAGTTCATGAGTTATACTCAAACTTAACACGGAATTTGTTTCAAGCCTTTATTCGGCAGTATATTCCTTGCTGGTTTTACTACGCAGCCCTTCTTTGCTTAGTTGCTGTTGTACTACCCCTCTCTCAGGACACTCGCGTCGCCTACAAAATGTCAGAGCCACATATTTTAGTTGAATCTGGAGCCCTTGAACGGGCTTTCCAATGGTATAAAACTTGTGAAAATCCAGCATTGATTTGAGAGTGATTTGACCGTGCATACTTTATGTTTCTCTCTTCGAACAGCACTGTGTACAAAAATCCCATTAGACGATGCGTTTGAGGAACATTCGAGTATCGTCACTTGCCTGTAATTTCCGGTATGAAGACGGCATATAAGAGCCATTACAAATTATTTTCGGATAGAGGACTATGCAAGGAAGATTCAGGTACAAATTTCGTCTCTCTAGCATGCTTAGTTCATGAGTTATACTCAAACTTAACACGGAATTTGTTTCAAGCCTTATTCGGCAGTATATTCCTTGCTGGTTTTACTACGCAGCCCTTCTTTGCTTAGTTGCTGTTGTACTACCCCTCCTCTCAGGACACTCGCGTCGCCTACAAAATCGTCACAGCCACATATTTTATTGAATCTGGAGCCCTTGAACGGGCTTTCCAATGGTATAAAACTTGTAAAAATCCAGCATTGATTTGAGAGTGATTTGACCGTGCATACTTTATGTTTCTCTTTCGAACAGCACTGTGTACAAAAATCCCATTAGACATGCGTTTGAGGAACATTCGGAGTATCGTCACTTGCCTGTAATTTCCGGTATGAAGACGGCATATAAGAGCCATTACAAATTGATTTTCGGATAGAGGACTATGCAAGGAAGATTCAGGTACAAATTTCGTCTCTCTAGCATGCTTAGTTCATGAGTTATACTCAAACTTAACACGGAATTTGTTTCAAGCCTTTATTCGGCAGTATATTCCTTGCTGGTTTTACTACGCAGCCCTTCTTTGCTTAGTTGCTGTTGTACTACCCCTCCTCTAGGACACTCGCGTCGCCTACAAAATCGTCACAGCCACATATTTTAGTTGAATCTGGAGCCCTTGAGACGGGCTTTCCAATGGTATAAAACTTGTGAAAATCCAGCATTGATTTGAGAGTGATTTGACCGTGCATACTTTATGTTTCTCTTTCGAACAGCACTGTGTACAAAAATCCCATTAGACATGCGTTTGAGGAACATTCGGAGTATCGTCACTTGCCTGTAATTTCCGGTATGAAGACGGCATATAAGAGCCATTACAAATTAATTTTCGGATAGAGGACTATGCAAGGAAGATTCAGGTACAAATTTCGTCTCTCTAGCATGCTTAGTTCATGAGTTATACTCAAACTTAACACGAATTTGTTTCAAGCCATAATTCGGCAGTATATTCCTTGCTGGTTTTACTACGCAGCCCTTCTTTGCTTAGTTGCTGTTGTACTACCCCTACTCTCTGGACACTCGCGTCGCCTACAAAATCGTCACAGCCACATATTTTATTGAATCTGGAGCCCTTGAGACGGGCTTTCCAATGGTATAAAACTTGTGAAAATCCAGCATTGATTTGAGAGTGATTTGACCGTGCATACAAAAAAAAAAAAAAAAAAAAAAAAAAAAAAAAAAAAAAAAAAAAAAAAAAAAAAGTTATACTCAAACTTAACACGGAATTTGTTTCAAGCCATTAATTCGGCAGTATATTCCTTGCTGGTTTTACTACGCAGCCCTTCTTTGCTTAGTTGCTGTTGTACTACCCCTCCTCTCTGGACACTCGCGTCGCCTACAAAATCGTCACAGCCACATATTTTAGTTGAATCTGGAGCCCTTGAGACGGGCTTTCCAATGGTATAAAACTTGTGAAAATCCAGCATTGATTTGAGAGTGATTTGACCGTGCATACTTTATGTTTCTCTTTCGAACAGCACTGTGTACAAAAATCCATTAGACATGCGTTTGAGGAACATTCGAGTATCGTCACTTGCCTGTAATTTCCGTATGAAGACGCATATAAGAGCATTACAAATTAATTTTCGGATAGAGGACTATGCAAGGAAGATTCAGTACAAATTTCGTCTCTCTAGCATGCTTAGTTCATGAGTTATACTCAAACTTAACACGGAATTTGTTTCAAGCCTATTCGGCAGTATATTCCTTGCTGTTTTACTACGCAGCCCTTCTTTGCTTAGTTGCTGTTGTACTACCCCTCTCTCTGACACTGCGTCGCTACAAAATCGTCACAGCCACATATTTTATTGAATCTGGAGCCCTTGAACGGGCTTTCCAATGTATAAAACTGTAAAATCCAGCATTGATTTGAGAGTGATTTGACCGTGCATACTTATGTTTCCTTTCGAACAGCACTGTGTACAAAATCCCATTAGACATGCGTTTGAGGAACATTCGAGTATCGTCACTTGCCTGTAATTTCCGGTATGAAGACGCATATAAGAGCCTTACAAATATTTTCGGATAGAGGACTATGCAAGGAAGATTCAGGACAAATTTCGTCTCTCTAGCATGCTTAGTTCATGGTTATACTCAAACTTAACACGAATTTGTTTCAAGCCTTATTCGGCAGTATATTCCTTGCTGGTTTTACTACGCAGCCCTTCTTGCTTAGTTGCTGTTGTACTACCCCTCTCTCAGGACACTCGCGTCGCCTACAAAATCGTCCAGCCACATATTTTATTTGAATCTGAGCCTTGAACGGGCTTTCCAATGGTTAAAACTTGTAAAATCCAGCATTGATTTGAGAGTGATTTGACCGTGCATACTTATGTTTCTCTTTCGAACAGCACTGTGTACAAAATCCATTAGACATGCGTTTGAGAACATTCGGAGTATCGTCCTTGCCTGTAATTTCGATGAAGACGGCATATAAGAGCCATTACAAATTATTTTCGATAGAGGACTATGCAAGGAAGATCAGGTACAAATTTCGTCTCTCTAGCATGCTTAGTTCATGAGTTATACTCAAACTTAACACGGAATTTGTTTCAAGCCTATTCGGCAGTATATTCCTTGCTGTTTTACTACGCAGCCTTCTTTGCTTAGTTGCTTTGTACTACCCTCTCTCGACACTCGCGTCGCCTACAAAATCGTCAAGCCACATATTTTATTTGAATCTGGAGCCCTTGAGACGGCTTTCCAATGGTATAAAACTTGTGAAAATCCAGCATTGTTTGAGAGTGATTTGACCGTGCATACTTTATGTTTCTCTTTCGAACAGCACTGTGTACAAAATCTTAGACATGCTTTGAGAACATTCGGAGTATCGTCTTGCCTGTAATTCCGGTATAAGACGGCATATAAGAGCCATTACAAATTGATTTTCGGATAGAGGACTATGCAAGGAAGATTCAGGTACAAATTTCGTCTCTCTAGCATGCTTAGTTCATGAGTTCTCAAACTTAACACGGAATTTGTTTCAAGCCTTATTCGGCAGTATATTCCTTGTGTTTACACGCAGCCCTTCTTTGCTTAGTTGCTGTTGTACTACCCCTCCTCTCGACTCGCGTCGCCTACAAAATGTCAAGCACATATTTTATTGAATCTGGAGCCCTGAGACGGCTTTCCAATGGTATAAACTTGTGAAAATCAGCATTGATTTGAGAGTGATTTGACCGTGCATACTTTATGTTTCTCTTTCGAACAGCACTGTGTACAAAATCCATTAGACATGCGTTGAGGAACATCGATTCGTCACTGCCTGTAATTTGGTATGAAGACGGCATATAAGAGCATTACAAATTATTTCGATAGGGATATGCAAGGAAGATTCAGGTACAAATTTCGTCTCTCTAGCTCTTAGTTCATGAGTTATACTCAAACTTAACACCGAATTTGTTTCAAGCTTATTCGGCAGTATTTCCTTGCTGTTTACTACGCACCCTCTTGCTTAGTTGCTGTTGTACTACCCCTCCTCTCGGACACTCGCGGCCTACAAAATCGCAGAGCCACATATTTTAGTTGAATCTGAGCCCTTGAACGGGCTTTCAATGGTATAAAACTTGTGAAAATCCAGCATTGATTTGAGAGTGATTTGACCGTGCATACTTATGTTTCTCTTTCGAACAGCACTGTGTACAAAAATCATTAGACATGCGTTTGAGGAACATTCGGAGTATCGTCACTTGCCTGTAATTTCCGTATGAAGACGCATATAAGAGCATTACAAATTAATTTTCGGATAGAGGACTATGCAAGGAAGATTCAGGTACAAATTTCGTCTCTCTAGCATGCTTAGTTCATGATTATACTCAAACTTAACACGAATTTGTTTCAAGCCTTTATTCGGCAGTATATTCCTTGCTGGTTTTACTACGCAGCCCTTCTTTGCTTAGTTGCTGTTGTACTACCCCTCCTCTCTGGACACTCGCGTCGCCTACAAAATCGTCAAGCCACATATTTTATTTGAATCTGGAGCCCTTGAACGGCTTCCAATGGTATAAAACTTTAAAATCCAGCATTGATTTGAGAGTGATTTGACCGTGCATACTTTATGTTTCTCTTTCGAACAGCACTGTGTACAAAATGCCATTAACATGCGTTTGAGGAACATTCGAGTATCGTCACTTGCCTGTAATTTCCGTATGAAGACGGCATATAAGAGCCATTACAAATTATTTCGGATAGAGACTATGCAAGGAAGATTCAGGTACAAATTTCGTCTCTCTAGCATGCTTATTCATGAGTTATACTCAAACTTAACACGGAATTTGTTTCAAGCCTTTATTCGGCAGTATATTCCTTGCTGGTTTTACTACGCAGCCCTTCTTTGCTTAGTTGCTGTTGTACTACCCCTCCTCTCAGGACACTCGCGTCGCCTACAAAATCGTCAAGCCACATATTTTAGTTGAATCTGGAGCCCTTGAGACGGGCTTTCCAATGGTATAAAACTTGTGAAAATCCAGCATTGATTTGAGAGTGATTTGACCGTGCATACTTTATGTTTCTCTTTCGAACAGCACTGTGTACAAAAATCCCATTGACATGCGTTTGAGGAACATTCGAGTATCGTCACTTGCCTGTAATTTCCGGTATGAAGACGGCATATAAGAGCCATTACAAATTATTTTCGGATAGAGGACTATGCAAGGAAGATTCAGGTACAAATTTCGTCTCTCTAGCATGCTTAGTTCATGATTATACTCAAACTTAACACGAATTTGTTTCAAGCCTTTATTCGCATATATTCCTTGTGGTTTTACTACGCACCCTTCTTGCTTAGTTGCTGTTGTACACCCTCTCGACACTCGCGTGCCTACAAAATCGTCAAGCCACATTTTATTGATCTGGAGCCCTTGAACGGCTTTCCAATGGTATAAAACTTGTAAAATCCACATTGATTTGAGAGTGATTTGACCGTGCATACTTTATGTTTCCTTTCGAACAGCACTGTGTACAAAATCATTAAATGCGTTTGAGGAAATTCGAGTATCGTCACTTGCCTGTAATTTCGTATGAAGACGCATATAAGAGCATTACAATATTTTCGGATAGAGACTATGCAAGAAGATCAGGTACAAATTTCGTCTCTCTACATGCTTAGTTCATGAGTTATACTCAAACTTAACACGAATTTGTTTCAAGCCTTATTCGGCAGTATATTCCTTGCTGGTTTTACTACGCAGCCCTTCTTGCTTAGTTGCTGTTGTACTACCCTCCTCTGGACACTCGCGTCGCCTACAAAATCGTCAGCCACATATTTTATGAATCTGGCCCTTGAACGGCTTTCCAATGTATAAAACTTGTAAAATCCAGCATTGATTGAGAGTGATTTGACCGTGCATACTTATGTTTCTCTTCGAACAGACTGTGTACAAAATCCATTAGACATGCGTTGAGGAACATTCGAGTATCGTCACTTGCCGTAATTTCCGGTATGAAGACGGCATATAAGAGCCATACAAATATTTTCGGATAGGGATATGCAAGGAAGATTCAGGTACAAATTTCGTCTCTCAGCATGCTAGTTCATGAGTTATACTCAAACTTACACGATTTTTTCAAGCTTATTCGGCAGTATATTCCTTGCTGGTTTACTACCAGCCTTCTTGCTAGTTGCTGTTGTACACCTCTCTGACACTCGCGTCGCCTACAAAATCGTCAACCACATATTTTATTAATCTGGAGCCCTTGAACGGCTTTCCATGTATAAAACTTGTGAAATCAGCATTGATTGAGAGTGATTTGCCGTGCATACTTTATGTTTTCTTTCGAACAGCACTGTGTACAAAAATCATTAGATGCGTTGAGAACATTCGAGTATCGTCACTTGCCTGTAATTTCGTATGAAACGCAATAAGAGCCATTACAAATATTTTCGATAGAGGACTATGCAAGAAGATTCAGTACAAATTCGTCTCTCTAGCAGCTTAGTTCATGAGTTATACTCAAACTTAACACGGAATTGTTTCAAGCCTTATTCGCAGATATTCCTTGTGGTTTACTACGCGCCCTTCTTTGCTTAGTTGCTGTTGTACACCTCCTCCGGACACTCGCGTCGCCTACAAAATCGTCAAGCCACATATTATTGAATCTGAGCTGAGACGGCTTTCCAATGTATAAAACTTGTGAAAATCCAGCATTGATTTGAGATGATTTGACGTGCAACTTATTTTCTCTTTCGAACAGCACTGTGTACAAAATCCATTGAATGCGTTGAGAACATTCAGTATGTACTTGCCTGTATTTCGGTTGAAGACGCATAAGAGCCATTACAAATATTTCGATAGAGGACATGCAAGAAGATTCAGGTACAAATTTCGTCTCTCTAGCATGCTTAGTTCATGAGTTATACTCAACTTAACACGAATTGTTAAGCCTATTCGGCAGTAATTCCTTCTGGTTTACTACGCAGCCCTTCTTGCTTAGTTGCTGTTGTACACCCCTCCTCTGGACACTCGCGTCGCCTACAAAATCGTCAAGCACATATTTTTTGAATCTGGAGCCCTTGAACGGCTTCCAATGGATAAAACTTGTGAATCCACATTATTTGAGAGTGATTTGACCGTGCTACTTTATGTTTCTCTTTCGAACAGCACTGTGACAAAATCATTAACATGCGTTTGAGGAACATTCGGTACGTCACTTGCCTGTAATTTCCGGTATGAAGACGGCATAAAGAGCCATTACAATTATTTTCGGATAGAGGATATGCAGGAGATTCAGTACAAATTGTCTCTCTAGCATGCTTATCATGAGTTATACTCAAACTTAACACGAATTTGTTTCAAGCCTTATTCGGCATATATCCTTGGTTTTATACGCAGCCTTCTTTGCTTAGTTGCTGTTGTACTACCCTCCTCTCGGACACTCGCGTCGCCTACAAATGTCAGAGCCACATATTTTAGTTGAATCTGGAGCCCTTGAGACGGGCTTTCAATGGTATAAAACTTGTAAAATCAGCATTGATTTGAGAGGATTTGACCGTGCATACTTTATGTTCTCTTTCGAACAGCACTGTGTACAAAAATCCATTAACATGCGTTGAGGAACATTCAGTATCGTCACTTGCCTGTAATTTCCGGTATGAAGACGGCATATAAGAGCCATTACAAATATTTTCGGATAGAGGACTATGCAAGGAAGATTCAGGTACAAATTTCGTCTCTCTACATTAGTTCATGAGTTATACTCAAACTTAACACGGAATTTGTTTCAAGCCTTTATTCGGCAGTATATTCCTTGCTGGTTTTACTACGCAGCCCTTCTTTGCTTAGTTGCTGTTGTACTACCCCTCTCTCTGGACACTCGCGTCGCCTACAAAATCGTCACAGCCACATATTTTATTGAATCTGGAGCCCTTGAGACGGGCTTTCCAATGGTATAAAACTTGTGAAAAATCCAGCATTGATTTGAGAGTGATTTGACCGTGCATACTTTATGTTTCTCTTTCGAACAGCACTGTGTACAAAAATCCATTAGACATGCGTTTGAGGAACATTCGGAGTATCGTCACTTGCCTGTAATTTCCGGTATGAAGACGGCATATAAGAGCCATTACAAATTATTTTCGGATAGAGGACTATGCAAGGAAGATTCAGGTACAAATTTCGTCTCTCTAGCATGCTTAGTTCATGAGTTATACTCAAACTTAACACGGAATTTGTTTCAAGCCTTTATTCGGCAGTATATTCCTTGCTGGTTTTACTACGCAGCCCTTCTTTGCTTAGTTGCTGTTGTACTACCCCTCCTCTCAGGACACTCGCGTCGCCTACAAAATCGTCAGAGCCACATATTTTAGTTGAATCTGGAGCCCTTGAGACGGGCTTTCCAATGGTATAAAACTTGTGAAAATCCAGCATTGATTTGAGAGTGATTTGACCGTGCATACTTTATGTTTTTTTTTTTTTTTTTTTTTTTTTTTTTTTTTTTTTTTTTTTTTTTTTTTTTTTTTTTTTTTTTTTTTTTTTTTTTTTTTTTTTTTTTTTTTTTTTTTTTTTTTTTTTTTTTTTTTTTTTTTTTTTTTTTTTTTTTTTTTTTTTTTTTTTTTTTTTTTTTTTTTTTTTTTTTTTTTTTTTTTTTTTTTTTTTTTTTTTTTTTTTTTTTTTTTTTTTTTTTTTTTTTTTTTTTTTTTTTTTTTTTTTTTTTTTTTTTTTTTTTTTTTTTTTTTTTTTTTTTTTTTTTTTTTTTTTTTTTTTTTTTTTTTTTTTTTTTTTTTTTTTTTTTTTTTTTTTTTTTTTTTTTTTTTTTTTTTTTTTTTTTTTTTTTTTTTTTTTTTTTTTTTTTTTTTTTTTTTTTTTTTTTTTTTTTTTTTTTTTTTTTTTTTTTTTTTACAAATTATTTCGGATAGAGGACTATGCAAGGAAGATTCAGGTACAAATTTCGTCTCTCTAGCATGCTTAGTTCATGAGTTATACTCAAACTTAACACGAATTTGTTTCAAGCCTTATTCGGCAGTATATTCCTTGTGGTTTTACTACGCAGCCCTTCTTTGCTTAGTTGCTGTTGTACTACCCCTCTCTCAGGACACTCGCGTCGCCTACAAAATCGTCAAGCCACATATTTTAGTTGAATCTGGAGCCCTTGAGACGGGCTTTCCAATGGTATAAAACTTGTAAAATCCAGCATTGATTTGAGAGTGATTTGACCGTGCATACTTATGTTTCTCTTTCGAACAGCACTGTGTACAAAAATCCATTAGACATGCGTTTGAGGAACATTCGAGTATCGTCACTTGCCTGTAATTTCCGGTATGAAGACGGCATATAAGAGCCATTACAAATGATTTCGGATAGAGGACTATGCAAGAAGATTCAGGTACAAATTCGTCTCTCTAGCATGCTTAGTTCATGAGTTATACTCAAACTTAACACGGAATTGTTTCAAGCCTTTATTCGGCAGTATATTCCTTGCTGGTTTTACTACGCAGCCTTCTTTGCTTAGTTGCTGTTGTACTACCCCTCTCTCTGGACACTCGCGTCGCCTACAAAATCGTCAGAGCCACATATTTTAGTTGAATCTGGAGCCCTTGAGACGGGCTTTCCAATGGTATAAAACTGTGAAAATCCAGCATTGATTTGAGAGTGATTTGACCGTGCATACTTTATGTGATTTTCGGATAGAGACTATGCAAGGAAGATTCAGGTACAATTTCGTCTCTTAGCATGCTTAGTTCTGAGTTATCTCAAACTTAACACGGAATTTGTTTCAAGCCTTTATTCGCAGTATATTCCTTGCTGTTTTACTACGCAGCCCTTCTTTGCTTATTGCTGTTGTACACCCCTCCTCTCGGACACTCGCGTCGCCTACAAAATCGTCAGAGCCACATATTTTAGTTGAATTGGAGCCCTTGAGACGGGCTTCCAATGGTATAAACTTGTGAAAATAGCATTGATTTGAGAGGATTTGACGTGCATACTTTATGTTTCTCTTCGAACAGCACTGTGTACAAAAATCCATTAAATGCGTTTGAGGAACATTCTGGTATCGTCACTTGCCTGTAATTTCCGTATGAAGACGGCATATAAGACCATTACAAATTATTTCGATAGAGGACTATGCAAGGAAGATTCAGTACAATTTCGTCTCTTAGCATGCTTATTCATGAGTTAACTCAAACTTAACACGGAATTTGTTTCAAGCCTATTCGGCAGTATTTCTTGCTGGTTTACTACCACCCTTCTTTGCTTAGTTGTGTTGTACTACCTCCTCTCGACACTCGCGTCGCCTACAAAATGTCAGAGCCACATATTTTAGTTAATCGGAGCCCTTGAGACGCTTTCCATGTATAAAACTTGTGAAAATCCAGCATTGTTGAGAGTGATTTGACGTGCATACTTTTTTTCTCTTTCGAACGCACTGTGTACAAAATCCCATTAGAATGCGTTTGAGAACATTCGAGTATCGTCACTTGCTGTAATTTCGGTATGAAGACGGCATATAAAGCCATTACAATTGATTTTCGATAGAGGACTATGCAAGGAAGATTCAGGTACAATTTGTCTCTCAGCTGCTAGTTCATGAGTTATACTCAAACTTAACACGAATTTGTTTCAAGCCTTTATTCGCGTATATTCCTTGCTGGTTTACTACGCAGCCCTCTTCTTGTCTTGTACCTTGACAGTCCTACAAAATGTCAACTTTATGAATGCTGAAGCTTTCATGGTAAAATAATCACTTGATTTAGTGATTTGACTGCTTATTTTCTTTGAGATTGTAAAAATCTTAAGTGAGAATGTATCTTGCTGTATTCGTATAACATAAGAGCTATTATTCGATGGTTGAGAGTAGAATTTGGTGTTGTAAACTAGGGGTCTTGTGTTTAACCACCCTTCTTTGCTAGTTGTGTTGATACCCCCCTCGACCGGGCACAATGCAACCAATATTTTGATTGGGCTTAAGCTTTCCAGATAAAACTGGAACCCATTGATAGGGATTCGTGCATACTTTTCTCTCGACAGCTTGTCAATCTTAACTGGTTTGAGACTTCGTATCGTCACTTGCGTATTTGTAAACGATATAGAGCATTAATTATTCGGATAGAGGAAGCAAGGAGTCAGAAATTGTCTTCAGCAGTTAGTTGATTATCCAATACACGATTGTTCAGCCTATTCGCATAATCTTGCTGGTTTATACAGCTTCTTTGTGCTTAGAGATTCATTAATGATAAAAGAGCATAAATTTAGAGCTATCAAGAAATCAGTACAAATTGTTTCAGTGCTTATCTGGTTTCTACGATGTCGCTATCGCAGAATTTGTTTACACCAGCCTTCTGTTGTGATCCTTTGAACGTGCTAATTCAGACAATTTATAATCTGAGCTGGCAGTATAATTGTGAATCGTTGAGAGATTGACATACTTTTCGAAGAGCAAAATTAACATCTTTAGATTCGAGTATTCATTTCGTAAGCATTCAATTCGTGGATAGCAGTCGTAATTTTACATCTTGCGTCTCAATACATTTTAGCTAGGTTTGGTTAACGCCTGCTTGTGGTGTTACCCCTTGCCTCCGCACTGTGACAATTATATGTGAGGTTCATTTACTTGTGAATCGTGAGGTATTGACCTATTTGTCTTGAAGATGGTAAATCTGTGCTGTCATGAGTATCCATCGAATTGTAGGCATAATTGTTCGAACTGCAGCTCTATAATGCCTTAACAAACTTTACGAATTTGTTTCAGCCTATTCGGCACTTTCCTGGTTAATTTACCAGCATTTGGCATATAGATGTCTCTACCATTTGACGGATAGCTATGCAGAAATAGTAGCAAATATTTTCACAGTTTCTGAGCTTAACGGCTTAAGACGAATCGTTGTGAACCTAATCGGCAGTATATCTTGCGGTTTATTGACCAGGCCTTCTTTAGTTTTCTTTATACACTTGCTATGCATGCATCATGCGTAAATTCGAAGTATCTATTCTGTATTTCCGATGAACAGGCAATATTTTAGCTTAAATTGGAGCCTTCGATAGGGCTTTCAAGGTAAGACTTGTGAAGTCCAATTTTGGTATTACCGCTTAGCATGATGTTTCTCTTCAACACATTTGTTCAAACTGCCATTGGACATGGTTTCATTGTGATTTATACGTTGCACTTTCTTATTTCTGTATGATACGCTTGAAGCCTTGCAAATTAATTGTAGAGCAAAAGGAATGATTTAGGTACAATTTGTTCCGCTTCATTAGTATAAAGTTTAACCAAACTAACACGATTGTTTGAGAGCTATCGGGAATTATTTTCTGTTTTATACGCAGCTTGTCATATGCTTAGTGTTAACACTCTTCAGGAACTCGGTTCTCAATCGTATTTCGGAGAAATTTTGTTAATCGGCCCTTGAAGGCTTTTCGAATGTGACATACTTGTGGAAAATCAGGCTATTTAAAGTGCTTTGACTGCTATTTTGAGTTTCTCTCTTAACAGCATTGTTACAAACCATATTAGAATATGCTTGTGGTTTTAACATTCGAGTCATCTGTCTTTGCTTGTAATTTCCGTATAAACGCATATAGCATCGCATTGTTTTCGGATATGCTTAAGGAAGTTTCAGGTAAATTGAGCCTTAGACTGCTATTCAGAGTTATAACTCGAAACTTACAGAATTTGTTTGCAAGCTTTATTCATAATTTTTTTGTTTTAACGCACCTTGTTCAATAGTTAGTATCCCTTCTGGACATCACGCGTTCGCCTTGCAAATTCGGTAAGACGACATTTATGAATCCTACAAATTAGATTGGCTTTGATGGTATGAAGAACTTTGAAATCCAGCACATTATGTTAAGTGCTAGTTTGTTTTAACTTGACCGATTTTAGTTATTCGCTTATCCTGTGTATCAGCACTGTGTACAAAATGCTCTTAGATTGTGTTTACTGGCCAATTCTGGACACGCTACGCCTTATATTCCGATAGAAAGGAATAAGAGCCTTACAAATTTTTTCTGGATAAGCTTGTAAGAAGATTCATACAGATTTGTTTCAGCTGCTATTTATGTTTCTTTCAACTACACAGCAATTAATTTCATAGCATGTTTGGCAGTAACCTTGGCTGTTTACTCGCGCCAACTTTGTTAGTTAAGCGTTACTAAACCCTTCCAGAAATTTCGGTAGCACAAAATCGTGAAGATCAGTAATTTATGTGCTCTTGAGCTGGCTTCAATTATACAAACTTAAAATCCGATTGATTTGAGATATTGCCGTATACTTTATGTGTCTCTTATAACAGCCTTCTTGTAATCATTTGACTGCGTTTGATTCTCGGAATCGTCGTCGCCTTACAAATTCCGTAGACACATATTTTAAGACTTACGATTGATTTTCGATAGAGGACTTCAAGGAAGTTAGTACAATTTGTCTCCAGCATGTTGAAGTTCTGGTTATATAAATACCGGCATTTTTAAGTCTTTTCGCAGCATTGTCAAATGTCATTAACTGCGTTTCTCTTGCTTAGTTCGTTTCTACCTTTCCTCTCTGAACCGCTACTACAAAATTCAACCATCATTTTTAGGAACTTGAGACGTTAAGGGCATTTCCATGGTATAAAGCTTAGTTAAAATCAATTGATTAGAGTGATTGTTGCAAATTATTTGCATTTTCAACTGCGATTTGTACAAAACCTTATGCAGTTTGACTTCTACCTCCTTGGCCGTATCTTCCGGTAAAACATCATAAGCCATTACAATTTTTAATTTTCGGTAGCCTGACTATGCTTAATGGTTACAAATTTGATTCCAGCATCTGATTTAGAGTATATACCTTGAACGAATTTGTTTACCTTTAATTCGAGTATATATCCTTGACTGGTTTTTAACTTCTTGATTGTCATTGCTTATTCGGTTAGACCCCGCCATGACACGCTTCGCCTTAAATTTTCGGATACAGAACTATTGAAGGAATTGGTAAATCGCTTTCCATGTTATAATTGGTTAATACTCAGCATTAGAATTTGATTGACTTATCGCTTTATTCTTCTCTTTCGTACAGCACTGTGTACAAAAATCCCATTAGACATGCGTTTGAGGAACATTCGGAGTATCGTCACTTGCCTGTAATTTCCGTTATAAAGACGGCAGATAAGAGCCATTACAAATTGATTTTCGGATAGAGGACTATGCAAGAAAGATTCAGGTACAAATTTCGTATCTCTAGCATGCTTAGTTCATGAGTTATACTCAAACTTAACACCGAATTTGTTTCAAGCCTTTATACGGCAGTATTTTCCTTGCTGGTTTTACTACGCAGCCCTTCTTTGCTTAGTTGCTGTTGTACTACCCCTCCTCTCTGGACACTCGCGTCGCCTACAAAATCGTCACAGCCACATACTTTAATTGAATCTGGAGCCCTTGAGACGGGCTTTCCAATGGTATAAAACTTGTGAAAATCCAGCATTGATTTGAGAGTGATTTGACCGTGCAAACTTTATGTTTCTCTTTCGAACAACACTGTGTACAAAAATCCCATTAGACATGCGTTTGAGGAACGTTCGGAGTATCGTCACTTGCCTGTAATTTCCGGTATGAAGACGGCATATAAGAGCCATTAAAAGATAAATTTCGGATAGAGGACTAGGCAAGGAAGATTCAGGTACAAATTTCGTCTCTCTAGCATGCATAGTTCATGAGTTATACTCAAACTTAACTCCGAGTTTGTTTCAAGCCATTATTCGGCAGTATATTCCTTGCTGGTTTTACTACGCAGCCCTTCTTTGCTTAGTTGCTGTTGTACTACCCCTACTCTCTGGACACTCGTTTCGCCTACAAAATCGTCACAGCCACATATTTTATTTGAGTCTGGAGCCCTTGAGACGGGCTTTCCAATGGTATAAAACTTGTAAAAATCCAGCATTGATTTGAGAGTGATTTGACCGTGCATACTTTATGTTTCTCTTTCGAACAGCACTGTGTACAAAAATCCCGTCAGACAAGCGTCTGAGGAACATTCGGAGTATCGTCACTTGCCTGTAATTTCCGGTATAAAGACGGCATATAAGAGCCATTACAATTTAATTTTTGGATAGAGGACTATGCAAGGAAGATTCAGGTACAAATTTCGTCTCACTAGCATGCTTAGTTCATGAGTTATACTCAAACTTAACTCCGAGTTTGTTTCAAGCCATTATTCGGCAGTATATTCCTTGCTGGTTTTACTACGCATCCCTTCTTTGCTTAGTAGCTGTTGTACTACCCCTCTCTCTGGACACTCGCGTCGCTTACAAAATTGTCACAGCCACATACTTTATTTGAATCTGGAGCCCTTGAGACGGAATTTCCAATGGTATAAAACTTGTGAAAATCCAGCATTGATTTGAGAGTGATTTGACCGTGCATACTTTATGTTTCTCTTTCGAACAGCACTGTGTACAAAAATCCCGTTACACATGCGTCTGAGGAACATTCGGAGTATCGTCACTTGCCTGTAATTTCCGTATAAAGACGGCAGAAAGAGCCATTACAATTTAATTTTTGGATAGAGGACTATGCAAGGAAGATTCAGGTACAAATTTCGTCTCACTAGCATGCTTAGTTCATGAGTTATACTCAAACTTAACTCCGAGTTTGTTTCAAGCCATTATTCGGCAGTATATTCCTTGCTGGTTTTACTACGCAGCCCTTCTTTGCTTAGTTGCTGTTGTATTTACCACTACTCTCTGGACACTCGCGTCGCCTACAAAATCGTCACAGCCCATATATTGTATTTTAATCTAGAGCCCTTGAGACGGGCTTTCCTATGGTATAAAACTTGTAAAAATCCAGCATTGATCTGAGAGTGATTTGACCGTGCATACTTATGTTTCCCTATCGAACAGCACTTTGTACAAAAATCCCATTAGACATGCGTTTGAGGAACATTCGGAGTATCGTCACTTGCCTGTAATTTCCGGTATGAAGACGGCATATAAGAGCCATTACAAATTAATTTTCGGATAGAGGACCATGGAAGAAAGATTCAGGTACAAATTTCGTCTCTGTAGCATGCTTAGTCCATGAGTTATACTCAAACTTAACACCAAATTTGTTTCAAGTTATTATTCGGCAGTATATTCCTTGGAATTTGTGATTTTTTTTCGCCGTTATTTTTGGAAATGTTCTACTCATGTTCAAGGGCCAATCCTTTGGCTGTTCAACTTTTGTGCGGTACCTAATCTCTTACACATAATTAATGTTTATACATATTTTCAAGAACCAGACCATGTATTTGCACTATGTTGGTTTCATGTTGGTTTCACATCTTGAAGCATTGAATCCTCCCAAACAAGGCTTTTAGTTCGACTCGTAAGTAACAACATCAGAGAATCACCTACTACATATTTTTTTAAGACATCACTAAAATCACCTGTTAACAAGAGCAATGATCGTTAGATTAAATATGGCGCGTACGTAAGCGCGCACGCCGAATGCAAAATTTTCGCGGCCATGTGTGCTCTCTTAAAATTAAAATCGTGCCGTAGTCACGCAACACATCAAACATGTCTGCGCCCAGGGGTCGATTTCACAAAACCCTTCCTAACTTAGGATCGATCCTAGGATTTAGGACGAGTCCCAGCCGTAAGATCGATCCTAGCTAAGAACGATCCTAGGATCGATTTCACAAAACCCATCCTAAGCAGGACGAGTCGTAAATAATATAAAACCACAAACAAGTTTTTGAAGGAGGCTGAAATTGCTAATGCAACGGCTATTTGGTGCCTCTATCGCTTCACTAATGAAACGGCCGTCTGAACCTTCAAATTGCACATCAGCCACAAACAGATCCTTGCCATTTGATTGGAGGATTGTCCGTCACGTGATAGCAAAATAAACGTACCATTGCACGCTACGCCATTCACCGTGCATTTTTCGTTCCATTCGATTTGTTATATTGCACGGTGCGTACCACATCATTGCGTGCGCGTGTCTTTGATAATACAGCAGTACAGTTATACTGCAAGGCATACTACAATACAGCGCCAACGTGTCTCAAAACAGAAGTACAGAACGCACTTATAAGTCACTGGTGAATCCAAACAAGCCAAACCAAAAGAAATGGGTGTAATGCATAGAGCTATATATATAGCTCTATGGTGTAATGTCACAATTAAATACTGTACGCTTTGTTTGTTTTGAAAGTTGTATCCTCCAATCAAAATTACAAAGATCTACTTGGATATTATATAAAACAAATAATGAATGTTTTTCATTCGTGCAATAGTGAGAATATTTTCATTCGTTGAAAGATGGAATGTTCCATTCAAATCGCCTCCGGGGATCACCTCGAGTGACTAGTTTTACTATGCCACTCGAAGCAGTCAAGAGTAATACACTCCCATGTGACCAGCCTTTGTGACCAATCAGAGTGGATAAACTCTCCAAGGTGTTTATTGACAGAGCTTATGCACAACATTTTCAGTAGGGGCGCCTCGGCTATTAGAGGAGGTCTAAAGAATATAGCTCATTGGCTGCGTCGTGTGCCGCGTGCATACATGGGTGCATTATCCATGGTTTCATCACTGTGTACCTCTAAGAAGACGTCAATGAATAAGGTCCATAAGTATTGTGAGAGTGAAGTTGTTGGGGTCCATGTCTTTAACAGTTCATCCCAGCACATGTCCAGCTCATCATCGGCAGAAATGGTACCGAATTCCCCAAATCCCGACATTATTTCATCAAAATCATTGCTAGAGGTGTGGGGCAATCGACACTTGGAGATTCATTATTATCAGGACAACAGACGTCATCTGTTTCGCTCACCAGCAGCTGATACATTCGCTGAGAAAGGGCTACTCTGTTCTTGGGACAAATCCACTAATTATTCACCAAGCACTTTACTGAATCGTCTATGGATAGTGTATAATACTGAAATCTACAACTTTGAAAAACATGGTGATTGATTTGTAGTTATGGTGTGACTTTGACTGTCTTATACTCTAACTAAGTCGAACTTAATCGTATATGATGACTGAGGATGTTTTTTTTTAGGTGTACGCCAAGCGCAAAACTCTAATTGGCTGAAAGTCACGGGAAAGATTTGAAGCTTACTGATTATTGTTTGCATACATGTGTATACTTTCCAAATGAATAGCACACTGATTGAACAGGTCGGGTCAAAAGTGTTACACAAGATTTGGAGGGACTGGGTGAAGTTTAGTAATTACTCAGGACGCCAGCAATATTTACTTCGGATACTTATTGGTGTCTAGCAATTTTTAGCCTTCAAACGTTTGAGAACATTCTCCCAGTCGCTGCGTCATGTGTGGTGAGTAAACAAACCGTAAAAATTGTTGAATTTTTTGTTACCATGGTAACGAGTAACTTAGTATTAAATTTGCTCATTTTGCGGGAAATCTATTTTGACTCATAAAAAGTGTCTTAGATAAGTGATAAAAATGATTGCATCTGATCCTGATTCCTCCAGCACTTGCTCTCAGCCGGCCTAGCCACCGGTTTTCGAAACAGAGATAACGGGAACATTGTATTTTTATAATAAGTGCCGTGGATATGTTGCCGGACTGGCTAACTTAAATAAACAGGCTTACAGTTTATACTTTAAAAAATAGTGTCTTCTTTGATGCATAATTCCTAAATTAAACGAGACTTTCCTGGAAGTCAGACAACTCGTCCGTCGGACAACTCGTCCGTTCGGACAACTCGACGGTTCAGACAACTCGACCGTTCGGACAACTCGACGGTTCAGACAACTCGGCTTTGAGACAACTCGACGGATGGCCAAGACAAGTCGACGGTTGCGCGGCTGACCTCCGTTTCTGACATGTTTACACAAAATTCCTGTATAAATCCTGCGATTCTATAATTTTTGCGCGAACCTCAAGTATTCCGTTCTCTTTGGCTGGATGCACAGCCGGGAGAGTGACACTCGGGTGTTTAGAGCTCTTTTCGTAGCCCTCTGTTCTCTAGAGGCGTGCATCCCGCACGTGTATACGGTCTCCCCTCCCGCTCGCCGAGGCCGCTCTTCACCCCTCCCGCACCGTGCTGAGCCCCCGTCATGGACATCCGTTGACAGGACTTCACGCCGAGGATGTTGCATCGGGGAATCTTGCCCTATTTATACAATTACTTTGTTAGTTATAAGCGGGGGGGGGGGGGGGGGAAGTGTACCCTTCCAATTTGTACAGAATCAGAAACAGGGTAAAAAAAACATTAAATAAACATTAAAACATTAAAACATTACACAGCTCTACTAGAAGAATTACTTATAAAAAAATACTTTATTACCACCACAACAACAACTCATAATGAAAATGGTAATGGTAAAAAATAAACAAGTATCAATTATCCGTTCGCCCAGATATTAAACCCACCAACCATCATACCCCACCCCGGGGGACGCCCGTGCACCCCCCCCCCTCCCCTCACCAGTAAGATAAGATAAGATAAGATAAAAACTATCCCACACTGAGCCCCCGTCACGGCCATCCGTCGACTACCCACCATACCCCGCTCTTCACCCAACCCGCCCCGTGCTGAGCCCCCGTCACGGCCATCCGTCGACTTGTCTTGACCCCAAGTCGAGTTGTCTGACGGATGAATAAATCATCCGTCTAGTTGTCTGAACCGTCGAGTTGTCTGAACCGTCGAGTTGTCCGAACGGACGAGTTGTCCGACGGACGAGTTGTCTGGTCTCCCCGTGTAGCTTCAGTTAGGTCAAACGAGATACAAAACATGTAGGCCTACCATGTCATGAAGGGGTGGGGGTAAAATCCGAAATTGCCTGATGTGCCGGAACACGAAATAGATTACACTGTTTTTCAAAAATGTGCAATAGAGGCAGCCGGAACTGAATATAGATAGTCATAAATATAAGTTGTTGTCGTAATTACCCACTTTACTCTGCACAAGATTATCCCGGAACTAAAAAACTGCTTATTAAGGATGAACAAGTACTTGAACTTCAACTTCAAGTGACGTGAGTTAGCTAACATTCAATCATGATGATCAATGATTGAATGAATGATGAGTACACTACAGTCTCTACTCTTTGTATAAATTATGACCATGGTCTAACTGATATAATTGACCATTCCAATTGAGTTCCGACTTCATCTGCAACAAAATCTTCAAAAAAACACAATTTTTTCACAGTTCCGGCATTTCCAACAGATCAGGCAAATCCGGCTTTTACCAACTGCCCCATAAGGTCCAATACAGCGGGAGAAACCCATTGGGGGAGGGCATGTGATCCCTTCTGTGTTCCCGATGACTACATAGATGATAAAATCCCCTATTGAACATATCCTAAAGACGGCTGGCTGCATCTTCTCAGTGTACTTTTGCACAGTTTTACGACAAGCCAGTTCACAACAGCATCGAGTTTGCTGATGGAGTTTTGAGGAATAATACTTAAGACTTTAAAAGTATTATCCCTCAAAACTCCATCAGCAAACTCGATGGTGTTGTGAACTGGCTTGTCGTAAAACTTTGCAAAAGTACACTGAGAAGACCTTTAGGATATATGTTCAATAGACTGTACAAATTTCTTTTTTGCCCTTGATGCCCTCACACTGTGAGGCTTGAACAGCTGAGTATCAATACCAGAACAAATCATTACCTCCCATAACCATCTACTTATTGTCGCTTTAGACACTGGTTTATAACTTAATAAGGCTTTTCAAAACAAAACGAATAAACAATTGACCCTCGTTTGAGTCACGAAACTTCTCTGTGCGTGATAAATATTCTGTTAAAGTATCACATAATCTATTATCTTGAGTAAATGGTATGGTAGTAACTTAACCACCAGAGTTACATTATAACCTGGTCTGCTCTGCTTGAGCAATTCACTGAAACTGAACATAAAGGAACCATCAGATTCAGGATAATTCATCTTATTTAAAGTTTAATAACTTCAGCGACTGTCCTCCTGACGCTGTTACTAAAGCAATTAACATAAGTAGCTTTAATGTAAGTGTTTTCAAAGTTAGCTCTTTCACCGGTGAGCAAGTTTTTAGACAGTTCAGAACTCTCTGGACGTCCCATGTATGGCTGTATCGTGAGAGTGTTGGTCTCAGATTAAAACCTCCTCTCATAAATCGTAATACCAGTGGATGAGCACCAATAGTTGTACTGTTCTCTGATGAATAGGCCTAGATAGCGCAGATCTGGCTGTGTTGAGAGCATTATATAGCCTACTCCTGACTGGAAAAACTCTGTTAGGCTGTTAGGAAATCCAGCACATGATTTATTTGCGGATGCAAGTGATCAGCCTTGATCCGAGTACAAAATTGTATCCATCTTTTTGTGTATGTTCTGTATTGTTTTCTTGTACACGTGCGCCATGACGCCATGATGATAGTGGCAGCTGCTGGCGAAACATATTTTCGCTCTTCGAGCGATCTCCGGATACACGGCATGCTATCAGTTGGAGTGTCCTCCTTAGAGGATGCTGCTTTGTTGGATTTGGCAGGTGCAGCAAATTGTTGCTCTGCTTCAATAGAATTGGCTGTGCTACCAACACATATGCAACAACTGTGCAAACCATGGTTGAGTCATCCATTATGGTGCTATCAGGATTCCCGATGCTCTGTCTAACAGTATCTTCTGCACAGTTCTTCCCAACATACTGAAAGGAGGGAAAGCATAAAAATAGTAAGATTGCCAATCTATTGTAAATGCATCAACATGTAACGCATCTGGATCTGGTCGCCATTGACACAAATCGATCAACTTGCTTATTTAACCTAGAAGCGAATAAGTCTATGTCTGGGAAGCCCCATTTCTTGGTGATGAATTGAAAAAAATGATCTATATAATGGATCTAACTTCCATTCTATTCTTTCATAAAACTGTCTGGATTCTAGATCAGCTTCAACATTGAGTAGGCCCTTACCCCTGGGATATGAATTGCAGAATTAGCCATCTTTAGCCCACAACCACATTAACTTTGCAACGTCATTACTTGACTTAGATTTCACTCCACCCATATGATTGATGTAGGCTACAGCCGTACTATTATCTATTATCACTTTGATACGTTTTTTCATTTAATGTGGGCAGCAAATGACCTCAATGCAAAAAATGCAGCTAAGATTTCTAGATAGTTTATACAGTATGGTGTCCAGCTTTCTCATCTGTCCCCCTCCCCCGACATCTTTTCCCTTCTAAGGCACCTCCCCAACCACGAGAAGAAGCATCAGAAGAGAAAATCATATCGGGGTTGCCCAATGGTTTGCAATGCAGATTATCAATCCACCACTTCAAATCTGATTTGATTTCAGCATTGATTGCCATCATGGCTTCAAAGTTCCCTTTGTGTTTTTCTAAAGCCTCTGACTTTGCTATTTCTAAGGATCTGTAAACAAAGACCCAAATTCGACCCCTGGTAAGCTAGAAACCATGAGACCAATTAGCTTGGCTGTAGTTCTAATGGTTGCGTTTTCTGCCTTCAGCAGTGATTTGCATTCCTCAATCAAATGACTTGATTTGCATGTGGGCAAAGTAACTGTCATAGAACTGGAGTCAATAGGCCTAATAAAGCCAAGAAATTTAATATTCTGTGTTGGCTCAATAACCGACTTAACTGGGTGATGATTAAACCCAAGTTCGTGAAAAAGAGTCAATGTACTAACAACATTCACTCGACACTCTTCAACAGAAATGCAAAAGTTCCAATTAACAGTGAGTCGTCAATATAACTCATATTGATATGTCCACACTGCCTTAATCAGTTAATGTGGCAAACACTGGTTTCATTAATTTTGTGAAAATCCGGGGGGGGGGGGCCAACCCATTCGGCAGACAGGTACACATGTATACTGAAACAGTTTGTATTTCCATAGAAATTTCAAGAATTTCTGATGTTCCTCTGCTGTTGGAACTGAATAATAAGCATCTTTAAGGTCCACTGACGCCATGTAACACCCAGGCACCACGAGTCGCACAGCAGACTCAAAAGTATCCATTTTAAAATGGTGGATTTCAACATGCTCGTTAAGGCCTTTAAGATTAAGAATCATTCTATTATGTTCCATCCTTTTTTGGCCGTATAAAGATCGGCGACACAAATTCGCCTACAATGTTGAGATGGTTTATTAATCTTTTTTGCAAGGAGCTTTTAATTCTGAATCAATTATTGATTGCTCTGATTTTCTGCATTTACTTCTTAAAGGTTGCTGATACATGTAGCTCAGTTGGTAGAGTGCCGGCACGTTAATCCTTAGGTTGTTGGTTCAAACCCCGTTCTAGTCAATTTGTAACCTAGCCTCCCTACAATCTTCTGGGCTGTTGCTATAACTTCTGTCGTAGCCTGCAAGATATACACTATTTAAAAAGAGAAATTAAAGTCCAATGTTTGTGGTGATTTGCAAAATAGCAAGTGAACAGTTAAAAAGTGGAGGTCGAGTGCTTCTTTATTCATTGTCAGGAGTTTTGTGTTTGTTCGAATCAGACTTCTTTCAATTGCAGATTACCAAAACAAGCAACAGTGATTTGTGGGGTCTTCATCTAAGATGCTATTTCCTCAGCTTTCTACAGTACTTCAGCATCAGACTTACATGTAGCATTCCTCTGGAAAGGATCGGAACTGGTATGAACTTATATAGTATCGAGTTTTCAAATTGGAACTAATGTGAGTCAGAAATATTTTTTTAAATGCATGATGACATGATACTCTAAGATCCAGTTCAGATTAAGGATTAACCTAACCCAAGTAAGTTAGTAAATTTTAAAATTGCAGCATGTTGTATTGATCCCAGATGGCCACATGGCAGTTAACAGTTGTATATGGCTTCTGACTGGCACCCCAGAACAAAGATGTTGACAAAATAGGGAGACTGCCAGCATACAGGGCTAGACAGCTCAGTTGGTAGAGTGCGGGCACGTTAATCCTGAGGTCGTTGGTTCAAATCCAGTTCTAGTCAATTTTTCTTTGTTCATCTACCATGTCCACCCCAAGTCATTATGTTTATTTTTGTCACTTTTCATACAGAGCTCCACACCAAATCCTTTAAGTCACACAGCCTTGCTCTTTTTCAACAGCCAGAGACTCAAGTTGCTATGGCAGAAGAAGAAGATGAATTTGATGCTATCTTCCAAGATGATGAAGGAAGAGATGATCAGTCTGGAAGAGTGAAGGCGGAAGCAGTCAATTACAAAGTGTCCATGGACAAATACCAAGAGGTACGTTTTACTCCTAGAGCAACTAACAGTGTAGGTCCGCTTGATGTGTCATGGCCGAAAGGTTAAGTGCATTGGACTCTACTTCTGGTGGCTGAGTCATCAGGGCAGGGCTTGAATTTGGGGAAAAAATCCACAAGACTTCAGGGCTTGTAGCTCAAAAGTTTTACGGGACCAGAAAATTTGTTACAAGACAGTAATCAAAATGAGAAGAAAACTACAGTTTCACATTTGAGCTGTTTTTTGCATCAGCACTAAGAAAAGATTTATCTAGTTTTTCTTATGGGTAATACTTCAATACTCAACGGCATTTAACCCTCTTGCTGTCTGACCATTCAATACCATTCACTGTGGTTTTGAACGATAGATAAACTATGCCAGCCTGAAATAGGAATGCATGTACACAGTACACAGTTAGTTCTGTGCACAGTTGTGCCACCGTACACAACCTTGGCAGTTGAATGGTTTCAAATGGTTGGTCAACTCACTGGAAAATGTTGCCAAGAGTCACTGACAGTAGGAGGGTTAAAGACATTTGTACTTATCAGTTTAAATTTAAAATGCAGTGAGGTGTTATTATTCAAAAACACAAGACCGCCGGACTTGTATGGTCATAAGTTTACTAGCCTGACGCTAAAATCACTTGCCTCGGACCAGCGGTCCAGTGTTAATTTTGAGCCCTGCATGGTGTGGGTTTGAATCCCACTCATGTTACTTGTGTTCTTGAGCAAGACCCTTAACAGTAATTGCTTCTCTTCACTGAGGGGTAAACGGGTACCTGTGAGGGCAGAGATGATTCTTGTGATTGATCTACATGTAGCTTGGTGCGCTACATTTTTTGCAGAACAGGGTTGTATACTCCCAAGGTAGCTGAGTTGGTTTAAGGAATGAAAAAATGGCCCAGTGACCAGGGGTAATAATGTTGGAGCACCATGGGGCGACACCATGCGCTATCAGAAGCCACTATTATTATTACTATTATTATTTGTATTATTACTGCGCTTTACAAGCTGAGTGGAGTCAACTGTCATTGTAATCAAAGCTCTTGGTCTTGTCCCTTAGTGCTAAGAGTTATGACAAACCATTTTGCAAATTTTGTCACGTTTTTTTTCTCTAAACATTTAAACAAATTTACTACATTTAATTAAAATGTTGAATTTTAAATTTTTGTTAAAGTTGCCAAATTTAACCTGTAGTTTGTCGTAACCCTCTGGTCTATTGAGGATTGAGAGGGTTACGATTATTGCATGTGTTGTATTGCAAAAGATTGTGTTTTGGAAACATATGTGAAATTCAACACCAAAATGAGGCACTTCTCCTGAAATGGCATTAAAAGTAAAGACAACTGAAACATCAGCCTTGATATCAATGTAAAATTATGTCTAAAACTGTATGGTTAAGTGTCCATTTAGCAAGACAATTGACTACCTTTTTGGGGGTTAATATCACTCAGGTAGACATATTCACTGCAAGAACATCGGAACCCCTCCCCAAAACGATTGAAACAGAGAGCAGAGGTAGCAAGTACCAAGTGATTCTAACTGAGAACAACAAACAGGTCAGTTATTTTATTTTATACCTTATACCAGGGTTCTTCCCATGCACAGATACATACAGATTGTGTTTGTGGCCAAAACGCAACACACACAAAATTTATGAAGATAAAACTGTTAAGAATGCGCCATATTGCACAGACGGGCTTTTTTAAACCAAAGATAAACCAGGTAAAAAACACTGCGAGAACCTAGCTTCAATTCAGCCAAACTTCCAAAACTCGGGTCCAGAATGTCGCAGCATTTTTTGGAAAATCCTGTGGAGAACCCTGCCTATACTGGTGTGTGATAAGCACTGTATACTCGGTGCTTTCAAGAGTCCTGCAAAAAAAATAATTGTAGTATTGTTTGTCTACATTTCAATTTGAAAACTTCAGAACGGAATGAATAGTTCCAGATATACGCCATTTTTTACGGGCAACTTGGGTTTTTGCAGCATCAAGCGTTATAAATCTTTTTACGCAGCAAAGTGACTCACCAACCAATCACGTGATGTTTATGTATTTTTCCTTTAAATTAAAAAGGGCTTTTATTAGCCTTTGTGAGATATGATGGACACTGTATGAGTGCACTGTTTGGGCTTGGTGTATGTGCAGACAGATTTTCATGTTGTGCCCAAATAGTGCCCTCGTAATGTGTCCACCATATCCCCAAAAGGCTAGTAGAGGATTATTTTTTAGGTTTTAAAATGGATGCAAAATTTATCAAAATCACCATGCTGTGGCAATCAAAATTTGTTAGAAGTTTTTTTGTTTGACTCTGCAAGGCCACATAAAGCCCTTTACAAAACCATGGCTGATGGGCTTGGACTCCAGGCTTAGGATCCGTCGGTTGTTTTGAACACATGTGCTTTCGGTGCAGGGCTTTAACCTGTCGGGTGTGGCCTAAGCTGGAGCCCGAGCCCTAGCTGTTGTTTCCAAATGGACCAATGCTTACAAATGATAAAGTTTGGCATCTTTACCCTCTAATAAGACACAATCGTGATAGGCAATGATTCTCTTAGCAGGGCCACCAAGAAAACTCCCTCAACGTAAACAACCATGGAAACATTGAAATGCACCAATCAGAAACCAGCGTTGGAAAGACTCCAAGCCCAACAACAGATCCCATAAAAGCTGACCCAAGTACAACATCACAGGAAAACGGTGCCATGAGGGATCAACATCAGACAGAGTATCAGCTGACATCATCCTCTCCTGTACGTAGCGAAGACAAAAGTAGTCCCGTGGAGAAAGGGGACGGAAACAACGAAGGTGAATTGAGCGATTTACTGCGGAAAGAGCCCCCTAGAGACGGGTCAGGGACAGGTAAAGACCCAACAGAGCAGCTCTTTCGAGCTAAGGCAGAGTGGGAAGCACTGGGAACGATACAACCAGGTACATACAAATATATTTTTAAATGAAAACATTTTGCTAAAAAACAAATTACTTTATGTTCAAATCCCTACAAACTTTTTGTGTGAATCGTTGGCAAATTTACTGAACAGCATTACATTTTTTGTGTCAGCTTCATTCAACTCGCCCTTGAATTCATCCTTCAACTATTTTTGTTTCATACCAATTTTGTATGTTTAGTGTGTTGATAAGGTGAAAAAGTGATTCCAACTCTAGTTTTCTAATTCCAAAGTTGGACAAACTCAGCTTTATAAACTCATCTTTTCTGATCAAAATTAATTCCCTGTTAATTTTGTTGCTGTTGTAAATTGTTTGTATAAAAACACAAATTACAATTGGTTTAAACAACAAACATTCTAAACTTTTCCTTTCAGATTAAGTAAACAAAATCCTGTGCTTCTGTTATTTTTTGTTTCTATCCATGGTTTTACACCTTAAATATTAGCAATTTCTCATTTTACTCTTATTTTTTGCCCACATTTAAGGAGAAGACATCACAGAAGGTAACATTGTCAACACTTCATTATCAGATTTTAAACCTTCCTGCTGGTTTTGGGTTTGCTTTGTAGAACATATCAAACAGGAGGAGATGGGAGGAGGTGCAAAGTACATGTAGTCATGTTTTCTGGTGAGATTAACATTGTGTCTCCGCCCACCTCCTCCCCTGTTGTATGTACAGTAGATTTGTATGTAGGTTTTCTAACTTGTGTTGTCCATGCACAGAAATATTTTGATTGTTTTTGTGAAGTTTGTGATTGCGACTTTGAGTTTTATTTTGAAAAATCCAGTTGGAATGAAAACCTTTGTCAGTTAGAAAAAGGAAAAGGTTAGATAGACCTCTTCAGTTTACCACAATTGTGTGGAGATTTTTCGTTTGCCAACAAAAAAAAGAAAATGTGTGTAAAAGAAGAAAATATCAAACATATGTTGTGAAGAAAGATATTGCTACTTTTGAATATTGTTCTGAGCAAAACGTTTTGAAGCTGGAGAGAAAATACTTCTTCTCGGCTCGAATTGTTTAAGCTCTTGGTGTCGAAATACCCACTGGACATGAGCCTTTGAGTTACTAGACTTGGAATTGTAGCATTGGACTAGCAGCCCATACACTGCCATACAACCAAACAAGTCCTTCAGTCTCCAGTGTTTTTCTAAACACTTAGTTTTGAAGGTTTACTAATTTACTAATGTACATGTTTACTAGGGTTGGGACGTCTAACCTTTTAACTGTAAAACGATTACAGTACCCTGCACCAAACATGTAGTTCAAATTCTCAATTTGAAGTGGTAGTAGAAACGGTTAAACGGAAGTCAGAGATTCTGTTTGACTTTTCATGAAAAAAAAACATAGTTGCACAACCTTGTGCTCCTGAAAGTTCAACAAATATTTAAAAAAAAAAAAATTTCTTGGTCTCGTAAAGTATATTTCTGGTCCAGTAAAAATTCTGAGCAACAAGTTCTTTGGTCTAGTGGAAATTGTCTTGACTATTCGAGCCCTGTTGTTGTGCAAATAAGCAAAACATAATTGTTTGTTTTCAGTAGTCTGTTTGCAAGACTTCAAAAAGTTTCTAGTGCAGAGACAGATGGACATTCAAATGTTGATGTGATTTTTGCAACAATATCTTGTCTAACAAGTACAGGTAGTCAGGGAAAGAAAGTGTGTTGTTGAACTTGAACTTTCATATTGTTACTCAATCAGGCCTGATGCTGCGTTTTTAGTAGGGCAGGGCATGTTTTCAGTGGTAAAGGGCACCTCTGTGTAAGGTTAACTGAAATTGTTATCTGAGGCATTTTAAGGGACACCAAGGCAATGATCAGGGGCATACATGTAGAGTCAACATTGCCAATGTGAAGTATCAGGGCTCGATTTCACAAAGCATTACAATTCATCTTAAGATGAGTTGTCAATATTGCCATAGTGATTTGTATTGTGTGACCATCACACTTTGCTAGGTAATTAAGATTGATACACATATCTTAAGGTCAATCTTAGCTCTTTGTGAAGTCAAGCCCAGACCTGGTTATTGGTTGCAGTTTACACATCATTTTTATTTTCATTTTTCATTTTGTATTATTTGAGTGTGTTATCATTAGAAAGACCTATCTTTTATAATATTTTGCTCTTGAATGGTCACAAATTGCACCGTAGCACAATCACAAGGGTTTCCCCCAGCTCTTTACAGGTTATTTTTAAGACCATCCGAATTGGCAGCTACGGCTACGGCTACATCTGTTGCTAAGGGTGTTACTAAGGACAGTTTATGCTTCAATGCATGATGACGCAGTGATCCAGCCGCAGCCACAACTGTAGCTGTAGCCGCCAGTTTGGACATGGCCTTATATGTAGAACTTGAAGTTTCGCATGATGGAGACTCTACTCCTACCCTCTGAAATCCTTCTTATGACTCCTGCACGCACGTCACACACGGCGTCTGTGCCATATGCTCACCATTTTGGGAGTCAACAGGTAAACGTAATAACGCTGCATCACCTAAAATGCGCACTACACTGTATAACACTCAGGGACATTGACTCCCAAAGTGGTGCAACCAAGATTATTGTGATGATGACTTTAGGTGAACTGGGTCAATATCCTCTTTGCCAAACGAAGGATTTAGAAGGACGGAGGGCCTTTTGCCAAAACTACAAATTCGTCACTGGGTCAGGCCATCCAATCCTATCTAAGTGACATAGGAGAGGAGGATATCAGAAGATTTAGGTAACATGTGGGCAGGTAGTAAGGGTTTTAAGGGAAGTTCTTGGTAGCACCAGGTAAAAATTGCTTAAGGAATTAGTACATAACTGACTGGCTCTTTTCTCAATTTCTGCAACTCATGAAGAACTAAAGTACTTGTTACACCTCTGTTTCTTCTGAGAAGAATGCCATCAACTCACAAGGTTAAAGAAAATCTTACACAGTGCTTCCACAAATCTCCCCTTCCTGGCTTTTATTTACGATTTCCCTTATACATGATGACTCTACACTGCCAAACTGAAGCTAGATATTATGGTTTGACATGGTTCACATCCATACTGAGGCCCTCCCCCACCCCGCAACAGAACGTCAAAGCCCTCGGTAAAGTACTTGCTCACATTAGTGCAAGCTGAAAATAAATGCAAGCGTTTGATTACAATGATATCTTTCAAAATTTCATAATCCTCCAGAAATCCATTCTGTCAACTTGGCCTGATTTTGATGGACTCAGAACTGCCTAGTATCCAAACTAAGCTTGGAGATGCCAGGAATGCCATTCTTATCATAGCATAATCCAAATTTTTGTGAGTTTTTTGTGTGCTGTGGAATTCTGATAGTTTCAGAAACGACCAGAAAGAAGAACTTACGGCCTCCTATATAATCTTATTTTGTCAATTTTGTTTTCAAGGAAACGAGAGTTCCATTAACATAACACCTGCTATCTCCTTCAATGAGACGCTGGCATTCTTTCAAAGGATCAACATGCAACCGTATCTTGTACGTAAATATGGACAATTGCATTATTAGTTATCAAACAAGCGCGAATGAAATATAGAAAGACACCACGCTTCAGCATCCCATCTCCAGCGAGGCCAAGGCCGAGTTAGATATTGGACGCAGACGCGCTATATTTGTTTTCCTATTCCATAAGTGTGTGTAAGATAACAAATTTATCTTCAAGCAAACATGACACGTAGCATAACGTTGGAACAGCTGTACATTTTGCGTTTAGCTTAAAGAAACAATATACAAAGTTAGGACAGCACGATACGCAGGGTGTGATTTGGGCCATGCAATATAGGTTTGTTGGAACAGCTGTCTGTTTTGCGTATAGCTTTAAATGGCGCAATACGCGGAGTTAGAACAGCGCAATACGCAGGGTGTATGGGCTGTGCAATATAGGTTTATATCACACCTCTTGTTACTTATGTCGACCAATCAAAACCGAGGATACAAGTTTGCTTGAAGATAATATTAAATTGTCAAAGACCAGTATCCACACTTTATGTGAACCAATATACACATGAAAAAATAAGCCTGTGAAAATATGATCTCAATCAGTCATTGGAGTCACAAGAAATACTTTGAAAAACCCTCTTAAATACATTGTCACTGTTTCCAAACATCTGGTAGTTAAGACTGAATGAAAGGAATTGTTTATATTTGATTATTTCAGAGTAAGATTAAGCCAACGGTGCATAGGTCCGGCTTTGCAGCTCTCAAACACTTGATCATAGGCCCACCAAAGGTGAAAGCTTCCCTTCACGAAGAGAGAAACTTGGTGTTTGGCATAGCACAGTGTAAGTGAAAGTATGCATTTTTGATTGGGTGAAGTTATATGATTCCATTTATTATGATGATTTAAAAAATGTTGCATCCCCTTAATGTGATCCCTCTCCTGCTGCTTCTCAGGTTGTATTGTAAACTTGGGTGTGATCCCTGACTATGGCAGTTATACATGTTATAGCTTGGATGGCTTCTGACTGGCACGCCTGAACAATGATATTGACAAAATAGGTTGACCGCCAACATAGGCCTAGATAGCTTAGTTGGTAGAGCGCCGGCACGTTAATCCAGAGGTCGCAGGTTTAAGTCCCGCTCAAATAAAAAACAAATTTTTTAACCAAAAATAAAAATTCCTTAATTTTTGGTTGAACCAAGACAAATTTACTACAGCGGGACTTGAACCTGTAACCTCCGGATTAACATGCCGGCGCTCAACCAATACCAACTGAGCTATAGATTGGTACTCAAAAAGTTAATGACCAGAAAAACTTACTTGGTTAAAAGCACTGCAGCTGGATAGTATAAACTATTTTGAGAAAAGATTCTCTTCAAAGTAATATGGATTAGCCGCTGTCACCTCGCTAAACGTGGATAGATTTGACGTTCTTGTGAAAATACCGTGACACTACAGTTTTTTCTTGTTTTCTCAGCAAGTAGACACTGTTTTAAGCTGAAACTTTCACAGGTGACTTTTATTGTATCTTTCTTGATAATTTTCACTATAAATCAGCATTACGTTGACAAAAACCAATGTATGACCCTACCTTTAATACTTGTGCGTAGGTCCGTTTGACGACAAAGAAGAGGTTCACCGACGTGTCTTACAAACAATCTACAAGCAGCTGACAGGAAGCACACTCGACTGTCCCCGATACGGAAGTCACTGGGAACAAATCGGTTTCCAAGGTAACACAAGATAATTTGTAAAATTCTCTGTGGACAGATAGTGGTGCTGTAGTTAAGTTCTCTTGTTTGCAGAATGTGGGTTTGGATCTCGACCTGACTGCTCCTGGCACTTTTGTTCTCAAGCGAGACACTTAAAAATAATTACCTTTCCCTTAGCATGGAAGTTTAGGCTGTTGGTCTTGAGTACTAGTATAAACGGTGCATGTAATGGAACCCAGAGCACTTATCATTGAAGAGTACAGGTTTCTGCCAGTGTATCTGAGTTTTAGCATCAAGCAAGTTTGGGTGCTATCCCAGTTCCTCAATTTGCAACTTGAATCACACGTGGTCTGCTTTTCACTCGAATGCGTCTAGTGGATTTACTAATCAAATGTATCTTGTCGAGTCGATCATAGGGGTAACGTAAACATTAAAGCAAAAAACTGCATTTTAATTTTCTAATATTTTTTCTACTTTATTGTACTAACTAATGGGACACGTTGCCTTGGATTGGGCGATTTGGGCTATAAAAAACATTTGTTATGAAATGAATATGGTTAATTGGTAAAATGTTTTAAAAAGAGCAAATGTGCCTCGAAATTGTGTGGTTTTCCTTTTTACTTCGTGAACTAACACGGTCCGCCATTTTGTGGAGTCAAAAATTTGGTTCCAGAAAATGGCACTGATTATTAATTAATATATTTTGTGGGCAGATCGGCCGCAACTCGTGCTAATACCTGCAAATTGTGCATGGGGAGAACCCTGCTCTTACACTCCAAAGCTACAGATTTTAAGTTTGTTCATGAGGTATCTTTGGTTTCATCACCAGAAATTCTGTAAAAATTACTTTGTTGGTGTTTGTAATCTTCCTTGTCTACTAATCTTCCCTTAGGGGTTGATCCAGCGACTGACTTGAGGGCATGTGGATTCCTGGGACTCATGATGATGCTTCACCTTGTTATGGATCCAGTCAGGCTGCAAGTGGCTAGAGAAATTTACAGATTGTCGCTGCATGAAACTCAGGTATAAAACTTGTAAGATTACCTCCTGCATGGGTTTGTTGAATCACATATTCAAACTTTTGATCAGGGTGCAGCCATGGAGTATTTCCTTCCATCCATTCATATCAATTATACCAGTTTGTTGCAGAAAGGGTAGAGTTGTTGTTGGGTCTCTGAGGTCAAGTCTGAATCCGAGTCTTGTGTTACTTACGTTGAGTCAGAGTCTGAGTTTCGAGTCACTTGGGTTGAGTCCATGTCCAATCTGAGTCTTGAGTCATTGGGGTTGAGTCTGAGTCTCAAGTCTTGTGGATCAAGTCCTTGTCTAATTCTGGAACCACTAGGGTCAAGTCAGAGTCCGAATCTTGATTCACTCGGGTCGAGTCCAAATCCAAATCCAGGTCTCAAGTCACTTGGGTGAAGTCAGAGTTTGAGTGCGAGTTTGAGTCATGAGTCACTTAGTTAGAGTCAGATTCGTGTCAAAAATTGGACTGGAGTCATATTTTCTAAGTGAGAGTCCAAGTCTGAGTCCTGGACTCGAGTCTGAGTCCTTGACTTGAGTCGCACAACACTGAGGAAGGGCATAACAGTCTGACCACATTTTGATATCGATAAGATTCTATATTCGATACATCTTTGCACACAGGAAAGCATGGAGCAGAAAAATGTTAAAAGAGGTTTATTGTAGTACCATGGCAATATCTATTGAGCAAAGACAGTTACAGAACTCTAGTTGGAATTTACACAGTTGTTTCTTTACTGCTTTTCATCTTTGTTTTTTCCCTCAGAATTTCCCTTTCTCAGTGATGTCTATCAATATGACAAGAATTGCCTTACAATGTCTCCGCGAGGACTGTCTGTCGAGGTAAAGGGAATCACTCAGCAAGCCTTGGTGTCTAAGTTAATCTTTCATTGATTCAGATACTCTTTTATTGCACTAATGTCACATGCGGCTACTGTCTGATGCATTTGCCATTTTGGGAAGCGATGGTCAGCTTGTAAACGCTGCTCATAATATGCATAGGATGTATGTACACTCAAGAGACATTGACTTCCAAAATGGTCCAACAGAGATTATTGTGATGATGAGGTCAGGTGATTTGGGTCAATATACCATGTTACCGGTGACACCAAGAACCAGGGACTATTTCTTACATCGTACAGGGCGCTAGAAACAACCACTGCTGGGAAATGAGTAAAACAGTTAGTCTTTATCACGGTGATGAAATCCGATTGTAACTGCGATGACTGATTGAGCTTAAACTTTCACATTTTTGTTATTTTATGTATATGTTGGGTCACATACAGTGCAGATACTGGTCTTTGGCAGTTACCATTGTTATACCACGGTAACAGATTGTGAATTTTTATTGGTCGAGAACCAATCACGTGATGTGATACAAAGACGCATGTAACATGGCTCAGACTCAGAAGGTAACATGAGTTATGTATCCCAGGGATACATCACTTTGAGCATTCCCAGCAGTGGTTGTTTCTAGCGCCCTGTACAATGTAAGAAATAGGCCCGGGTTATGAGCAGAGCAAGGGTATGAGGTTGTAATTACGCTGGTACTAGGTAAATTGATCTACATTCTACTGCAATGTGCCGTTGGGGGGACAATGAAGCAACATTTCTGTAAAAGACACAATTTTTGCAATTTTGTCTATGTTGTCGTCTGCTCAGTCATTGCACATTTCATCGTTTATACTCGAAAAAGTAATAATGTAATGTTTGTCGTCTCCCCCCCCCCCCCCCCCCCGCAATCTATTACCAGGATCCATGGATTTTTACACCCTTGGAGGCAAATGGCACCCTCGGCTTCGCCTCGGGTGCCATTTGCCCCTTGGGTGTACAAAACACCTTGGATCCCGTCACAGCGTGCAACAATTGTGTAATGTTGTACATGTGCTTTAACAGGCTCCTCCCTCTCCCACATCCAACTGTAAATCAAATGCACTGTTGACTTCAAATTGTTTTTTTGTTGTTGCTTTTTTTAACCAGGGAGTGTAACAGACGAAAACAAGTCTTTGGAGTAATCAATGATTTCTACGCAGGAATATTCTTACAGGTTTATCAAATCTGGAAACATCAGCAGAAAACCATTAAGGATTCTGGATTTGTCATCAAAGGTGAACATGAAAATAACTTGTCTATTTATTCATAGTGTGGCATGGTCGAGCTGTATTGTGCCCTGGACCTGAAGTTCTGGTTGCTACGTCAGCAGAGTTTGGGTTTAAATCCCGTTCATGACAATTGTGTCCTTGAGCAAGACACTTGACTATAATTGCTTCTCTTCACCCAGGGGTGAATGTGTACCTGTGAGGGCAGAGATGGTTCTTGTGATTAATTTAGCTTGGTATGCTACATATTTGGCAGCACAGGCTGTATACTTAAGGGAGCTGAGATGGTTTAAGGAATGAAATAATTGGCCCAGTGACCAAGGGTAATAATGTGGGAGTGACATGAGATCACTGCGTGACAGAAGATCACTGCGTGACAGATTTGAGTGCTACACAAGGAGTCACTGTTATTGTTGTTATTTATTCAATTATAATGGAGGCGAGAGAAAGAGGGTTTGGGTGATGTAGCTTCTTGTGCAATTCAGACATTTTTATGTCTGCCGTCTGAAAAAGTAGCTGTTATTGTCTCTACATATTAATATGAAGAAATTCTGCTTTTAGTAACTACTTCTCCCATATGGTAGTCTTTTTTGAAGTTTTTAAAAATTGAAACTGTTTTTAGAAATTTTATTTTTATTTTATTTTTTACAGATGTTGAGCTTGAGGCTAAAAAGAATCCTCGCGACGTAATCAAATCCCTTGAGACACACCTACAGGGTCATAATGACAAACACGGCGGGAAAGTACGACCAGGAGAGACTGGCGACACCTTGGTGTTTGTAGGTGTGCATGAACTAGAAACAGAAGACGATTGAAGAAGGTGGGACACCAGACTTTGACAGTGGGTGATTGCATGCCACAAAGCATGTATGTTCCGTATGGTGCATGTTGAGGGCGCTTTTCATAATGTCACAATTCTTACCAGGGAAACACCGGTAAGAATGCGCCCAAAAGAATGCTTTTGATATTTATTGTCCGACTCTGTTACATGGAAACATTACCTGAAAGTTAACCTTGCCAGTTTGTCACCCGTGGGTGTTTGTGAAGTGTAGAGATCAGTGTGTCATTTCCATTCGCTAGTCACCTAAAATAATGTAAAAATCTTATTTTGTGTATGAAAAAGAGAGTATATTTAGTTGTGAGTTGCCAAACGTCTCAGGATGGATCATCTCCAAGTTGTGAAAATTCTTATTTGTTTTATCGGTAGGGTCATAGATTGGTTTTTGTCCACGTAATGCAGATTTATAGGTAACATTAGAAAGAAAGATACATTAAAAGTCAGATGTGAAAGTTTTAGCTGAATACAGCGTCTACTTGCTAAGAAAACAGCAAAAACTGTCACAGTATTTTCACAAGAACAGCGAAGCCATCCATGTTTAGCGAGGTGACAGCGGGTACCAACTGCATCTCTGGATGCAGCATTTGTGTACAGACACCAACCCTCAGAAATCTGAGAAACGATTTGTATGAATCATTTCTCGGATTCCAATGTTTTTTGGGTGAAAACTTATCCAAACCATATTACTTTGAAGGGAATCCTTTCTCAAATTGTTTATACTATTAACAGCTGCAGGTTCTTAAACCAAGTAAGTTTTTACGGTCATTAATTGTTGGAGTATTTACCAATCTTTGACCCTACCTTTAACAGTGACGGATCATCCGATACTATTGGAATGAATTGGAATTGTGAGGATACCATGCTTGTGTTCAACATGAGATTTTCTACAGTCAATTAGAAGAAATCACACACCACTAATAGCTGGGTCCAGTTTCATAGAGCTGCTTTCAAAGCAGGAAATATTGCTTAACAATTTTCTGCTGAGCAAATATGTGCGTAGCCGAAATTTTTTAAGCAATATTTTTGTGTTTGGTTTCTTCTTATTGAATGAAGAAGATCTTGTATCGAAGACAAGCATGGTATCCTCATGATACCATTTATGAGCAGGATACCAGGCACTGATAGTACATGTGACATGGTGTTTTGGCTGGTAATCCCATTCTGGAAAGCTTAACATTGTTGTGCGGTATGAAATAGCCCATATGTCCCAATGCGCATGATCGGCGCACAAAGGATTCTGGGTGAAATCCAAAACCAAGCAACACGGCAACCATCATAGCGCACTGATTTTGAAGCAATTACATATAAAACTACACAGCACGGGCATCCATCTTAGCAGCTGGACTGATTTTTTTATTTGTATTCATGCATTTTCCCAAGGTTAATTGCTGTATATTTGTGCATTGTGGGCTATTGGGCATCGGTGTGGCCATGAGTGCATTTTGGCGACCCCAACCATAAACATGTTCGAGCTTTGGTCATTGGTTGAGCATTTTCACTTGTTCAGTTGAACCGCAGTGACACGGCTGTTCTGACCAAACCGTAACCGACTTGTTAGCTCGGTTAGACTTGGTTTCAAGATGGCAGTCTCTTGAAAATAAAAATGGTTGTACATTTTCAGAACATGAATTTTCTAGAGATGTACCTACATCATGAAATGTTTCTGGTTGCAGACCCTCTTTCACGTAGCTCTCAGAAATTGTTTCAGTCAGTGAATTATAGTCAGAAATTTGTTAACGGTCGTAGTCGCCAAAACACGCCCCATGGTATTGGTGGTCCCTCTGACTGGGCATTTCTCTTGGATTCCCAAGTGTTAGTCTTTCTCCTCATACTTTTTTCCAACTGCACTTTGAAATAAACAAGAACCTACTGTGGATTTTTTTCTCTGCCCAAGGGAAAGTTTTCAAAATTTTTTACAAGTTTAAAATCTAAGACACAGAGAGGGGTTGGCTCCCTGTCATGCCTGTAATGAAGTGGAAGGGCAGGGCTGGAATGGGAGACGTTTGGTGACGCTAGGTGGCAGCAGACTTACCAGGTAAATCCATTGTTCTTGGGAAATATGCGAACGCTCAGAACTACAAAAATAATGGAAATTTACCTGGTAAGTCTGCTGCCACCTAGCGTTTCAAAGTCTCCCATTCTTGATTGTGTTAAAATGTCTGTAGAAACACACACACAAATGTATGCACTTGTTTGTATCCCAAACCATTTGGTTTTTATTATTTTAAAAATATAATCTTCATCAATTTACATTCCAATCCTCAGAACTGCCAATGTCACACAATGGTTTATAAAATATAACATATTTATTTATAAAATATTATTGTTTATGTATTCAACAGAAAAACAAACCATACATTTTAATATTTTGATTAAAAAAACACTTGTGCTTAGACTGTAGTGATATTCACATGATTGATACTTCACAGGGGCAAAACTGAGGCAATCACCTCCATGCCTATGGTCATTGCCTTGGTGCCCCTTGAGAAGTTCAAAAAAATTTTAATTCCCCTCTTATGATAGAGGTGCCCATTAATAAGGACAAATTGTAACAAATGATAAGGCCTGCATTCAAGTTGGGCGTGACAATCAACATGAAAGTCTGAATTTCAATTGAGTAGGTTTATGGGTAATGTGTAAACCTACTTAGTTTGTAGCATGGGCCCAATTTCATGGAGCTGCTTAAGCACACAAAAAGAAACTAAGCACAACAAAATTATGCTTACCAGAATAAGGTTACCGGCCGAAATACCATATCACATTACACTGTACAATTTGTGACTGGTATCCTGTTGATTTCTGCTTAGCAGAAAAATTGTTAAGCAATATTTACTGCTTAAGCAGCTCTATGAAATTGGGCCTGGCATAGCTGCTTAAGCAGAAAACATTGAGCATGATACCAGTCACAGATAGTAGTACACAGGACAGGGTATTTTAGCGGGTAACCTTATTCGGTTAAGCACAATTTTGTTGTGCTTGGCTACTTTTTGTGCTTTAGCATCTCTTAGAAATTGGGCCCTGGAAATGTGGACCACTGAATTTTAAATGAAAACTGGGGGTTAATTCACTCACCCAACTTTCCTGCACCACGCGAAGCTTAAATACATGAACTTTCATTGTTTTTTTTTTAATGAAACCGAGGTCTTAATCAAAAACAAGTACTCTTAACAAAACTCAAACGTGGTTTTTTTTGTATAATGTGAGAGGACACTTTCTTAATTTATATAACTTGTGATACAATTATGTATCTTGTAATAAATGGAAAATAATACAAGTTTTGTTCTCACTATTAATTTTGTGACAACACACTGTTACTGAAAAGTTCTGTTTTACATTTAGTTAAGTAAAATAAACTGCTTGATTAAAGAGGGGCTCTAAGGTTTGATTCAGCCTTTTTTTAAATGGAGTGCATAAAAAAAAATGGAAACAAAATTTACAAGTCTTAGCCCTCAAATAAACATGAAGTTGGACACTTGTATTTTGTCCCACTTTCATAAGGACTCTATCTGTTGGAAAATTAGTACATTACAAAAACCTTTGAGCTTCACTTTAATAATTAAAGACCTTTCATTTTTTTAAGACAATTTGTCAACAACTTTCAGCTTAATTGCGTGTTGATAATTTATTCTTTGAAAGACAGTGACTTAATTTCTTATTTAAAACAAATTAAATAATTGAAGAAATTACAAATATCTCTTCAAATTTTGTTTTGAGCCTGGAAATATTTTTTTTTAGCAAAACAAAATTCGACAATGAGAGACAAATGGGTAGAAAGAGTCCTTGAAAGAATTTGGTCATAAAATTTTGAAAACACAAGGTTATTGTAAAACTTGTTTAGAACACTGGTATATAACACAATTACTATGTAATTAATTGTACATTTGAAAGACAATCCCAAAATTATGAATATTTGGAAAATAGCAGGAATAATACTGTAATAGTTTTTAATCAGTGATTTGGGATAAACAAAAAAGTTTTGTTGCTCTCGTCTACATGTACTAAATCTGCACTCAGAACACAAGTAACCCGGTTCAACTGTGACGATACAGTCCAACAAACAATGCAAAGTATTAACCACACACGGACACCATAGCCCCAGCAGATAACTCTTGCTCCATTCATTAGTTCCTCATTAGTCCTTGGTACTGATGATGATGTCACAGTTTGTTTACCACTTTGTAGAAGAATGGGAAACCATTGTGTCTCTGCTCAACTGTCTGAAATGCCGCACCAAGTTATAGCACTTAAAGGCACTGGACACTATTGGTAATTACTCAAAATAATTGTTAGCATAAAAACTTACTTGGTAACGAACAATGGAGAGCTGTTGATAGTATAAAACATTGTGAGAAACGGCTCCCTCGGAAGTAACGTAGTTTTTGAGAAAGAAGTAATTTCTCAGTAAAATATTTGAATTGATTTTGAGACCTCACGCGTGAGGTCTCGAAATCAAGCATCTGAAAGCACACAACTTCGTGTGACAAGGGTGTTTTTTCTTCCATTATTATCTCGCAACTTCGACTACCAATTGAGTTCAAATTTTCACAGGTTTGTTATTTTGTGCATATGTTGAGATACACCAAGTGAGAAGACTGGTCTTTGACAATTACCAAAGGTGTCCAGTGTCTTTAAGAAATGCAGTAAACAAACCGTGACATAATCAGAACAGGGGTCTATTCCTCAAGCTGTTTACCTGCAAGACAAGTTTTTGTGCTAATTATTGCAGAAGATGTGTGTAAGCAAAGGTCTATTTCATAAATGATCAAGAAAATTTTGTTGCGTCAGTGCAAAAACTTTGTATCTCGATTTTATGATTTTGCAAAAACATTGTATCTTGCATGAAAATGCTCTGTGCAAAAACATTGCATCAAGATACAACGCTAGGACAATTTCAAACTCAAGAAAAGTCGGCACCTTAGCATGACTTTTGCTTTGCTTATAGTAAGCAAAGGTTATAACCTTTTACAAACTTAGCTCCAGACTACAGACCAAATGAAATTAGCCTCCACTTACAGTCCACTTACAGTTCAGTGTCTGAACAAGACACTGAAGCATTTTATACTGTGCAAGTCTCGCACGTATTCAAACATTTTTGGAAACCACTTTGGTCCCAAGTACTTTGCTTTAACGTGTGTAGGAAACAAACCTGCACACTTTAACAGGTCCCAATGTTTGAAGACTTGTACAGTCTATTCTAATCACTATCATTAACAATGGAATCAAATATCTCTTGGTACTTTGCAAGTATTTTTATGGCAGTTGGTCTCAGCGATGGGTCCCTTTCTTTGCACTGTTTGTGAAGCTTAAATAAATGCAGTCTAACAATGTCGCTATGATCAACCTTCCCAAGAAGTAAATCGGTTATATCGGGTACTTTCCAGATGTCTGTCTTCTCGTCGTAGGGTGGCATGTCTTCGTCTCGGAAGGCCTTGTCCTGAAATGGCCAAAGCTGTTCTGGCGCAACAAAGTCATCGTAGAGTTGTCTGTGTCCACATTTAGCAAGCAATCCTCTGGTGCGGTTGACCAATGGGAGGGCATCCAGGTCGTTGATGACCAGACTGAGGTCGTTCGTTACCAAAAACTGGGAGAGTGTTTTCGTTGGGTCGTTGCTGTCGCACATGATGCGTGTGCCGACCGGGCTGGAGTGCAAGAAAGAAAGGATTCTGGCGTAGTCCAGGCACAAATGGAATCGGGTCCTGAGTGTGTTTCTGTCAGCGAGGCCCCCCTGCTGCGAGAAGATGCTGTCTATCTTTTCAGCAGATCCTAGTTCATGGTATTCTGTGATGATGACCGGGGGGTTGATGTCAAGGCATGAGCCGAGAAGCTGGACAACATGTTTGCTGACCTGCATGGCTTGAAGCATTTCAGCACCGTGGAGAAAGTCCTCTAAATATCTAGGATGGCTTAGGTTGGCATATGCAAACCTCATCTCTTGCCATCTTCCGAGATAAACCTACAAGGCAAGGAAAAATACTCCATCGATTAACAATTATTGTTGAATTACAAACGTCAAGTATTGCAGAGCTGCCAGCTCTCTCTGATTCTGCAGAAAGTTCCCTTAAAATAAACCAATCTTTCCACGTTCGGATGAGTAAATTTGAAAATCTCCCTGATTATTTCCCTATTATGTTGGAATGCAATTCTAAATATTTCCCTGATTGTTGGACAAAATCTCCCTGATTGTTGGCAGTTCTAAGTAATGTTTAACCAGTTAATGCAAGAAGACGTGTATTATAGGCCTATAGGTAAATCTTTTAGGAACTAGAAAACGGATGACTGACTAACCTGTTTTATGTATACACCCAGAATGTAATATTTTTTTATGAAGTCAAAGATGAGTGATGTCTTTTTAAAATACAACCAGACATTCAATACTCGAAGGCCTGTTCAAACCAGTCAATGTATTTAAAAGTGACATTATTCCTTGGGTACCTACGGAAAACCATGGACCACAACACGGCAAACAAATGTAAAAGTTGGACATAATTATAGCAAATATACACTAAAATGTAAAACTAGACCCAAGTTCAGATCAGGGTGGCATGCGCGGCTAGTGCTGGCCTCTCACCACTGTGGCCCTGGTTTGATTCCTAGCTAGGGCCAAATGTGAGTAGTGAGTTTGTTCTCTCCTGTGCCACAAAGGTTTTTTCTCTGGGCCCTCCGGTGTTCCCTTCCTCTTGATCAAACACCTATGATTTCTGGCTGTGCTCTGTGGTCATGGGCAAAAGGCACCTTTACATACCTGCAGTTCAACCTTAATAGCTGTGGCCTTTGCAATTCAGCTTTTCAACTGAGAGTAAGGATGCTTAGCCTTCCAAATTGTCATTATACTATCGTGCATCTAAAATAGCATTGATAACTGAACCAGGTTCACCGATGCAAAAACATTGACATAAATCCAACTTACTTGTTTGACAAGACCTTCCCCGATTTTCTTCTCCAACGTCACTTCCGCAATTTGTCCACAGTTAAGAAAGGGCTTCCCGTTGTCACGTCTGCTGTCATGGCAATCCACGCCCCTCTCATCACAAATCAATGAATCTGTCCCTTTGCTGATGTGGGGGAGTCCCACCTTGGGCTGACTCTGAGCTGACGGCGTCCGCTGGGGAACATTTACATATTCTTGTACCTTCCGACGTTCTTCCGGAGAGGTCAACTTTCGACACAAGTTGTAGCCAACAACTATTCCAACAGTCAGCAGGGTGAAGCAGATGGCATATCGCCATGGTAATTTCATACTCTGCTAACAGTTCTGCGCAGTTAGAAAAACATAAATTACTTTTGATTAAATTTTATCTTCTGGGGAAAAAGCATTCATTCAAATCTTTTAGAAACAAATTTCTCCTGCAATCACATTTTAGATGATTGAGTGATAATTCCAAAAAAGGTAGGCCTAACATTAGAAAAAAGGCTGGCAAAAATGCTAGAGTAGGACTAGTAGTACAACCGTCAAGTTAAAAATTTGAAAAAAGGAGTACAGTGCCCCAGTTACTTGGTCTATCACCTGTCAGTGTATTAAGACTCTGTGCCATTTTTTTTTTGCTTTATAATTGACCGTAAACCGACTTTTATTTATCCATAAAGTTGTCTATAGAAGTGAGCTAGAGGGAGCACTTGTTACAATATATTACCCATATACACGCATAACTGTGCTACCCCACCATGAGCACAAATCCTACCTAGGCTAGCTATGGGTAGATTACATACAATTATAGTTGCAAACAATCTTAACCCTCCATCCGCCCTCTGGTCTACGACCGTCGGAAGGATGGAGGGTTACTCCTAGAATTACGACGCTCGTTCCGCTATCATTCAGACGATAGCAATTGTCATAGTTCTAGGACTCCTACTAGGAGTAAGAGCCTAGAGGGTTACGATTATTGCAATTACAGACAGATCATGTCTACTAATACAAAATGTTGGCTGTGTGAACTGACGCATGACCTGTTTTGTTATAATTTATGACGGGTAAGCCTCATTTTCTCAATAGCAAACAAATGCTTCTTGTCTGGCAGTCCAGTGGCAGTGTTATGGTTTTACGCACTCCAGCTCTTTCAATGCGATTGCAGGTCTATGGACCGTGGTTTCATTGTTTTTACCTCGGCCAGTGATTAGAACACAGCATGGCTCTTACCTCTAAACTAATGAGTATGATGGATGCCCATCATCATTATCAGATTATGGGTTAAACTAAAGAAAGCCCATTCAAAATTAAACTAATTTAATGAAATTATAAAGTCAAGTCCACAAAGTATTCTATTTCTAGAGTTGCCCCTGATTCTCATCTTCTCGAAACAGATTTCAATATTATGCCCATACCTGTTATTTTTTTCCACAAAAAATGTTTGCTTATGCCATAAACCATGGAGGAATAAGAACACATAAACTCACCTCAAACAGAAGTTTTATAAACCAAATCGTGTGTTGTTTACGAGCAAAGCGCCCCCAACATGCCCAAGATCAGAGTAATTTGATTTTAAGAGCGCCCTCTCTTGTTTTAATAGAAAATATAAACAAACACACGCTGGCCATGTACAAAATGATAATGTGTAAATGAATGCAATGTCATGTATTTGAGTCATGTATTTGAGTCATGTCTCGAAAAGGAGATCCCCTGGAATTATTCGATAAAATTGGCGGTCAATATCCTCAGCTGAACCTGGACAAATGCCTGGTAAATGCTTGCATCGAGGGTGACATTGACAATGTGATTGATCTGCTTCAAAAGGTTGGCATACCAATATTATAAAATAGATTGAGATTCATGCCATGACCGGTACTGTGGTACAGTGTGGTGGTAGTCACCGGTAGTCACATCACAGAGAACACAGACTAGACAGTGACTGAGTGAGCCCAGTGCACGACACACTAGGTGCCTTTGGCTTTGGGGACCTGGATAAATTCTGCCTCTGACTGATAGTGATAGTTTAAACACCTAGGGAAAGGGGTGGGCTTGGTGATTTGGCATGTTTGTGGGGGGGGGGGGAGGGGTTCACTTAAAAATAAAATGCAAAACAAAATACAGAGGTCGAAGAGCAGGTTTAATACATATTTAATTAATATGAGGGGTGTGCAACTCCCTTTCAATTATTATTATAATTTATACGCTACTTTTCTTAATGATTTTCCTTTCCTTTTTTTCTCTCTCTCCATAGTAAAAATAATTGAAAGCATTTTGGTAAAAATTGGCAGGCCTATCTAAGGCCAAGGGGTAATGCTAGCCATGACCTTGATTGACCTCGTTAATATTGACAAGTAATATGCCGTGGATAGTCACATGCATTATTCATTAGCTGTTTTATTTCCAATTTTCACGATTTGATATCATCTCCATCAATCTGTCTCGTAGGGAGCATCAGTTGAGGCGGAGACGTACACCCAGCATGAGGCCTACTCTGGCGAGAACTACACTACCCCTCTCATGGGAGCAGCCAGTGCCTCCAAGCAGCAGTATAAAATTGCCAAGATGCTGCTGGAAGATGGAGGTAGTGCAATTGGGAAGGACGAAGGCCTGAAAAACTGTCTGTCTATCACTGTCTATGTTTTGCTTGATCCATATCATCACTTTCAAAGCGTATTCATTTGAAAGGGATTACACAAGGAGGATACACAGATTCAAATTACCAACCAAACTTGTTGCCCGGGCCTGATTTCTTGGGATTTACTATCACAGAATTCTTCACTTACGGTCATTTATGGGGCTTGGGCCCAATTTCATAGAGCTGCTTATAAAAAGCAGGAAAGACTGTTTACAAATTCTCTGCTAAGCAAAAATAAGCAGTAAACCAGTTAAATATGCTACATGCGACATGGTGTTTTGGCTGGTAACCTTATTTAGGTAAGCATAATTTTGTTGTGCTTAGCTACCTTTTCTGCTTTAAAGCAGCTCTGTGAAATTGGGTCCTGGTAAGCACAGAATCAGAACTGCGATAAGCAGCTCGATGACATTGGGCCCAGGGCCCAACTTAATTTTGTGTTTACGCAAAACAGACACATGGCTTTACACTCTAACAAAACTGGCATTAAGAACTGTTTTTCGATTGCAATTACATCCTGGATGGAGATGGAAGAAGCTCAAAAGAACAAATAATAAACCAAAAAATTATGAATATAAAAAAACAAAACATTATTATCATCTGAAAAATATCCGGACGCATATTCCAATTTTTATTCACATGGGCCTATTACATGTATGTTGGTTTGATCAATTGGACAGTGTTGTATTAAACTAAGTCATTTTTTCCCAAATCAAGTCAAGGGTGACTCGAGTCTGACTTGAGCCGCACTCTATGTTCACTGTTCACCCACGTGCACTGTATAGGATATCCACACCCTCGCATGCACACAGCAACCACAGTACGTAATACACCAGATGGTGGACTGTACTCTAATGAAAGAAGAAGAAGTCACCGACTTGAGTCAACAGCACTGCAATTGGAAGTGCCTTCTCAAAACCAGTTTTGTTAAACTTGACTAGTTTTTGCTTTAATTCTAACCACTTTGTACAGCACATTGGGATTTCTTGTGTGATCCGCTTTATAAGAATGCATGGTGTATTATTAAATATGGATACAGAACCCCATTACCACTCCCCTCACCCCTCCCTCACCTTCCCCCCTTCACCCTTTCCCCAAAAAGGCAAAAGAATAAGGTTTTCCCACACCCCTCTCCAGTCTGCCATGACTGTGTAACCACCATCCACACACATGATCATTTTGTCTGTTGACCATTCTCAGCTAATGTGAATACTGGAGATCGATACAAGGTAACACCCCTCCACGTTGCCTCCCTTCACGGTCACAGCGACTGCGTCAGATTGTTTCTTGATGCTGGAGCTGATGTCAATGCTGGGACTGAAGACTACAATAGACCTGGAGTGTTTAAAAGTAAGCTTATTAAAAAATGAACATGACGTTTCTTTTAAAAATAGAAAAGTAGCTCATAGAGAAACCATCCTAATGGCAATTACTATAAAACTAGAGACACCCATGTAGTTTACAATTGTTTTCCATTCCTCAACCACTTCAGGTTGATTTGGAAAAATGTTCTGTGCCCAATCGCGGTATTATTTTTTTCTGAACTTTTTGGAGCTTCTAGAGTAGTGTTTTCACAGTGGTTCACAGAACCTTGGCCATAAGCCAAGGCCAATAGTATAGCATGGTATGCTGGGATCTCAGACTGCTCAGTTAATTTTTTTTTTAAATGGGACTGATCCCTTTCTTGAAAATGTTAGCCTCAGATGCTATCTAGGGAGAATGGTTGACATCCCTTTTGTTGGTGGAACTGTCTTGTCTTGACCCCCTACACAATGTAATACATTATTTTTAATCCCCTGCAATTTGTTATACATTTTTCCTTTTAGCCCAACATCTGTGGTTTGTGGTTTTGTGACTGTGAAGACTGGCTACCTAGTGTTCTATTTTCAATTCCGGAAAAGGTGTTGACATTTGCTTCTTTTACATATGGACTCATAGTTTGGATTGGAATCGGTCCCAAGTTCTGTTTAATCACTTAGAAAACTAAACATAAATGCACAACTCTAGATATTTTCCTATTTATTTAATCTACTCTACTATTTTTGATACAGAACCCTACAAGAAGGGAAGCACCGCGCTCCACCTAGCAGCCAAAGAGAGTCAGGTAGGGTGCCTTGAGGTCCTCCTGACCCATGGCCATGCCGACTACAACCAGCGAGACTCCAACAACTTCACTTGTCTCAACTGGGCGGCCCAGATTGGCAGTGAGGAGTGCATTCTTTGTTTACTGAGGCTGACCGAAGGGGATAGTGTCTTCATGTCCAGTACACCTGGCACAGGTAGGGGGGACAAACTCTCTTGGGGTTAGAGGTCAGGTATTGAAAGCCGTTTGTAAGGAGAGGGTATCTGTTTTGATGTTGCAAATGTTAAGCTAAGCATATTGCGCATGTCGGCAACACCCACTTTCAAGACTGTATGGGGTATAGCAGAACTAGGCCCTACACAAAAATGTTTAGAGATTAAATCATGGCTTCGAGGAACTGTCCGCCTGTTTGAAGTCTGGTACAAAAGGAGCCCGAGCTGGAACCTAAGCCAAAGCCGTCGTTTCAAAACGTCATTTAGAGAATGTAACGGATGACATGCATATCTAGATTGGTTTTTGTCAATGAATGCTGATTTACAGGCAAAATTATAAAGAAAGATACAGTAAAATATACCACTTTTTATTCTCCAAAATTTGAATCTGAGAGGCGTTTCTGTCAGACACGCTTCTCAGACTGTGTATTCCTATGGGGAATATTCTTCCTGCGTGGAAATATTCGCTCCGGTTTTTCGGTGATATCTCAAAAAACGTGTCCACCTTTTGAAGTGAAATTTTCACAGGTAAGTTTTATTGTATGTACCTACATTTATATAGGATTAACACAATCAGTAGGCTCCAATTACCAAACGTGTATTGTGCCTTTAAGACAGTTTAACGTTGTAAGTAGCAAAAATCTAACATAATTTTTTGTCACTGGGTCTCCTCCCAAAAGGTGATATCCCACTTCATGACTGCGTCCGCCGGGGCTTTGTCAAATGCGTCAGAGAACTTGTCCTCCGCGGGGCAGACGTCAACCACCAAAACTCTGTGGGTCTCAACGCACTCCACTTTGCCTCACTCCCATCGGGAAACTTCTCCCCCGAGATGATGGAGACGCTGGTGGCTTACGGTCGGGAGGTGGATGTCGATCAGCCAATAGGAGGGGCGGGTTCATCTCGATATAATTATGGAATGACAGGTGAGGGGCAGCTAAACAGGACTTTCTTGTCAGGGCGTTTTTTGCAACCTTGACCAAAAAGAAGTTTCTGATGTAAAAATGTACGCCCGAGAACAAGTTGGTAACCAGAATTATAGGATTCGAAGTGCCTGTAGCTATTGGGCAATCTCGGTGGTCTAGTGGTAAGAAATCTGCTCTAGAATGGCAAAGGTCATGGGTTCGAATCCCACCCGAGTAATATGCCTGTGGATTTTTTTTTTCACAGGAATCGGGGAAAGTACTGAGTATACAGTGCAAAACACACATCAGTGTATGGGTAAAAAAACAAATGATATTCAGAATTATTTTGTGACAAAGATAAATCTCTTGAAAAATAATGTTTTCAAAATATTTACTTATGAATCTTAGTTTTTATCATTTTAGCAACATTATTTGACTAGTATGCTGCAGCGTTTACATGAATGGACTGGCTGCCCCTACTGTGTATTCATTGTATTTTGTCCAATGGGAGGGTGGTCCGAGACCGAGTGATCTGCGATTTCAACATACCATGGCAGATTATCGGACAAGGCTTACAGCGTAGGCTTTGCAAATCATGGTTAACGCATACCTATATTGTCTCAAAAAGAGAACAACAAATTCTGGTGCTTTTTATGGGAACCTTTGTTGTCTTTCCTTTGTCAAGTCAGGGTTTTCAATTGTGACAACAATATTTTTCGATAAAAAAAACTATTACTCCGAATGCTCCGAAAAGCTCTGAAAAATAATACTGTGCTGAGGGATGATAAAGGTTGTTAATTAACGAAATAAAGTGGTTAAAGATAGATATTACAATATACTTTATTTCCGAAACTGTTCAGGTATCAAACCACTCGAGTTGGTTGCTTTTGAGCCAGATATTGACGTCCACCTACACAACTTTCACACAGCTGAATTTCGGCTCAGTCGCACCTTCAAACTCATCACCTCTGACCCCAGCCGGCCTACGCGGCGCCCTCAATGCGCAATTCATCTCATTCGGCACGGCGCGGATTTCGATATCAGCTATCGGGGACAGACGCTTCTACAGCAAGAGGTGTACAATCAGGATGGCGACGATTCGGTGCTCAACGCAGTGGTGCGCGCCGCGTGGATTCTCCCGATTCCGGAACGGCCACCGGGAATACTCGCCGAGGACGTCAGCGATACCGCCAAGGAGAAGCTGAAGTGGCTAAGGAAGCTCTTCAGCTCGCCGAGGAGCTTACAGCAATGCTGTAGGGTTACTCTCAGACAGATCCTTGGGGGCAGGAAGCTTAACAGGGTGACGGAGCTACCCTTACCAACATCGCTGCAAGACTACTTGCTCCTTAAAAGCTAGTTGTTAGAACCAAAAACAGGACTAAGTGATGGAATAACTTTTTTGTTATGGCTGAGAGCTTGGCAGCAATGTTGTACACTTGGGGTAAGTGTTTGTTTATAGCTTCAGATATTTTAAAGTTAATTGTTGCTATATCTTTCTGGTAATGAAACCAAATAACCCTCAAAAGTGCAGTGCACTATAACTCTTAGGTCTGAAGATACCTGTGTAGAGAAGAGGATGAAGAAATGTCGGTTTTAAGATGTGGGAGGAAAACCACAAATAAGGAAAACCCACCCAAACAGGGAGGGTCTGAAAACCAAATTCACATGCAAAGCTCCAGTCCGGGAATCAAACTTTGATCCACAGAGGTGAAAGGCAGAAGGGCAGGAAGAAAGCTTTGGACAAGCGCTTTAACCAAAATAGTTGCTTTCGCCCAAAATCTCTTTACATAATATTATTATTATATCTTTCTTGGGATGAACCAAGGGACCCTCTAAAGTGACTAGCACTGTAAACCACAGGGTCACAGGAAGATATATGTGAAGAGAGAATATGTTGAAGAAATGTAAGTTTTACATTTTTAGAGGAAAAATCCAATTATGCAAAACCCACGCAATCAGGTAGGGACTGACAACTAAATCCACTCATGCAAGACACTGGTCCAGGTATGGTTCAGGTTCACCTGATGACCTTCATTCACTCTCGTGTAACTCAAAGTTTTCAATACTTCTTGTACACATGTAACTTTCAACTTAACTTTTAATTTATAATTTAAGAATAACTCAAAGCATGCAGAAAACTTTGGTAATTGTCAAAGACAAGGGCCCAATTTCAAAGAGCTGCTTAAGCAGAAAATTTTGCTTAAAATGTTCTGCCGAGTAAAAATAAGCAAGATACCAGTCACAGATTGTACATGTAACATTGTATTTTGGCTGGTAACCTTATTCTAGTAAGCATTTTTTTGTTGTGTATTTATAAGCAGCTCTGAAATTGGGCCCAGTATCTGCACTCTGTGTGACCCGTGTTGCAACAGACCTGTGAAAGTTTAAGCTAAAATCAGTCATCCGGAGCAAAGAGCAAATAACTAAAAAAAACATCACTGTTTTCATTGTTTTCAAACATCTGATTTCTAACTTGTGAGATAAAAACTAAGTGTTTGACTCATTTCCTACAAATCTATAGCATTTCAGGTAGAAATTTCTCTATATAGCTACTGTGTAAGTTACATGTATGTGTAAATCTGTGAATATTTTTGCTTTCAATGTACATTATACCAATGTAATTCACGCTTTAAGTGAACCTGAAGAAACGAAAATAGACATTGCATTTCTGAAAAAATAATACCGAGAACAGAGCCACAATGTTTAAAACCAATCAAGGGTATGCATTCACACTAACTTGGCATGGTATTATCAGCAGAGTGAGGACAGCAGAACAAAGGAACACAAAAGGAACAGTGCTGTCCTCACATTGGAATCTTTGTACTTTTGTGTCCTCAAGTCTTTTTCTGCACTTAGTTACGGAGAGTGCTAAGTTAGAGGGACAAAGGGAAGTCCTCACATTGATAGCAATAAATTGATGTGTGTTGTGGTAAAAATTGACAATGTTTTGGTTGACATAATAGTAAGCAGCTCATCAGTTTCAGAAAAACAAAATTCATAAAAATATTTTCTTTAAATTCATTACCCCAAACCTACATTTACAGTATGTGTTTTTACAGGTATGCTACTGACAGCATTCTGCCATATCATTTGCTCTCTGCTGTGGGTAATAAATTGAGTTTTTTATATTTGCCAGATTTTATTTAATTAACCATCACTCCCCGAGTGGTTTACAAGGATCCTTCCTCCACTCTAACCAAATCCAACACCATCGAGTAGCTCAACACCCAAACTGTTGGACTCTGATTATGGTGGTATGCTTGATCCCATGTAAAGCATGATCAGTTTACGAGTGCAGTCTTAGTCCGACAATATTCAGTAACTCAACACCCAAACTGTTGGACTCTGATTATGGTGGTATGTCTGATCCCATGTGAAGCATAATCAGTTTACTTGTGCAGTCCTCAGTCCCAAAACCATTCAGTAACTCAACACCCAAACTGTTGAGCTCTGATTATGGTGCTATACCTGATCCCATGTAAAGCATAATCAGTTTACTAGTGCAGTCCTCATAGTCCAACTGAACCAAACAAAAAGTTGCAGTTGGATTTTGAAGGGTTGGCAGTGATTCAGGATTAAGGGTCAGGGAATAATTTTGTCTCACAATTTTAGCATAGCAAATGTTTTAGACTGAAAATAATGATTTTTGAGAGGTAATTGATACTTTTTATGTACCATTTTGCTACGCTTAACAAGGAAAATTGTTTGTTGGAGGCGTCATCTTCCTGAGTAATTTTGGACTTTGAATTTTGTAGGCAAGGTTAGAGGCGATTTTATTTTTGACTTCTATAAGCACATAAATTGTAGACTTTACAAGAAATCAAATTCTTAAAGAGTGTATGAATTGATGTCTTGAAACTTGTTATCAATAATAACAGTAACAATATGAAGCATTTATAATGCGTCATTGATCTAGTTAACTATTCTGAGGCACTTTACAAGCCTGGAATGTCATCTTTGAAGGGCAAGGCCATTTCCAAAGGGCACTTCAATTGGAAAATCTTAAAGTCTATGGGAAACTTTTGAAGGGGCACCAAGGCCATAGGTAATGACCTCAGTGTAATTCCAGGCCTGGCATTAGTATAGCCATGGTAAGGATTTACGGGGGATGTAGAGCAATCTACTGCCAACAACAAGACAACAAATTTGTTCACTGTATACCAAGTCCTGAAAATAATTTTTTTTAAACATATCTGTATTCTCTGATATCCCTCAATCAATGTAACATGAGACAAATAATAGAACTCCCTGCTCTCTTTTTTTTGCATTGATAAAAAATGCTGCTTTATTTTAACAGTGCCATCAAGTTATTGCTTTAATATTTTTTTTAATTAGAGAAGTTGGTAAAAAATAAATGTTGTATTAATTGAAATGTAAAGTTATGTTGACTCAGACTGCCTCATCAAAGCAACAAAAGAATGTAGATTAAGCCTTGGCAGCTAGTGAAATTCACAACCCGACTAGTCGCACTTCAATAAGTCGTGACTTTGGCACTAGTCGCGACTATTTTCAAAACCAAAGATTGTGGATCGCTGCAAGCGAAAGATGTTAAAAATTTAGGCTGATATGTGAAGTATGCATTGCAATGGACGCCATTGCAGTAAGCAACTCCTTTGATGCAACAATATCAGAGGAGACAATGACATTTAGGTGGGCGACTAGTGAAAAATCACTACCCGACTTGTCGCACTTCAATTAATTGAAACTGTGACACTAGTCGCGACTATTTTTTCAGTAGCCGAGGTGGCGTGGCTAATCGGGTAGTTGAAAGGTGGTAGTCGCTGACTGGACATAGCAATCAATAGGTGTGACTTTGACACTAGTTGCCCAGGCCTAATGTAGATCTATACAAAACCAGTCGACCCTTGTTATAAAGAGCACAGTAATAAAGAGGTTCTCCTTATGAAGAGTACATTCTGAAGTCCTGATTCTCATTTCTGCTTTGTGTTTCTTTGTTTTGCTCTCCTCTTATAACAACATTCCTGCTGTCCCAGCGATCTTGTTATAACGAGAGTCGACTGTATAAAGAGAGATGGTTTTAAAACCTTAAAAATGTTCAACAAGGAATGGTTCAGTACAGTATATAACCTATTTCTAAGCCTGACTGATACTTCACACAAAGTGTGAAAGCAAGGCCAATTTCTTGCCTCGCAATAACGTGAAGTGATTGTGCAGGTCCTGACAGTTTCCTTTGCAGTTGCTTTTGCATGGAGTATGAACTAGGCTGAACATTTGCAGAGGATCAAGTGTTTGGGCTTGAACATCTTTATGCTGATGCTTGCACTACAATTCAAATGTAAACTTACTGACCCAATTCACCTGACGTCATCATCACAATTGTCTTGGTTGCAGCCATTTTGGCAGTCAATGTCTGTGTGTGTTATACAGCGTAGTACACATTTTAGGCAATGCAGCATTTACACGCTAACCATAATCTTTACGTTCATTTTTGACTCACAAAATGGCAGGTGTGGCAGACAGTAGCTGTGTGTGACGTTGGTGGAAGGTGTCAATATCTGGATGAATATGTAATGATTGAAGCTTTGCTTGGTGAGGGTAATTTAGGAAGTAAATATTACTAGTAAACTTGCGGGTACAGCCATGTGTAAATCTCTTATGGAGGAATGTTGACGCTGACGATGAGCAGAGTACATGTATACTCAAGGATGGAAGTTGGTGTCTGTGAAAATTCACAGCTTGTGGCCCTGGCAAAATATTTCCCAAAGAAAACAATCTCTCCTGAAACTTCAAAAAGTTTTGAAAAATAATACCGCACATGGGCACAGAATTTTTTTTCTTGGAATACTGACCCCAAAATGTTACAACCTAATTTAATGAGAAAATATAATTGGCTGTTGCAAACTGTTTACTGGTACCAACCAAAAGGACCTATGGTATAAATGCAAAAATTAGTTGGTGGCCTTAAGTTTTGATCCTAGCAGAGTCGTGTGTATGTACTGAACATATATGTTAGGGTTGTACAACGTAGTTGACGTGTAGATCGATGTATTAAAATCAAGCCAAGCTGCGGGATCGCCTTGCCTCTAAAAGAAATAAAACCCCAAAATCTAAATCCGTTCAAAATTGGCTTTGGTCGAAACGTCAGGCCACTACCTAAATTTTGAAACCTAATTTAAAAACCTAATTCAGCAGATGTCAACTACAAGAAGTTCCCAAGATTTCGGGATGTTCTGCCCAGAAGGTGTCGCCAATGATGTCCGTGTGGAAGAGCGTCACTTTCCTCCTTGTCCGGACCACCTCTCGCCTCACCATCTCCTCGGACTCTTTGCTCTTGCACTGTTTCACTGTGACCTCCGTCGTCTTCACACACACGCACAAAATATAAAATAAAACAAAAATTAATGAGATTCAAAGATACGCATCATCATGGTTATAAACTGAAACAGAAAAAAGGCAGCATGTACATATGTACCATCAGGGCAGAGACTTCATGGACTGAAACCCACAAGCGTCTTTAATTTTCCTACTCTTTGTAACAATTTCCAGCGAGTTTGAACTGATATTGAATGGCCAGGGCGTAGGAGAGTTAACTGTGTACTGTGTGGCTGCATTCACTACATAATATCATATTGCAGGCTGGCATCATTCATCTATCATTCATAACCACAGTGGATGATATTGAATGGTCAGAGAGTAGAGTAAGAGGGTTGACTGCGTACTGTGTAGATGTATTCACCACATGATAGCATTGTGCAGGCTGGCAGTATTAATCTATCCTTCAAAACTACAGCGGATATGATATTGAATGGTCACACAGTAGGAAGGGTTAATCAGCATTCCTAAACAATCTTTACGTAAATTCTTAATCTTCACTCACTGGTTGCCATATCTGGACACTTCCTTTGCGGTATAACTCAGGCTCATTGTTGTAGTTGATTCCAAACTCTGAGAACAGCAGTTCATTCTTATCACTTGAGAATGTTCCCTGCAAAGTCAAAACAATAAAGGAACAGTGGACTTCAATGATATGACAGTGATGGCCGAGCTGCAGGAGATGGAACTAACATGGGGGTGAGGCACAAAAGGTCCCCAAGACAGGGTCAAGTTGGGAGGGGTTGTTATGGCCTTACGTCCCTCCAGGGAGAATAAATTAGGATCAAATAGGTAGGGAGATAGGACTTCCCCAAATCATGATTTGGAATGTAGCTGCAGTTGTGGTCATGGCAGTGCTTAAGACTTGAGCAGCCATTCTAAACCCCCAAATTAAAAGCACAGAGAGTTTCCTCTGACAGCAAAAACTAAAGCAGATCTTTGAATTGGGAAAAAACTTATCAGTAGATATACAGGATTAGTTCACAGTCATGCAACCTTATTTTTCGCAAAACAAAAGAGGACTAACTGCCCACCAGATGAAACTTTGTAGTGTTTTCTATGACACTTAACAAGAAAAAAAGGTGCAAATCAGCTGAAAAGTTGCATTCAAGCTAACCATGAAGTGGCACAAATACTGTAAATTCTGAATGACCTGGTCCCTGGGATCAGCTAAACCATAAGCCAATAAAATTTTGAACTTTTGAACCCTTAGTCTCTCCTCTCCCTGTTTATTTGTCAGTCCGCCCTCCTTGACCAACTTCCAGAAGCACGTGTTGTACAATTATTGATGTGGCCTGCAGTTGAATTAAGGAAGTCATAATGATCAGATGACAATCAATGAGAGTGGTAAAAGACCTTCATCATGGTGCGGCCATCTTGATTTTGTCCCATACAAATCAATGGAACCAAGCCGAGGCTGGAAGGGCAATTAGTCTGGTTCCTTTTTATTTGATGAATGTTAGGATCCATGAGTGCAGTTGGATACAGGGAACATGACCAAGATGGTGGCAGCATGATTAAGTCTTTGATGAAGGGGTTCTTGGAGATTAGAAAAAGAAGAAAACAAAATTCTGTCTTGGACGTACAGTCTGCTTGTCTCCAGCTGAGGTAGTCTCGGAGGTTTTGGTTGCTTGGGTACAGGATGATCCGGCCATCGAAAGCCGGGGGGTAGAGAAGCTGCTGGTCAGGGAAATACTTCATCCAATGGAACACAAAAGACGAGGAGAAGAGGGACACCATGTTGGTCATTAGCTTACTGCAATAAGCAAAGAAGACAGTATTAGTTTAGGAAGGGTTTGCCGTACCATGGCACGGGTAGCTAGTGTGTAATAGTGCCCGCTTCTCACAAATGATTGATCATAAAGTTGCAAGAAAATAATGAAAGAAAAAACACCATAGATCTGATGCCTGAAGCCTTTCTCAGATTCAAATTTTGGGGTGAAAAACTACCTCTTTCTCTAAAACTACATTACTTCAGAGGGGGTCGTTTCTAACAATGTTTTATAATATCAACAGCTCTCCAGTGCTCTTTACCAAGTAATATTTTTATGATTAGCTAGTGGAGTTAATTACCAAAAGTATCCACTGCCTTTAAAAGTTAACAAGCACTTTCATGCTTCAACTTTATTTTAACAAAATTGTCAATAACAAAATAAAAGCCATAGGAGTTAGAATAATTGAGTCATGAATCTGTTTTTGATGGAATAAAAGAAAAAAGTTTGGTGGTTTAGAGGTCAGGCTCAATTTCATAGAGCTGCTTTAAGCACAAAAAGTAGCAAAGCACAACTAATATTATGTTTACCAAAATGAGGTTACCAGCCAAAGTACTATCACACACAATCTGTGACTGGTATCCTACTAATGTTTGCTTGGCAGAAAACTTGTAAGCAATTTTTCCTGCTTAAGCACCTCTATGAAGTTAGGCCCAGACAATTAAGCTACCTTGCCCTTCTGCTAAACTGTGTTGTCTCTCTCTTGAAGACGAAGCTGTACTCATCACTCTGCCCATAGGCAAGTACGACATCCTTAAACTCTTCCATCACGCACTCGGCACAGAAGTTCATGAGGGACAATCCTCTTGTGTCGTTCGGTTTTCGAAAGCCATGTGTGTCTGCAAATCTGTTTAAAAAGTAGAACACGAAAATCTCATATTTATTTAACAAGGTTCACCCTTAACACTAGCGCGGCACACACTGCTATGGACTAGTTAACACCACTTCTCAACTTGCCCTGTGAGCTACTAAATACTGTGCATTCTACATGTTTAAAACTCTAACATTTCTTCCGTTTCAGATATAAATAATAAATACAAAAAATGTTTTAATCTATATTTGAGTATGCGGATGTAACTCAATCAAACTGGTTGTAATCGCTACCATTTATAAGTATATCAGAAAGATACACCTTGCTAGAAATCTTGGGTCGGTAGAAAGTCAAAGGCTTAATTGAGCCGTCTCTTCAAAGACCTTTTGTAAACACTATAGAGGGGTATTTGCTGTAGACATGAAGTTAAAAGCAAGAGGCTCTACTTAATATCGAGATAACAACGCTATGCTATGGGCTCTAGTTCCAGATGGGATTTGAACCCAGGGTCCACAGAGATAGAAGGCAGTGAAAGAAGCCACTAAGCCGATCTGATGAATTTTATGATACTGCTTGCCGCAGAATTCTGTGCAACGCACTTTACAGGACGTCCCAAGGACTAGGCTCAGAATTCTGTGGTAGGCAGTGTCTTTGAATTAGGCCCTAGGCTGGTGTTTATTTATATTATTGTTAGTAATATTAAAAAAATATTTTGTTTGATAAAAACTTAAGGAAACGCACACAATCACCGAGGTCTCAAACAAAACAATTTTCTTTACACTTTACTTTATACTATTGTTTGGTAATCTGTCCCACTGAGGATTGCGATTATCGCAACTAAAGACTCGATTTAATTACAACTAAACTAGATAAAGGTAAGCGAGTTGAGCAATCAACTTGATGAAACAAGCAAGGAAGTTCAATAAAAAAAATCCAAAGACAAAGAATGAAGACAAATAATTCATCAGTTGTACTTCTACTTTCTGGTGTTGATTTGTAACTTTACAAATAAATGTTTTATTTACTTGTGAAAACCTCTTCCATCCAGTCTCATGACAATCCAGCAGTTCGGAAGCAACTTGTCGACCTCTTCAAACTGACGAACATACTCATATTTGCTGTTGGCCATAATCAAGACATTGAATGAAAACGACCGGAAAAGACAGCCCTTCTGATGTTCCAAATAACTATTTGTTACTGTTTAAAAACAAAGTGCAATTGAACACATGTGGACCTGTCTAAACCCCAGACGCGTTCCAACCACAAAAGAGCTGTTCGTACAAACAGACTAATGTTCCCGTCGTGTTTACTTGTAAAGTTCATTCACCTTTAACCCAGATAATTTCAAGCCGCGCACGCGTATTAGCGTTTAAGTGCGTTGTCGACCTTTGACACAACGGAGAGGGCGAGTCTGTTTTCAGGAGTTTCATTCAGATTGCTGCGGCAGTTGGTCTAGAAATGCACTGTTTAAACACACATTTCCATAACTGCTCATAAGATGACATTAATCACTAAATTAGGGGTTAGCTTATTCTAAGCAGGTCGTCAAACTTGACGAGTTTCATTTGAAAGGAGGGTAAGTTTTATTAAATTGTTGTTTGGTGTTAAGTCCATTTTTTTTTTATGTCTGTCGCAATTCCAATACAAGTTACAATATTTCAATGAATAATTTAATATTTTCTGGTGATGCTACGCAGTGACACAATCCCATGTGTCTGTGACTCAGCCCTTCGTGCTTAGAACATTGGGGAATGAAGTTCAAGTCTTTATCAATTAAACAACTTAAAAGCATTGGAAATTTGCCAAAGTCGACCCCCTTTTTTATCAATTGAATGAATAAATAACGTTGTGGATCAAATTTTCAAATATTGAAACCATGTATCTTGACTGAGCCATTGGTCTAACCATAGAGAAAGGACCCTTTCTCTATATGGTCTAACTGATAACTCTAACTAATTTTAACATCATGGTTATGTTTTTGACTTTAACAAAAACTACACAAATTGGCCTGTACAAGTACAACCAAGTGAAAAAGTAAGGGGCGGTCAGATTTGGCATCTTTTCAAAAATCTTGAAGCATAATCTCATGATGAATTGAAACAAACAACAATTAAAAAAAAGAAGGGGGACAGCGATTGAGAAAGATATGGTTTTCTTTTTAGTAAATTATATGAAGCGAGAATGATGCTGAACATACTTAGTGACTGTTTTGGGGAGAAATGTTTTATCCTAAAAAATGTTGGTCTGATTCCAGGCCAACTTTGTTTTTGTGACTTCATACTTGTATGTCTGTCACGGGATGGAAATCAGACTATTTCAGATTTACCCAGTGTTTTCAACCAATGACTGATTTTGTTTTGTTTTTATTTTATTTCAGTTTTGCAGAAATTTCTTGGACCATCTAAAGGAGAGTCAAAAAATTCAATGAGATAGGAGGCGTAATACTTTGTTTCTTCAATGTCCTCCGTTTCAAACATCCAAAGGAGAGAGGAAAAAACTCCTTGGAGCCTGACTTCGTATCTTATACTCAAACTGAAATATAAAAGGCCAGATGTACCTTTAGAGACCTTCAGTATTTTATGTGAAGTTGAATGAAATAAAACTGCCCAGTGATGAGTGGAAGTCGGGTTGATCTGAAGGTAGTTTTACTCGGCAAGGAGTTCGGAGGGAAAACTAGCCTGGTGGAGCGATACCTACATGACAGATTCCATGGAGATGTACCATATCAAAATGTAAGAAATATGAAGCGATCTTCTGCAAATTCTGTAGCTGTGATAATCATATCTCTTGGTCAAGTCCCTAAAACCTAAGAACCACGAATCATGCTGTTAAAATTTTGCAATTTTGTTTTTCAACAATTTTTCCCCCCAAATATTCAAATACCAGTTGGGTACATTGTTGGAAAAAGGGTGAAACAAAATTTGCAAAATTATGAGCTATACATGTAGTTCATCAAAACCCTGGGGTCTACTACTGTCGGGAGGATCAAGGGTTACAATTATCGCAATTTTGTACCTGATTCATTCCGTCGGTAATCACTAAGTTTTCATTTTAAAAAATTCATTTTATTTGTAATAAGGTTTATTTTATATGATTTTTGAGGCATTGCATGGTGAGAAGTCAATGTACAGTATATTCGGTTTGCGGTAACACCATATCTACTTTGCTGTGTAGACTGTAGATTTTGTTCTTTAGCAAACGTGTCTTGCTATTTTTTCTACGACTGCGGAGTAGATTTTTGGAATTCGGGAGACTTCTCAGTTCTGAAAAAGGAACAAAAGTTTTTTTTCTTGATATGAAAATGTGCATTTTTAGTTGATATAAATCACTTCAGTGAAAATTATTAATTTTCTTAAAATGCTGTGTTCACCATTCACTAGCTTGGTCTCTCCACATAAATGCATACAACTGTTTAACTTAAAGTTTTTAAGAAGGGCATATGAAAGTGAGCCATGCTGTTTATGATTACAAGTTCTTAAAATAAAGAATAAGTCAGAGCAATTAACGATATACAAGGTAATTAAAAAAGAGTCACATACAATACGTCACATTGACAGACAGGATTGGCTTTAAAGCAATACTGGAGTAACTTTATGTTGACATACTTTTTACTTACCATCCTCTTGGTTTCTTCAATGCGAGAAATAAAGATCTAAATCATTCAGACGATTAGGAGGTGAAATATGTAACAAATATCACACAGATCTAGACAAGTTGGAGAAAAACGTCTGTTCGTGTGATATCATGTGTCACTAGTTATTTATTTATGTGCTTACAAGATGGACATGGTGGGGTGATTTTGAGGTAGGAACTGTACTTGTGGGGTGTTTTGACATTGTGGGGTTAACCCCGCAATGTTTTAAACAGGAAATATTTAAAGAAAGGGGGACAACAGAAAACACATGGGGAAAGCCGACAATGTCGCTCTCCTATGTCTGGATGTACGCGACATTCTTAGTGGTATTGCAACAGTAGAATAGTCACTCCTCTGTAATTGCCTCAAAATGGAATACTAAATCGTCTTGATTTGTTTCAAAATATTTTTTAAATCATCAGAAAGTGTCATAGTTTTGGAGAGTTAAAGGGACACACCGGCTTCGTTAGGCTATTTGGGCTACAAAATAGACTAAAACATGATTCCAAAGGTCTTCCTGGAATGGAGAAGAATGGTTCATAAAAGAAACCATCAAAGTTGGCAGTTTTCGAGCATTTTTCAAAAAACGAAGGTCACGTGACTTTTCAGAACCAAAATGTAAAAAGTAAATTAAAGAACCAAATTTAAGTCTTTTTTTATACAATTATTCATTCGACAAATAAGACTATAGTGTATTAAGATTATGGATACATGCTGTGTGTAAAAATTGAACGTAAGATTCGCTTTCAGAGAGTTCGTGCAACAGAAGCGTGTTTTACTGCGCCACAGCATGGGAGCTAGCGGCACGTAAACCTTGGGCCTTACAGCCGGTGCCGTGTCTCGTGGGGCCAGAAAGACAAACCATGGGGCATGAACTCGGAGCTTGTGGAGGGGTAGGGAGCCAGACCATTAATTACATTTTGTTTTACAAGGGTTTTAGTCTTTAGCCCTAGCTATTATCCCATAACTATTGTCACGTTACGCGATGCCTGCGCTACACACGCAGCGGAAGGACGACGAATAGCTGCACGATGTCCACAGAATACAACTTGGTGTGGACCGGACTACACTGATGTGTGTTTATGTCAGTTTTTTAATTACACGGATAATTATTCCAATGTGCAGATGCTTCAGACAGGCAGCCCCCCCCCCCATGCTAAGTTTTTGAACTATGTATGAGACCCATTATATTCATTTTAGCACCTTGTAAGAGCAATCTGCAGCTACGTGTAGCATGCCAGAAACATGCACAAACCTCCTTCTCTTAGCAACACAATACAAGTGTAACTGGGGTTATTTATGTGCATTACACAACACAGGGCTCAAATTTTAAACTGAATCACAGTCTCGAGGCCAGTGATTTTAGCAATGGGCCAGTACTCATGACTGGACAAGTCCAGCAGTCTTATGTTTGTGTTCAAATGTTGACTTTCAGTCTGATAAACAAAATTCTGTTGACTATTCTGTTAAAATACAAATATTTTAAGATAAATTATGTTCTCTTAGTGCTTTTTTTAATTCAAACTGTTCAATTGTTTTGCTGTGTATAGGCATTTTTGCTTTTGATTTCAATTCTGGTCTGTACACAAAATTCTGGTTCAGTAAATATTTTGAGCTTCAAGCCCCTGCGGTCTTGTTAGATTTCCCCCTCAAAACAAAAATTTGAGCCCTGCAACACACACGACCTACAATGTAGGTGGCTTTACATCCCATCCGAAGCACCAAGCAATAATGGTTCAAAGTGTCTATCTTGAGTGTTATCTTTATGGTGCTTCTGAATTTGATCTGACATGTCTGAATCAAAAACAAACAAAAAGTTTTGGCCTCGATTTGCATATACATGTATACACCCGCAATTCATGTGTATCGGCCGTATGCTAGCTTGTGCATGGGGAGAACCCTGTATTATGTACAAGTGTAACTAAGTATTCTTTCATAAATGCAATTTAATACTCTATCTATGATCTTGAAACAATATCTATTACAATAATTTCAATTGATTTTTGTTTCAATTAATGGTCTTGTTTGTCTTAGACAATCGGTGCAGCATTCGGAGCAAAGAAGATCGAAGTGGATTCCAGAACAGTAACCATGGGTGTATGGGTAAGTCCCAGTTGCCAAACACGACAGTGTTTAGTGTCCGCAGATTAACCCCAAGGGTTGGAGCTGAAAGAAGTTTAGAAATATTATAAAGAAAACTGTCATGGGATAACAATTCCCCCCCCCCTACAAAAAGAATAAATAGATAAGAGACGTGGTTACTATTATGGTAAAGGCAGAGCTTATTTCCTTCAACAGGAAATGTTCACGGTATAAGACAATAGACTGAACAAGATTCTTTGCAATTACAGGAAGGGAAATTTGATTAGTTTCAAGCTACAACATGTAAAAGCTGGATGATTGCAAAGTTCATTCCATTTCCAGTAACAATAAAATTTTGAAAAAGTTTTCACCGGCTTGTTGTGAAATGGTGTTTATTTTTAAAAGAGCACTGTCATCATAATCACAGCGAATCTGTGGCCAGAATTTAAATTCTGAACTCTCACCCAGTTACTGCACACGGACGCACCTTAATAACGACAGCGCTCTTGATTGCTTTTATTTGTGATGTGACGGTCAACGCCTGCGCGTGTAGTAACTGGGTGAGAGTTCATGTTCCCATGCCTGGCCAGAAGCAGACTATGATCATGACGACATTGCCCCTTTAAATAGAAAACTAGAGGATAAAACAGGCATGGTATTTGGCCCCTGGAAACAAATAGGAAATTGTATTTAGTACATTGTGCAGAGGCAGTATTTAGGCCTATTGTGTGCTTATTGAGTTCATAAACGGGTTCAAAAATGATAAGTTTTTGTTGTTTTATCAGGCCATTTAGTAATAATTTTACTGATTTCCGAACATGCCTAAGGGCAAACCGAAAATCAGTTTAAAGTACAGGAAGAATACTGTAAGGATTTGGGGTCCCTATGAAGTATAATAACTATGTGTAATACTTTTTTCGTCAATCATCAAATTTACATAGCGCCCTCTCTTGATTGAATAGTTGAACTCTGCAAGGTCATCTTGGTAAAATTACTTTAACACAATAGCTATCATTCCGCTGAATTATAATTGTTATGATCGCACGCAACAATTTTGGTAGCCGTGGTTGAGTGCACATCATCTAATAAAGAGTAAGTTAAGAGTATCTTGTGCTTCTTTGTTGCCGGCATCTGTGGTGTTTACATATTTAGTTCTTTAGGTCTTGTAATGCCGTACCCATCTGGAAGACTGAGCCTCGAGCTTGCTTTCAGTGCCTTTTATAGCCTACAAGAAATACGCGCCGCACGCAGAATGCCTGAATCAGTGGACTGATTGGTTAAACCTAAAAATAGTAAACCAATGAATGTAAACTCATTCGGTAGCTCATGCAAACGCGCACGCTAACGCACCGTCCACGGTATGCAACCAAATGTGTGTGTACATGTACACCCAGTTTATTAATAAAAAAAGGGGGAAAAGCAATGAATCAGCAGGACATTATAATTTGGAATTAAAATTGCCTCAACAACTGTAATAATAACTTAAGGCTTAGCAAAAAGGCAGTCTCCGCCACACTACTATAGTATAAAATGATGACATGAATAACACTTGATTCCTAAATGCAGTGACTTTCTCTTTAAATGCATTTTAAATAATGGTGAAGGGTAATAAATGCAGTACTGTTGATTGATGTGGCATGGCTTAGACATGTTAGATGACCCGTGATCAGATGTCAATGTAGGGCTGTACCACATTGCTCAATTATCATGCTGCAGTCTCTGTGGATTTGATATTTGTCATAGCGACTATGAAAAGAGAATTAAGAAACACGTAAAACTTTGAGTATAGACATGATAGGGCCTTTGCAATTTTATTCACCCTTTAGAGGCTGCATATTTCTGTAATCAGCATTGTGCCAACTGCCAAGGCATGACTATACTATATGGAGGGTTTGCGGTGACAACCATGTAATACTGTCTTTTATTGAGTTGGGGTGGTTCTGAAAAGAACCGTTGGTTTACTCGACGTTTCGATCAGAATGCTCTGATCGTCTTCTGGAGAAAAGAACCACCCCAACTCAATAAGAGACAGTATTACATGGTTGTCACCGCAAACCCTTTCCATATCGTATTTCCACCATGCAAAGTTTCAAATCCTACGCATGACTATACTGTTGATTTATTTGACGCAAACGCATTTATACATTATGATATACAGTTGGTATTCGGTACCTGTAGTTGTCTGGGGTTCTCCCCAGGATTCTTCAAAACTGTGGGACAATCTGGACCCCAAGATTAGCATGTTTGGCCGAACTATGCTGAATTGAAACGAGATCCTCAGAATGTCTTTTTACTATGTGTAATATGTTTGGTTTTTAAAAGCTCTGCTGTGCATACTGGAGCTTATTTTTTGTCGGGCTTTTATTGTAAGATTTTCGTCAGTTATAAAAAGATATGAACAAAAAGGCAGGATTTTGTTTGTTATGGTTAATTGTTTGCAATTTGCACATATCTACCTTATATGCTAGCTTGTGCTTGGGGAGAACCCCAGTATTACCAGTGCGTTCTTCTTGCTCTCAAAGAAATACGGAAATACATGTAGTTTTGCAGGTACACACAAATGATTGGGTAAAAAAATGTATACACATTGAAGGTGTGTATGCACTACTACCAGCAAAATGTTATGACACTGTAATATTGTTTATTTAGTGCTAATTTTTTCATATGTTCACACTCGATCTGTGTTTATACAGTAAGCTTGTCTGTTAATAATATGCGATGCTCTATGCCAAAACCAAGTCCTGCCAAAGTGTCAGAACAGGGTCTTATTTGCTCATCAAATAGATGAGAAGAAGAGCTAGCAACACATGAAATCTAAAAAATTAGGACTGTTGACCCCTTGGACCAACATCACCATGGTCACCATGACCACACGCGCTAAATGTCTGCCACGCTCGCCATTTTGGGAGTCGATGGTTAGAGTGTAAATACGTCGTGGCCTTAAATACTCACTACATTGTATAACACACGGGACATTGTGACTCCCAAAATAACTAAGATTAATGTGATGATGACGTCAGTTTTTTGGGGGGTTTTAATAGACCTCATGCACATGACGTCATTTGAGTAGGGTATGTTTAGAATGTTTAAGAGTCAGGAGGGCAAAGATTTGTTTATTTTAAAAAACAAATTTGTTACATGTATGAGATACACAACATGCACAAGGCCATTTCAAGTGAGGGCTACACTTAACTGATTTGGGCTGTCGGCCCAAATCAACTGTCACCAGGGGCATATTGCCACCTACTCCTGGGGCTGAAACAGGGTTACCCCCTTAACAGTCCATAAGGATGTAGGCATACATGTAGGTATCATCCACTAGGAGCCTGGCTGGTAGAGCAGAATGCACTTAATACCTTCCCAACTTTTAAAACATTTCATACTCAAACTCCACAATCAGTCAAAAGAAGGATGAAACACGAACAGTATTTTGAAATGTACAGCATGTCAACCAGATATTATCAGCGAGACAGATAACAATAATCTGAGAGGCTGAAAACATAAATCATCCTGCGGAGCTAAATTGCGAAGGACAGCCAGCCACATTGACCCCTATTCGGCCAAAATTGTTAGATTTTTCGGGAGGGAGGAAAACTGGAGGGCCCAGACGTAAACCCTCGTTGCATAGGAGGTAACCAACGTACAACTCTACTCATATACATGTATGGCCCTAGCCGGGTGGTATGAGTGGCTAGCGCGTAAAGCACTCAAGTGCGTAAAGCGCTCGCCTCTCACCAATGTGACCCTAGTTCGATACCCGGCTAAGGACATATGTGAGTAGAGTTGTGTGTTGGTTCTCTCCTATGCCACAGGGGTTTTTCTCCGGGCCCTCCGGTTTTCCTCCCTCCTGAAAAATCAAACAATTTCGATCTATGGCTGTGCTCCGTGGTCATATGGGTTGATGTGGCTGGCTGCCAAAGGCGTCCTTGCATGCCTGCTTCACGAACACCTTGTATTCATGTCTTTTGCAATTCAGCTTCTCAGCTGCTAGTACGGATGATTATAGCCTCCCAATTTTATTATTATTATACTCGAGCCAGGGTTGCAAGGGTTAGAGGTGAGTGCTTCATTCACTAGCCACCCATGCCACCCAGATACACTCCATGTTGTCACTAGGTATGGCCTTCTTGCTTAAAACAAAATTTGAGTTCCTCTTTCAACCATTAATTCATTGACTCTTTTGCTGAGTGGTATTTCCAACTGCAAGGTTTTTTCTCGTCAGTTTTATTACTATTTTATGACAACTTATTTTCACAGGACACGGCTGGTTCAGAGAGATATGAAGCTATGAGTAGAATATACTACAGAGGAGCCAAAGCGGCCATAGTTTGTTATGGTAGGTACTAAAATCACCAGGGCCAAATTTCATAGTGAGGGTCAAAGGTCAAATTCAGCTTTGTGATCCAATCATTTTCCAATAGATAGAGTCCTCATGAAAGTAGGATCAAAATTACAAGTCCCCAATCTCACTATAAAACAGTGTAAAATGCCACTGTGTTTGATATCTTTCAAGCCCAATTTTTCTCAAAATTCCAAAAGGTTTGATGGCGTCACATTTCAAATTAATCATAAATGAGTCTGTACATTTTTGTGGAGAGAATTTTTAGTTCTTTCCTGAATTGTTATGATATCAATCAAAACGGCTTTGAATTTGACCTTTTGACTGGCAAAATAGTTCCTCTCTGAAATGTACAGACCCGTGTTTTCAACGTCCGATGAAACGACTCCCTCAGAAGTAATGTAGATTTTGAGAAAGAGGTTATTTCTCACTAAAATATTTGAATCTGAGAAAGGCTTTAGGCACGAAGCCTTTCTCAGGCATTTGAAAGCACACAATTTTAGTGCAACAAGGGTGTTTTTTCTTTCATTATTTTCTTGCCTCTTCAATAACCAATTGAGCCAAAATTTTCACAGGTTTGTAATTTTATGCGTACATGTATGTTGGGATACACCAAGTGAGGATACTGGTCTTTGACAATTACCAAAAGTGTACCCTGCCTTTAATTCTGTTTTGTTTTTTATTGTCAATTTCTAGATCTCACAGACGCCTCAAGTTTTGACCGAGCAAAATTCTGGGTTGAAGAACTAAAAAAGAACGAAGAGGTAAGAAGTGCAACAGGGAACATTAACCATGTTAACCCTTTCTGAAATGGCAGGTGGTGGTGGTCACACTTCCATGTTAACTTTTATTACTTGATCCTCACTACAACAGGCTTGGTATTTGGACTTCAAAAAAAAGTAGGACAAAGTAGCGCAAGGGATGGCCTATCTGGAAAAATAAATAGGACAACCTAGCGCAAGGGATGGCCAATCTAGAACAAATTTAGGACAAAGTAGTGCAAGGGATGGCCTATACATACACGTATGGTATAGGTGTTTAATATAATTTTCATGCTATTTAACAAAAATTTGCTGACCTGTTTGAGTGGAAAAGGAACATTTGAAAATCAGACTAAAGTAGGAAGAATATCCTGCTTTCTACTACCTGCACAAACATTATCAGCGTAGAGTTTCTTGTACCAATGAGCTGTTTTCTGTTGTTCTTCCTTACAAATAATAGCAGAAGTTTTTAACTATGTACTGTCACTTAGAGGAAGGAATCATTGAGCAGACCAGTCAGTAGACCTGCACTGAATAGGCAGTGTACCATAATTATGCTAGTTTCATTAATACTTGGCCTAGTTTTTTATTTGCGAAATATCTGCACTTTTTATGGAAACGGGAAAAATCAACACACACAAAGTGTGTAAACACCTGCAACCAGGTTGTTGTCCCTCTTTTGTGTGTACTTTTTGGCAACAGCTCCCATTGGTTTTGTATACACTTCCAAACTGAGGACATTCACCTAACCAGGAACCCCTATTCTCTCTTTTGTTATTGGACCCTGGTTGGCATGTGTATACCTACCCTTACAGTGCAGGTTTCTCACGGGTGTTTTTCGCTTGTTCACTGCGTGCTTCATGCTACAAAGTATTCTTTGCAAAAATGTTTTAATGGCCTAACATTTCGACCCTAGCAGAGCCTGTATCAAACACAACACACACACACAAACAAGTATACTCATGTAAAAGAAGCAGTCAAGTGGAAAGAAGTGAAAAGACTGAGTCAGAATGCAGTCAGAGCAATGCCCCATGGTCAGAAGAAGCAAGGAATGAACAAAGAAAAGGAAGATAAGGAGGGGGAAAGGTAATCACAGGAGGTTTGAAACACAAAAGAAAAAATCAAAGGATTATTTGTCAATTGTAGGTAGAACTCACCATAGAAGATGATAATTTACCCTGCATCCCCCCTGCCACCCAAGGAAAAAAATATATAAAAGTTAAAAACTAGAAAATTCAAAATATTTTTAATCATTTTTTAATTCCAAGTTTGATTTGACTTGTTTTACAGACCTGCAAGATTTATTTATCGGGTAATAAGTTTGACCTAGTTGATGAGGACAAGAAGAGACGACAAGTAGATTACCACAGTGTGACAGACTATGCAGACGGTGAGAACCAATCGTTTTTCGAAATCAGTTGCAAACTTGACTTTACTTTTCATTTTACTTTTACATTTATACCGCGCTTAATACTGCGTTTCTAAGTGCTAGAGTATTTATCCTGGAAGGTATGTGGAGCTACGTCTTGAAGAATGAGACCTTTTTCCTTTACATAGCACCATAAAATGGTGCTGTGGCGCAATATGCAGCCAATCAAACCAGGAACACCGGGGCGAGCCCCTTCTCTTTATGATAAATGCACTGGGTTATTTTACGTGCATTACACAACACACGGGACCTGCGGCTTTACGTCCCATCAGCAATAATGATTAAGTGTCTAGCTTAAGAACACAAGTGTCTTGACCGGGACTCGAACCCACACTCTGCTGATCAGAAACACCAGAGCTTGACTACTGTGTTCTTATCCGCCCGGCCACGACACGCTACAAACTTGGGCTTTCCGTTGAAGAAAATTCAATCATAATGTTTGTAAGAAGTTTTACTACTCATACAAGTACCTAAAAGTACTTTTTGGTTTCTCGCACTTGTACCAATAAATATGTACTCACAGAAAGGAAAGTCTTGTAGTTGATTTGGTCTCAAGAAAACAGTAGGTCTTTCTCATTAGATACGTATTTCCATATCGTGCATGTGCACTTACATTACTGGTTGGCAAACGTATGGGGCTGATAAGGGCATGATATATACATGTTTTTGTGCATCTGCCTAGTGCACAACTCAATGGTGTTTGCCAACCAATAGTCTGTACGCATGAGTGAATGTAACTAGCATATTTCATGGAAAGGCTAATTTTTTTGTACTTTTACTCACGATAAATAGATACTTGTACACTCAAAAGCACTCAACTACATACTGCCCTTGTAACACTAGCATGCTACTGTTCAGCTAATTTCTTTCACTGATTGTGTGTTTTTCTCTCTTCTTTATAGAGCTACATGCTGAAGTGTTTGAAACATCAAGTAAAAATGGATACAATATAAGTAAGTGCTGAATACATCAACTCCCTCCCCCTCCCCCCTTTCCACTGTGAGAGTCACAAAAGGTTACGGTTAAAGAAGATTGCAATACACAAGTCTAAGTTCAATACTACTACTACTAATATTAATAATAATGATACGGGGCATTTATATGGTGCTCTGAACAAAACGCCTCATAAACAACAACTGAATTTTAGAAAAAGAAAGGAAGAACACAAATTAAAACAAACAGATCACAAGAGCTGGAAAATAGGTGAGTTTTGAGTTGGCACTTGAAGGTTGTAGTGGTTGTTGCTTCCCTTATTTGCCATTTCTTGCACGGTCAGCCATTTGCTTGTCAACCTCGAATTGGGGACAGCAGTGAGTAGAAGCATTGTATAACTCTGTATTGTCAACGTATTAATTAATGACACTGTCATCCAAACAGATACATAAATACAATACAAATGAATGAAGTCGAGGCTCTACACGCTCATGGCGGATTCGTGCAAGTTACGAATAGCAAACGGCAGCCTGTTCATAATTTAGGGGCAACAACAAAGTATATCTAATTTTTATTGTGTTATGTACTTTTATTTTTTATGATTTACTTTAGATATTTTAAATTTGAAATGTTTATTTTGTTGTAACGTAATTAATGCTGTCTAATAGTTGACGATACCTGTTAGTGGCGGTTAACCTTTGTTGGTTATCAATAAATTAAAAACATATTTAAAAAATACGGTGTGTACTTATAGAAACTTGGGGAATGGAAATTAATGTACTTTTCCACTCAGATCAACGATTTACTTTCCCTTTTACTTGAAACCATCATATTATAATAAAAAACTTTATAAATGTATTCTTTGCAGAAGAGCTATTCTTTAAAATTGCCAAAGATTACGTCCGAGATCCTAGGAATAATGAAGCCAGCAGTGAGTATAGTCTTTTTTTTGTGTGTGATCAGTAGGGTTGATAAAAATAATATCCCCCCCCCCCCACTGTCTCCTTCTTCATCGGGCATCCCTTGTTTTTTATCTGTTTGCCTCTCTGTTTGCCTTATCTTCTGCTTTTCTCTCTCTTTATCTCTTTCCACTTGACTGCTTTTGTTTTGAGAAAGACTCTGCTAGGGTTGGAAAGCCAGGCCATTAACTATTTTTGCATTTGTACCATAGTTCCTTTTGGTTGGTAAACAGTTTGCAACAGCTAATTCCATTTTCTCATAAACAACAAAGGGGACAATTTCAGCTGTGCTAGACCGTTTTTTTTTTTTAAACTCACAAATAGCTAATTATCTTATACTTTTTTAAAACTATTCTTCCCACAGCTGCCGAATTACCAGAAGGAACCCTTTCTCTGGACAACAAGCAACAAAAACGGTCTGATGGATGCCCCTGCTAATCACCCCTCCTACCCCCCCCCCAATCCTATACTCTGCCTCTATTTTGTTGTTTTCATGTTATTTTTTTAAAACTCAGTGCACTTCATTAATAAAGCAATCTGCACAAATTATTTTACACTCTTGACTGCCAATAAATCACAAAGAAAACAGAACTAACAAAAAGTTTCAAATTTGTTATGGAGCGAGACAAGTTAAAGTGTGAACCTGGTACCTCCCTATTATTATAAGACTCCCTTTATTTACATAGCACCTTGTAACAGCACTTAAGTTGCTGTGGTGCAATCTGCAGCCAACCATACCAGACAACACCGGGACAAACCCCTTCTCTCAACTATTTGTGTACTGGGTTCTCTTACATGCATTACACAACACACAGGACCTATGGCTTTACGTCCCATCTGAAGGACGAAGCAATAATTGTTAAGTGCCTTGCTAAAAGGCACAAATGTCAAGACCGGGACTCGAACCCACACTCTGCCGCTCAGCAACACCAGGGCCCAATTTCATAGAGCTGCTTAAGCAGTAGCTAAGCACAACCAAATTTTGCTTATCAGAATAAGGTTACCAGCCAAACTACCATGCCATGTGTAAAATTTGTGACTGGTATCTTGCACCTTTCTGCTTAGCAGAAAGTTGTAAAGCAGTTTTTTCTGCTTAAGCAGCTCTATGAAATTGGGCCCAGAGCTTGAGTCCAGTGTGCTTGAACGATCGGCCACGACACGCCACTATGGTCCCTGTCATTTCTCAGGGAATAGCAAGAAGTTTGTCATAACCCTGGGTAGCGACAGGGGGTACAGTTTTTAAATATTAATTTTTTAGTTGAATTTCACAGCATAAACTGTATGGTCGAGTGACAATCAAGTTCGTCATGTTGGGATCATGATGTGACGTGTCTCTACATAGTTAAAATATTTAAATGAGCCTTTGCCAGTTTTTCCAGTCCATACTGAAACTGTTGATTCATGTTGGACCATTGATGTTTGTCGCAAATCCGACAAACCGACAAATAAGCTAATAAGCTACAGTGGTGTATGTATGTGCTTTATTGGTCGGTTTTTGTCAGGTTTGTGACAAACAGGTGCTCTTATTTTGCTTTAAAGTATACTTTAAAAAAAATTAACTTAATCTCAAAGTCAAGGGTCAGTGGCAGAAAGCCTTGCATTTAGGTAAGTTTTTTTTTTTTTTTTAAGGTTTCACTTATCAGCAATTCTTCTTCTATAGGGGTATGTTTCCTTATAGTGTATTTTTATTTTTCACATTTTATTTAACAAATACGCAGTGAAAATTGAAAAAAAAAAAAAAAAATTTCTTATTGCAGTCTTGCCTTAAAGGGATCCCTTTCAATAGGAACTAGTTCCACTCAAGGAAACAAATCCTGATAAGAAAAGATTTGCTGCTCTAATGCAAGAATAGAAAGCCTTGGTGTTTGCGAAACCCAGAGAACGGGGATCATCCTTAAACAGAAATACAACTGAATTTGGGTCGAGATGCATTCTGAGAAGTTAATTTTTATGGCTGGATTTTCATCGTCGAGAGGGCAAGGCCATTAATTTTGCAAAAAGCGCTTCCACTGAAAAACCTTGGAAGTATTGGGGAAAACTTTTGAAGGGACACCAAGGCCAAGACAGACCGCAACAGAGGCCGTGACCTCCGTGGTGTCCATGTAATGCATTTTTGCCTGAACCCTGGGAAGATTCAATCACATTTGACTTGAGTTTTGGAAGGTTTACTATCTAAAGAAGCTAATTTATTTCCGGGGGTAATTTTTTTTTGTACAGAAAAACTCTTGTTCCTTACTTTCAACTTAAGCCATTTGTACAGATTTTTATTTTTCATGAGGCATGTCTTCAGAGCCGAAATTGCATTAAGTTAACACTTATGACACAATTTTAATGATAGTTTATCTAAAAGTAAATAAACAAAAATCTTTTTTCAAGAACATAATTCTTAGTTTGAAGATTCGCTTTTAGATTTATCAAGACAAAAAATGGAGAGGTATTTATGGAGTGCAGCTAACAGGTACCTTCTACAAAAATCCACAACTTTCTGAATAAACTGCTTAAAAGACCACTTTATCATGCCTGTTCTATAAGGAAAAACTGATGTAAGATATATCTTAAAGAAGATGACGATGAAGAAAGACTATTTTAGAGCGCTGGCACGTTAATCTGGAGGTCGCAGGTTCAAGTCCCGCTCTTACAATTTTGTTTTTGTTCAACTTAAAATTTAACCAGTCAGTTTCCTTTGTGTTTTATTACTTGACGACTATTTTAGGGATGTTTGCAGTGGATTCAAACTTCAACTTTAGTCTGAAAGGGGTTTGGCATCTTTAACCTTTTATTTATATTTTTTTGAAGAAAATGTAAATTTGTAATTACACTACAATAAATCGTGATCATTACAAGGGAAACCACCTCATACCCTTTGCATATGACATCACAAACTTGACAGCGCCTCACAGAGGTCAAGGAAATGCCTGTCATTGGCCAAAAATTGTACATTGCGCATACACAAGTCCCCATTTTCCAGGAATTGACTCCCAAAATGGTGGAAATGGTAGATGGGCATTGTGCGGAGAGGTGCGTTCCGCGTTTTGCCGGGCAATACCACTAAGGCATGATTGGGCTCTTGGTTTCAGTCTGCCAAAATCAAGCCTCCAACATTTGCTGTTGGATTTGGATCAATTTGGACTGAAGACAAAATTTGGTTGTAATATTAATTTTATTTTTATGAATACTTCCCTGAGATTAATCAAGCAGACTTTTAGCTAAATATCTGCATGACTGAGAATAGTGTTTTAGAGTTTTATGGATCTGCCTCAAATTAATGTCTGTGTGATTTTCTTTTTGAAAAGTCCTTAGTAGTCTTTTGAAAGGGGAAATTAACTGTGAATTGTTGTTGTTTTTTTCTCATCATTCATGAAATAGCTTGAATTCAAATCATGTAAAAAGACAAATTTACTGTACATTTGATTATTATGACCGTACCAATAAAAATTCATTTTGGATTTAAGAAGAAATAGTTGTGAATTATCTGTGATGTTGAACGATCGTTGTCATCGGCTTTTATTTATTGTTGTTAATGTCTTTTTTCTTTTCTTTTCTGGGGACACAACTAATGCACCCTGTGAAAATCTTGAGTTGCGAGATATGCATAGACCATAGAGGTACGGTGCATAGATTGCCAGTCATCCGCCCCCTGCAAGCAAGTCGCCCCCTGCAAAGTCGCCCCCTGCAAAGTCGCCCCCTCAAAGTCGCCCCCTAGCAAGCTCGCCCCCTTCAGGTACAAACTCGCCCCCTCGCAATGTCGCCCCCTACAAAGTCGCCCCCGACAAAGTCGCCCCCTAACAAAGTCCCCCCCCCCCCCGACACAGTTGCCCCCTATGCATTTTTTTGTTGCTATTGTTGCAATTATTTTCTAAGGGAAAATTTTTGTTGTTTTTAACTTGATTCAAGAAGGGAATCCTTAAAGACTTTACACATTTTTGTTGAGGGTAAATAACTTAATAACTTTTACTAATTGAAAAACAACAACATTTTTCCCGTTGTAACTCTTAAAAAGAAATTAAAGAAACATTTATTTAATCCTAAAAGACTTTATACATTTTTGTTGAGGATAAATAACGTAAAAACATATCATACAGATGTATGTACTTTAAAAACTATCAAAAGACGAATAGACAAATTTACGGAGACATGATAAAATAAATAAATCTTGCACTGTAATGTTTTTTATGTACCAAAATAATTATATAGGATTAACACAATCGGTAGGCTCTATTACCAAACGTGTACTGTGCCCTTAAGAAGAAACTCTCAACAAGAAAATTATTAAAAACACATGAATATTAATTTTACACTTTAACTTCTATATGCTCCATCACAATTCTGGTACTGTATGCTCTTTTTGGGGGCTGCACGCTGGGACCGCCGCGCTTACGTAAACTTTCACGCAAATACCAAGGGGGGCGACTGTGTCGGGGGCGACTTTGTGGGGGGCGACTTTGGTGGGGGGCGACTTTGTAGGGGGCGACATTGTGAGGGGGCGAGTTTGTACCTGGAGGGGGCGAGCTTGCTGGGGGGCGACTTTGCAGGGGCGACTTTGTGGGGCGACTTTGCCGGGGGCGAGATGACTGGTTTCCGGTGCATAGACCTATCAAAATTAAAATACAGTATCCCCTCCTTCCCCCCACATGCCACGCCTCTGTTATTTAACTTTTTTTGCCCGTCGCCACCCCCCCCCCCCCCCGGCCAGAGCAATTTTTGTTTAATACCACACAGTCACCGGGTGAAGGGATCTGGGTAGGCGCCCCTATTATAGCTAGCTTATGTGCGTATACATTAGCCAGCGTGTGGCATTACAAAAAAGGCCGGGGACGCAAAATAGCGCCCTCAGTTAAATGCGACCCTTCGAAACAGGTCATTAGAACCCATGTGCTTTCGGGATCATTTGCATATTTTCGCCGTACCATAAGCTGTGCCTCTCCTTTCTTAGTGCTTTTTGGCTTTTATTGCCATTAAAAGTACATACATTATTTATCAAAAGTCTTTGAAACTTGTTACATGTTTTTATTTTCTTGAAGAAATCCTTCAAAGTCAACAAAAGTCAGGGAATTTTACTTCCGCATTTTTTTTTAAAAGCGCTCTATCCTTTTACTGGATGGATTAAACAGTGAATGCCTGGTTGATTGTGGTCGAGTGTCACACGCCACTACTGCACGGATCCACTCCGAATTTCCGCACAAAGAGAAGGCGCTTCCAGCTCTTTCTTTCCATAAAAAGGGCGAAAATCAATCATTAAAAATGGCAGACGAGGCATTAGAAAGCATGATCACAGAAGTAGATCTCGACGATGAAACTGTCGCGAGGTTGCTTGAGGAAGAGGGGTCAAATGTGGAAGGAGAAAATCTTGGTATTCAAGAAGAAGAAGAGGTTGCTGAACATCCGCAAGCAAACGATGAAGGCATGGAAGAACAAAGTACGGAGGTGACGCAGGAGGAGGATGATCAAAGGGACCAAATGCAAGAAGAGCAAGTTGAAGGATCCCAAGAAGAAGACGTATGTAAATTATTTTGAATGCCAAGAATGTAACTGACACTAGCCCACCTTGTTGGGCTGATGTGATGGCTCTCTTTTAAATTTAATAGGCATTTCAGTGACGTCATGAATTTGTTCGGACAACTCGCGTTGAAAAGCACTCGATATTATACAAAAATAGTTGTTAAAAAAGTCCGATCTCCGACATATAATTTGTTATCTTGATATATTTACTTAATATCTAGGCTCAAATTTGCGAAAGTTTCAGTTCAATACAAACAGATTTAACAAAGTTACAGCGAGAGAAAGAGCGAAAATGTTACAAAATTTTGGGGTTTCTACGCCGCGCGTGACGGCCACATTTTTTGCCGTGCACGGTCCGTGTCACTCACCTTTGACTCGACCGGAGCACGGGCTGTGAAGGTCGTACCATTGTGAAAATACATGGTAGTGGAGGGGGGTTAATGCGCTACATTTTGAGGGGTCGAACGAAAAAATCGGCCTAGAATTACGAAAGAGACAATAAAAAGAGTATTTCAGCGGCATTAAAGATCAACTAAAAAATCTCTTTGTTTCCGCCCGTTCTAGTTTTAATTTTTAAAAGTCATGTATATACTTCAGTTTAATATTTTATTTGTGGTCATATTTTGAAAGAAAGTCAAACTCCCACCGCTTTCAAAGTGGTGTGTTCCAAGCGGTCTGATCAAATTATAGCATCCGGGAGCTTTACACTGTGATTCGTGGTCTAGATCCTGCGTTGTTTTGTGCTCACTGTACACATGTTCAATCGGGGATCTGACTATATCTACCGATCGTACAAAATGTGCGTTGATTGTGCGTTGATTGCGTGAAAGTTTGTAAATAAAAGCATATGAATGAACCAAGAGCCGCAAAACCAAGAGGTAAACGGAAAGTTTCATGGCTTTACTTCCAATACCTTGCAGTTTGTTTTAAGATTTGTTAATTTTGTACTCCATAATGGTTTAAGAAACATACTTTTGAGATTATTTACTATTTTGTTGTCTGTTGTGTTGAACTTTCTTGTGTTGTGGTGGTTGGACCATTCCTTCCTCCATCATGTCCATGGTTTGGACCAAATCGAATGTCAACAACCCAGATACTGCTGAGATAGTCTCGAATTCTTTCAAATAATTTCTTAATTTTTTCCAACCAGAAACAAAAATCAATAGGGATGTTTTTGTTGAGATTTTTTTTTCGGTCTTCGATTTTGTTTCCTCCGTGTTTTGTTTATTTTTTATTTGTATTATTATTTTTTGTTTTGGTCTTTCCCTTTTTATTTTTAATCACTACAAGCAACGTTGGGCTTGTTTCCATGGCAGCACTGTTTATGAAAAAAAGCTTGCTTTAGTTTCAGATATCAAGAGACATGAAATTAAGCACATTCTTCTACATGCTCTTTACCATTGAGGTTACATTTAACACTAATCAAAAGAGATTAATCACAAGTTGTATTGTTATATTTATGATGTATATTCTAATGATGTATATTCCATGGCAACAGTCGAAATTCAGTAAAGGAACACATCTGAAGTTGAATACATTTGTCCATCTAGCAATGGTGAAAATTTGGTAGAAATCGGATGAAAGCTGACGATGATATTTAAAAAATCAATTTTTCGTTCTACAAAAATGGTGCCGTGTCCTTCCATATACCCGTATGCAACTGGTCGTCCGAAAAGGACTACATTTTTTCACTCTTTAAAATGTTGTATCTCAAGAAAGGAAAGTCAGATTTTTCTCAAACAAAGTTTAAACTACTCCATATGTAAAGACCTTTCCAATGATACTATTACTAATGCAGTGGGGAGTATATAACAAAATCACCTGAAACCCTTACTTTTAACATCAGTCCATTTAAAAATAAACACTCAACTGTTATTGTTAAATAATAGGGGTTTCAGGTGATTTTTTTTTATATGCTCCCCACTGCATTAAAAGTAGTATCATTGGAAAGGTCTTTACATATGATTTTTTCTTTTTTTAAAGTTCAATCACTTTCAAATGTTTGTGAATCATTCTAACTGAACAAACTTTTATAATTTACTTAGATTTCATCTCACACTGAACACTGACTTTATACTCATAAATCAGAGGATGACAAAAATTTCACATTGACTTCCTTAGACCTTTAAATGCAGTGTGTAGTGTACTTTTAATAATTACTCCAAGTTAATGACCACCAAAACTTAATTGGTAAAGAGCACTGGAGAGCTGTAGATAATTATAAAACATTGTTAGAAATTATCCCCTTTAAAGTAATGTAGTTTTAGAGAAAGAGGTAATTTTTCACAAACAAATTTTAATATGAGAAAGGCTTCAGGCATGCCTTTCTCAGTCATCTGACTCTGAAAAAACACAAGGTTTTTTTTCTTCATTATTTTCTTGCAACTTTGATGACCAATTGAGTCAACATTTTCACAGATTTGTTATTTTATGCATGTTGAAATACACCAAGTGCCAAGTGAGGATACAGGTCTTTGACAATTACCAAGAGTATACCCTGCCTTTGAGAGCTCAATCACAACTTTGGTAGGACTACTAATGAATGTAGTTTTACCAACAATGTGTATTCCTTGCAGGGGGACACCAAGGAGGAAACAAAGACTGAAAGCGGCCCACGCCTCTTCGTTGGTGGCCTTCACTACAAGACGAAAGACACCGACCTACAGCAGCATTTTGAGAAGTACGGCAAGTTGAAAGAGTGCCAAGTTGCCAGGACAAAACAGAGATATGGTGGGGACGGCAGGGGCAGATCCAGGGGGTACGGATTTGTCACTATGTGTACTCAGGCCGACACGGAAGTTGTGCTGAATGATACCCACGTGATTAACGACAAGGTTGTGGCAGTGATGGTCTCAAAACCACGAGATGTAAGAGAACAAACCCGCAATGGAAAATCTGGGAAGGTTTATGGGAAACTTTTTAATGGGGCGCCAAGGCCAAGACCAGGGCAACAGAGGCCATGGTGTCTGTGGCTTCTGTGTAGTTCCAAGCTTGCACTCTCTACTACTGTAGGCCAACTACCCCACCTGTGGTCATTGGTGGAATTTGAAAAAGAATCTTTTTGACAGTTCAAACCAAGCTCCTTATTGGTTTGCCATGATTAGTTTAGTTGTAGGATCAACAACCAGAAAACAGCTATTGGATACAATTGTCTAAAATTTACTCTAATTATGTAATATAATTAAAGCAAGTTGAGAACTTGTAAAATCAAGGGTTTTGGGTTGCACAAAGAAAAATTGACTTGAGAGGGACTTGAACCTGCAACCTCTGGATAACGTGCTAAGGCTCTACCAACTGAGCTACTATCTAGCCCTAAAGTTGGCGATCTCCTTATTTTGTCAGTATCTTTGTTCGGCCAGTCAGAAGCCATTATACCTTTTACTGCCATTATAGCCCAAACAAAGTTATTGACAGAATATGGAGACCGCCAACATTAGGGCTAGATAGCTCAGTTGATCGAGCGCTGGCACGTTAATCAGGCGGTTGCAGGTTCAAGTTCTACTCTACTCATTTTTTCTTTGTTTAAATACCTCAGTATGATGAATTAGTTACAACTTGTATTGTTGCTGTTGTTCTTTCATTTTTTGTATTGTCTATATTTTGTTAAGTCCCCAGAGAGAAGATTCCGGATCAGCCTCACCAATCTGGACAAGGAAAAGACCACGAAGGAAAGTCTGATCGCCCACTTTAGCCAGTACGGCAACATCGTGCAGTGCACCATAGCATGGAACAGGTGGACGGTGTGACAGTGTCCGTGGCTCCGGCTTCATTACCATGGCAACGGAGGAAGAACTGAAAGCTGCGCTGGACGGGAGCGTTGACGGCCATCAAACGATTGACGAGATGAGCGTCGAGGTGAAGAGAGCTGTGTCGGACGGAAAAGTAATTCAGTTGATTTTCATTTGTTTCCTCAACTTCAACATTCTGACCCCTTAACCACTCACTGCTGGGCTTTTCCTACAACTTTTTCCGTGGTCACCAGCGGGATTCAATTTTCAGACTTTCTGGAATACTTGGGTTTTTGATTTTAGATTATTGTTGTCATAATGAAACCATGACTTAACCAAGTTTACAGCAATCGTTCTTATAAACTGCAATGGGACTTCTTTCTCTCTTTTGAGAAAATATGGTTTGTGTTTAACGTGAATCAGCCGAACTCTATGAATCAGTAATCTTCCATGGCATGCTGGAATCCAGGACTTCCTCACATGCCGAATGCAATAGTGAATGGTAAACAATAGTGTCAGCCTGTCAATCTATCCTTTGCAAGGAATGTCTGGAATTGGGGACAAAAAAACAATCCCTTTTATTCTTATCATGCATGACTTTGAGCATGAATTCCAGTACCTGTTGTCCCTCTTTGTACAGGGGTAACGTGAGTGCATGCATTTTGCACATTACACATTTATACACAGTGGAATTATGTCACACGCTGTTGAACTTGTACCCTAAAAATAGTTCCGGTATGTATACACATTTTGATCAGGCATTTGTTGTCATAGATAATACTAATGTGTATACACATCTTCCAGCGTTCACTGGTTACAGAAGGAAATTCCAACTCCTTTGCCCCCTTTACATGGGTTGCAATCAGTGCTCCCAATCCTGCTAGTTTTATACGTCTGCATGCGTCACATGTGCGGGCACCTTGCATAATCAAAACTGCCAATGGTCATTTCAGCAATGGCAGCAGGGCTAAATTCTTAAATAAAAATTGTCAGAGATTATTAAAAAGGAAGCAGGTGGGGACGCTACACATGTTTTTTATTTTATTTGGCCTAACCGACCAAAATCTATCAAATATAAAATGTACTGAGTAGGTCATAGTCCAGCCAAGGTTTCTGTCGGTGAACAACGGCATAGGTTGTGAGTTCCAATTTCCATCAGAGTTTAGCTGACTCGTTATTGATGGTCTAAAACCCTCCTACTGACGGACCATTCAATGTCATCCACTGTGGTTTTGAATTATGGATAAACTATGCGAGCCTGCATGATAACATGTGTTAAGTGCATAGACTCATAGTGCATAGTCAATCCGTCTACTGTTTGACTAAGTTATGTCTGACCATTCAAAGTCATCCACTTTGGTTCTGAATTATGGATAAATTATGCGAGCCTGCATTATAACATGTGGTGTGTGCATAGACGCATAGTACACAGTCAATCCCTCTACTGTTTGACTTTTCAATATCATCCACTGTGGTTTTGAATGGTATATGAACCATGCCAGCCTGCAGTATGATACATTTGAATGTGGTGAATGCATGTACACAGATGTTTGTCGACCTGGTAAATAAGGACTTCTCTTTGTTCTCCCATTACTTGGACTTACTCTTTTTTAGTAACGTCCCCATTGGTTTTGAAGCGAGGGCACCCTTGCTCTGTCATTTGGCATTTTGGCTTACACATGGTAGTACACAGTACACCCTCCTACTGTTTGACCATTCAATAGCATCAACTGTGGTTATAATTTCACCCTCCCAGCCTGCAATATTATATCGTGAAGTAAATGCATCTACCAGTACACAGTTAACCCTCCTACTGTCTGTACATTCAACATCATCCACTGTGGTGTGGAGTGATATACAAACCTAAGTTCTATGGGTTTATAGCTCTATGGATTTATACTATAGCTCTGTGGATAAACTAGGCCAGCCTGCAATGGCATCATGTAGTGAATGCATCCACCAGTACACAGTTAACCCTCCTACTGTCTGTACATTCAACATCATCCACTGTGGTGTGGAATGATATACAGACCTCAGATCTATGGGTTTATAGCTCTACGGATAAACTAGGCCACCCTGCAATGGTATTATGTAGTGAATGCATCCACCAGGACACAGTTTACTATTTTTTTAATGTAATGATGTTTACATCTATCAAAGTATCACTTTTTGGTCTTTGTTTATGCCCATTTTTTGTTACCTTTATTCATATTGATTGTTTGACATTAACTAAAAACATTTCACTCTATTTTTGTCTTTACCTCCTTAGAGCCCAATTGTTAGTTTGTTGACCCCTTGCACTGACGCCACACGCAACGTCAGCTGTCTGCCCATGGTCTGCCAAAATGCATACATAAAAAGTAGGAGCATGCCAGCCTCGCAGTGGTGTATGATCTCGCTGGGCTTTTTTTTTTCCAGAGTGCCTTGCTCGATCATAACCGCTGGAATTGTGACTTTGAAATATCAAAATATATTAGATACTTTAGTTAGTCCTGTGGCCGATTAATTCTATGAGCGTGCTCAGAATGGTAGCCCGCTAAAGAGGCATCAATCATAGCAGCTGGTCCCCTCTCATTCTTCTTTTATCTTGTGACATGTCTAACTAACTGTATGCACTTTAGGGTGACCGTATAAAAACATGATTCAATTGAAATGGACACGTGCATTCTAAGCGCCAAACAAGCGCACAAAAGCTTTTAACAAGCGTGCGTGCATAGCAGGTACTTTTGGTAGCCAATCAGCATTGTTTTTCAGTGCATCCCTTCCAGGGGTTAGTAACAAGAGGTATACATAGAGATACTGTGTGCGAGGTAGCGAGGTTGGGAGCCTGCTAACTTAATGCACCTCACCTTTCTTGAGGTAACAAGCGGGAAACTGGACCAGCAAGATTTACGATGAGATGACGTCAGGTGAAATGGGTCAATACACCTCATTTTTTCTTCCTCTTTTTCCAGGTCTCTTAATGTTCTCGTCATGTACTCTCGTCTCTTTTCAGACGTGTAGAACTCTAGAAGTCACCTGCTTGTCTCTGTCTCTTATTTTTTGTTCTTTTTCCCTTTCACATACTCTTTGGATAAATTTACAGACGTTTCGGACACACCCAGGATCTGAAGGAGAGGTTCCATCAAAACGAGTTTTAAGAATGCTCTCTCTCCGGAAGAGGTGTCAAGGGAACGGCTTGTGAATAAAGGTGTCCATCCCGGCGCATTGTCTGGCAGGCGGTAATGGTTTAGTTAAAGATTCTTTACTCTTACGAATTCTCGATCGAGGAGGGAGTATTAAGGACCTTTTTGTCCACAGTAGTTTTGATTTGGCTCGGAGAGGACAAACTGAGCATGTATTCAGCCAATGTCTTAGTTCTGTCAGGACTAAAGTTTGAGGAGCCTTGGCCTCATCATCGCCTCTCATGAGGAGAGCTCGGCCATAGCTCGACCTGTTTACCGATGTGCCTTCCATTTGGCTTAATCCTTGACTTGCTGCAACCCTCATTGCTGTAGAGCCCACCTGTGAGAAGTAACTGGAATCTAGTCGCACAGAATCAAGTGTTCCTTTTGATCACTGTGCGACTCTCACTGGCCAGTATGGTTTGTATCGGATGAACCTGCGTCATATTCCTACTGAGACGGACTCTCACTAAAGCCATTCTCCTCAGTGGCCTCTGTTTAGTGGCCGAGCGGTGTAGCACATGGAACTCTAGTCCTGGTGGCTGAGTCACCGGAAAGTGGGTTTTAATCCCAGTCATGGCACTTGTGTCCTTGAGCAAGACACTTGACCATAATTGTTCTCTCATCACCCAGGAGTAAAATGGGTCCCTGCGAGGGTAGACATTGTTGTTGTGAATGATTAACAATCTGTGCATGCATTTGGCTGCTGGTGCTGCATACTCCCAAGGAGTTGAGAGGAGTTGAGATTGTTTCAGGAATACTAAGAGCCTGATGAACTGGGGAAATAATATTGTAAGGCGCTTTGAGGGGCCTCTACTTGGCATGAAAAAGTGCATGATAAGTACACATCATTACTGTATTAAGTAACTTGACAAGCTGTGTGGGGCTGTGTCCCAAGCTATCTGCATTGTCTGGTGCAGACGACTCAAGTGAACGTCTACATGTACCGCCACTTCATTCAAGACAAATGACGCCATTTTGTTTCTGTACAGTGAACGTACATGAATGGCAGTCCAAAACTTGTCAACATGGACACAATGAACAATCTACCTTGGATAGCGAAACACTCATCGCCTGTCTGCAAAGGCTGTACCCATCAGCTCTTCCTTGCCTTGATTCTTTTTCTGGCAAAGAGTTGATGTATCTGAGAGTTACGGGCATTTAACCCTGTCCACTGCCGACAGAGTGCGCTAAATGGTGAAAGTTCTTTTATTTTGTTACACTCTGTTGCACTGTGCTGCATTTAGCAGGGGTCTGCATGTCCATGTGCAATCTGAGTCCCCTGCAAACATCAATGTACATTGGTGCATTTAGCAGGGTAAATGCCCAGTGCCAAGGCCTGCGTAAACCAGTTCACTTCACAATGCAACAGAATCCTTATATATATATCTCTGCATTTAGCAGAGTTTTCAATTCAACTGTGTTGCATTTTGATGCATTTAGCATGGTGCCAAGAAAAACACACTGGTTCCTATTTCATGACTCTGCTTGCAGCGCCCTGTAAATGCATGAATCTATGGGCCGTAAGCACAGCTTTCCGCAGTTAGCAGAGCCATGAAATTGGGACCTGATAGTGGTGAGAGTTAATCAACGAGACTTAACTAAAAATCCAACCAAATGTCTTGTTATTCAGTAAGTACTCATAGGCTGTAAGAGTGAGTCTTTGAGTTGAGCCAAGGACCAACTCGCTTTGACTTTACACTCACAAATTGACTCATTTGCTTAGCATAATTTAGCAGGGAGCCAGTCACAAGCAGGTTGCACATGATGGCAATTTGGCTGGTAAACTGCTATTAAGGGATCCATGTACAATCTGTGCCACACCCTCGGGCTTTAAACTAACATAAACCTCTGTTGGTGAATGAAGCTACTTAAGCCTCAATGACCGCAGCGTTCTCCCTTACAGTGGTCCACTGGCCAAATGGCAATTATAACTTCTGAGGACTATTCAAAATTCATTCCACCTGGTCTGGCTGGCTAGTTCAGTGCTTCCTAAAGCTGTGTAATCCACTGCCTGCTCTGGTTTCTAACTGAGGTACCATACAATGTGAGTGTTGAAAGAAAACCTTAAAAGACTGTTGAAACGACAAACTGACTGGTCCAGCGGGGCAGTCACTGAAAAAGTCAAGGGCAACCCGGTACAATCGGTGCTAAATCTTGATGGACCCCTTGCATACACTGTTGTAACTTTACCCTCCAAAGTTCAAACAATGAGGTCAAAGAAAAGCACATAATTTTGTGCTTGTATTATTCATTGTTTGACCTAAACCATGGTATCGTAAATGAAGATTTTTATTTTAATAGTATATACTGTGCACAGACTATTCTTTTATTGTATTATAAAGTCGTCACATTTTCACAGTTGAAATCTTTGTGCGATCTTAATAATAAGAATATCAGTCACAGTGAGTGATTTCCCTGCATTCAGTTTGCACAAAGCAAGTAGAGTCTAAACTTTTGCTTTGCAAAATTGCTGGATGAAATCGTTCCCCGAGTCATTTGCCTTTGCCACAGGGTTCAAAGCGCTCCTTAATGTTTGAAAAAAGAAAATAACAACTTTTTGTGAACCTCCTGTTGTGGTTGTATGACAGTCACCCAACAATAGCGTGTTCGTTCAGATACTAATTCTCAAAGCATGTTTCTGTACTTTTCCCAACTTTATTTGTGTCCAAACACATATAAGGCCTAGTTGTGTCGTTACAGTCTAATAAATTTTGGTCGGGGGTGCCTGTCAGAAGCCATACAACCGTATACTGCTGTCTAGCCAGGAATCACACTCACTTTAGGATACAAACTAGGAAACCGACGAATAACTATAAATTAATTTTGGGGTGAGCAGGCAAAAATTGACGAGAAGTCTATTCCATAAATTTTATTAGTTGAATGGTTTTTTCCCCCACAGAATCATGAAAGGCTTCGTAAGTTATGGTTCGGAGGGTTGGACCGGGAAAAGACCACCGAGTCCGACGTGATGGAGTACTTCAGCGCCTTTGGGACAGTGAAGGAGTGCGTCATCGTGAGAGACCCACCGGAAACGGAGGGCGGGGAATGCAAGTCCAAAGGGTACGGCTTCATCGGCATGACCAACATCGCTGAGGCGGGCTCAATCTTGAAGCATCCGGAACCGCATAAGATTCACGACAGGCTGCTAGCGTTCAACCGCACACTGCAGAAGCCGGTGAGTAGACTGAGTGTTCTGAACGTGAGGAGACAGGGCTTTCACTTTTGTGTTTGCCAGAAGGTTAAGTCCTTTTCAAGATACATTGGTCAATGAGCTACCGACCCTTTTTTCCCCAGCATGTTACGAGAAACGCATCTTTTTTGTTGTGTTACTGTTTCATAAACACAGTAACACACTGCATGTAAATGCTATTGTTTATTAGATGTTAAATTTGCATGAGGGGATAAAGAATATTATTTGGTTTTACCCTTTCACCAATGTGTGTAAACACTGTATACTCGGTACTTTCCCCAGTCCTGCTGTTGCTGTCACGTCACTAAACGTGGATGGATGTTAGGTTCTTAATGAAATTACCAGGCAATTTTTTTTTGCTGTTTTTCAATAAGTAGACACTGTATTAAACTGAAACTTTCACAGGTGACTTTTGTTCTATCTTTCTTGACAGTTTTGCCTATAAATCAGCATTACTTTGAAAAAACCCAAACAATGACCCTACCGCTAATATTTTCTGCTAACATGAAAAATTGTCAAAACTGCTTGTAATTATTCTTACAAAGTGCTTAAAAAGAAAAGGTCTTAAATTTTTCCCAAATTGAAAGTGACAAATAAGTTGGAGGGATGCTTTGCCTGCGAGAGGCCCATTGTATCGTTGCGGAACTTTCTTTAATCTAACACTTTTGTCCATTCTTCGTAGGGCCAGCCAGATGCGGAGAATCCATCAGACAAGTTGGTAACTGTCTCTGGCCTGAAGGAGACGCCTCTCACCCTTGACGATCTCATGGCCTATTTCAAGAGTCATGCTAAGTTCAGGTTTATCACCATGGAGAAGAGTGATGGCACGGCTATCGTCGCTCTGGACAAAGTAGAAGATGCCGAGAAACTTGCACGTGAGTTACACAGGGAGGAGAAATTTTCTCTGACAATTCAGGGTTGAATAAAGCAAAGTTTACTTGAGCAGGACTTGAGCCTGCGACCTCAGAATTAATGTGCCAGCGCTCTACCAACTGAGCTATCTAGCCCTTATGTTGGTGGTCTCCCTATTTTGTAAATATCTTTGTTCATGGGTGCCAGTCAGAAGCCAATCCACTTTTCTCTGACTGCAGAATTTATTCTGCCTGTAAAAATAAAAGTTGTTATTTTCCCTGGATATGAAGCAATCGTTGTTTGATCAACTTCTGTAGCCCTGAGTATAACTGTTCCCAGAAGCTCCTTGAAATCTATAACTCCAGATTAATACCAGAAGGTGGAATTACCATCATTTTAACATACCTCCTGAAATTTGAGCCTGTTTTGTTGGCAACGACGCTCATCCCTGGTTACTGAGACAGTTTTCATAATCTTCTTGTCTTATAACTATTCAGTCAAAGTCATCTAGATTAGAAAATCCTCCAATTTGTTGTATTTCTTATCACTGATTCTGTTCTTTTTTCAACGTGACTAACATAGAAATACGTGACCACTGCATCCAGAAGTATTGGCTGACCGTGGAAAAGACGAGCTTAAAGACAATCAAAATGGAGAAGGCGAAAAATAAGACCAACAGCGCTGGTAAAAATGCCAACAAATCCAAAGGTAATAATATGCACTCTGCAATATCCAAAGTTGTCTTTCCTGTTTTTTGTATCAAATAACAGCAAACTTCAATAGCCATTGTTTACTGGGGCCGTTAACCAATTTGAATTCACTCGGCATCAAATTAAAGTCACTAGAGGGCAGCAGACCTTTTGGGGGGACTTGCAAAATTCAGTACATTTCAAATAAGGGGCCATTCAGAAAATCAGTGTTTGAAAATCCTTTTTTTTTTTTTTAATGTGGACGGGTGGGTCAAAAGAATTAACTGAAAATCAAAATTCAGTTTACATTTAAGATATAAGAAAAGAAAAAAATATTAAGGGGAAAAATACCCAGCGGTCTCTTTAAGATCGTCTGCCATGTCTGTGCTGTCCATTGTTATTGGTCAACCTTGTTTCGATTGCCGACCTCCATGCCTGATTGGGAGATGGCAACAATACTTCAACTATAAAAATGCATGCTGGAGTGGAAGCCAGGAAAAGCCATTGAAAACCACTGAGCTTGGAGAGCGTTGATCTAAAAATATCTGCTTCATTTGAGGCATTACTTTGTTCTTCAGAGTATATTAAAACCCTCCAATGGCCTACAGGTCTGCAACCTATAGACCGGAAACTTATTCTAGGCCCAGAAATTCCCAGATGTTTCAATTCAGGAGGTATACGGACTCTGTAAATAAATCTACAGTTTTGGACACAATGCGGACTATAACTTTCTTCCTTTGACTTCTGCTTTACTATTTTAATTTTTTTTTTTTAAGATTCAAAGAAGTTGAGAAATGATCCTGAATTCAGTAAAAATCCTAAGAAGTCCCGCCCTTGATTCATTTCAATTTTAAGGCCCAAACCACTTTTCTTTTAAATCAAGGGGCACCAATTGCCAACCCCAAACGGCTAAAGGACATCCATACTTCACCAATGCCGGCCAGGAACGCTAAAGGGAAAGGTTCGGTGCGAGGACGTCCTAATGACAGGAGGCAAGGTGAGTTGGCATTCTAGCCACAAAAACAATTAGGAATGCTAATGTTTTTTACGTTGCTTTTTAAGTAATAAACCACAAGAGAAACTGACTGGGTAAATTTTGAATAATTTGGGGTTGATCCAACAACCTCCGCATTAACCTGCTCTACCAACTGAGCTATCTAGCCCTATGTTGGCGGTCTCCCTACTTTGTTAATATTTTTGTTGGGGGTGCCAGCCAGAACCCATAAATCTGTTAACTGCCATGTAGCCAGGGATCACACCCAAGTGTACCATAGAACCTTGGAAGTGGCAGCCAGTGGAGCACCTCAAGGGGATGTCACTTTTTCATTTAAAATATCAAGTAATGAACGACAAGGGAAACTGAATGGGTTTAAATCATTGATTTTTAGCAGATTGAGTTTATTCCCCATCCTCTAGATTTAAATAAATACGCCATGATTTCATCAAAATTAATATTTTGTATTTCTCTCCAGGAGGATTTGGCAAGATGCCATCAAGAAACCAAGCTCAGCATTACGACGACGGATATTACAACGGACCAGGAAGGCAGGGTGAGCACACAGTTTAATTTGAGCGATATATTGCAGGGATCCAGCTATCAGCAGTGTATCTTATATTGGATTTGAAATGGTAACCCGATCCTGCTAAGCATGATTTTCGCTGCCCGGCATGTTTATTGAAGTATAAGCCTAGTGACATTTTGAAATGGCAAAAATCATTGGTCTCATTCCCACATTTGGTTGACTTAAATTATCAGTCTGCAAAATCCATTATTACATACCATTCAAAAATGATGACTTAGATGGGTTGGACACGTCCTACGGAAACCTATTGGTGAGCCACTTTGCTCTTCACTCGCCATTTCATGGCCAGCGCAGATGAGGTCATCTGTGCCTATTGGGCCCAGAGTACATCGCTAGAACAGTGTCACAGGATGTTCTGCTTTCTCCTATGGAGATTCAGAGACTAGCACAAAACAGAGTAGAATGGGGGAAAGTGTGTCCACCAGCTGCACTAGACTGGTCCCCTGTCTTCATCCGCAAGGATAAGGACAGGCACTGGTCTTACAGGCCCGATGATTTCATTGGATAGACATGCAGTGACGTAGGCTTTTCATATCTGTGTTATGATTGGTCTGCTCTGAAGTGAGGTAGTTTGTCAGCTACCTACTTTTGATTGTCTGCTACATGCACAAGTGTGCATAATGTTTGTATGTAATGTTGTTTTATTCACTATGTATTGTGTTTATGTGTGTAGTAATAGACTACGAATCTCTGTCCGTGTGAATGGGATGCGAGGTCAAAGGTACATCTGGCGGGATCCTGACAGGCGCTCAAGGCCGATATCTAGCATTATTCACGAGTCTCGAAGTGTGACGTTACATGTTCAGGCTACGGCTTTGCAGTCGAATGATGATGATGTTGATGGGGATGATTGGGGGAGGGGGGAAGATGATGAAGATGATTGATGATGATTGATGATGATGTTTCTTTGTTTTTTACAAGGTGGCAGCGGTTTTGGTGGTGGTATGATGTCAGGGGGTTTTATCTCTCAGGGCCAGACTTCCTTGATGGATGATTATTATGGAAGCACTGCCTCCTCCTACGGACCAGTCAAAGGTATGTCGATAATGACTGCATAGTTGGGCATCGTTCTCCCTGAACAGCGGTCCGCTGGTCAAGTGCCAATTAAACAGGCATGATATTTTTCCTACTGTAGTCTGATCTTCGATTTTTCTGCAAGTAATGGAAAACCCTGCTGGGGTTTATACCCACAATGCGATGCATCCTCCTATGGACCAGTCAAAGGTATCTTTATAATGACTGCATAGCTGGGGAGGGTGCAGTTAGAGGTTAGATGGGCTTAGCTCACAGGGCCGGACCTCCTAATTGACCAGTTGAATGTATGTTTACCAAAAAGGCACCCAATGTACTGAACAGAAGAAAAGAACATAATTGCAAGAAACAAGCGGGAAAAGCAGATTAAAGAAAGGTTACTTCTGGTTTAAAATACGTTCACGATTTGTTCTGTGCAGGTGTGGTTGTCCCAAGGAGAGTTCAAAATTATGGTAAGCGTTTGACACTTCTCAACAGGAAGGAGAAATAATATACAAAGATTTTTCATGCATCTAAAAACCAAACGGGAATAAAACACATGTAGTCTTCTCATGAAAGGAGGATAAAAATAAAAAATTCAAGTGTCAAATTCGGGTAAAACTAGGTTGAAAATCAAAAAATTCAAGGACAAAACCTTTTGCAGAAAACATGCACCTTTGACATACTCATCTTCAACAACGAGTCAAGGAGAATACAACGGCAGGGGATGGTGGCGGTTGGGTGTTTGTTGAGAATCTGTACGGACAGCAGGAAGGACGATTTTCAGACACAAACATGAACCAGCGACAGATGAAAGGTGAGACGCACTTGTGAGAATAAAATGATGTGATGTGATTCTTACATGGAGGACGATCAAAGCGCTATTGATATTGACTTAAAGGGAGGGTATACCTTTGGTGACTACTCCAAAAATGTATGGCCATGAAAACTTACTTGGTAAAGAAGCACTGCAGCTGTCGATGATGTATAACATTTTGTGAAACAGTTCCCTTCAAAGGAATGTGGTTTTTGAATGTGGAATTCAAAACCATTTCAATCTGAGAAACGTCTCTGCGTGAAACGTTTCTTAGATTGTGTATTCCAATTCGGAACTACCCTTCCTGCGTGGACATAACCTCTCCAGATTTTCGGCGATATCTCAAAAACGCTACCACCTTTTGAAGTGAAATTTTCACAGGTCAGTTTTATTTTATATATCTACAATTATATAGGATTAAAAAAATCGAACGGTTCAAAAAACCAAAGGTATACTTTGCCTTTAATTGAGTTCTTCTTGGTTCTCCATGCATAAATATCGCCTATGGTAAAGTCGCCTATGGTAAGGAAAGGATTAAGCAGAAGGCTTTTGCTTACAGGCGTTCTGAAGTTGGCCACTGTTCCCTCCCTCTTGAATTCATCATGGTTCGTTGCTAAAAATTCTAACTAGAAATATCTTGTCGCTCTATTGCAGGCTTCAGAAATAAACGACAACAGAACGCTTCCATGGATCTTGGCGGTGGTGGCTACGGAAACCCGATGGGCCAGCAGATGGGCAACCAGAGCGGCATGGGTGGGGGATACAATGATAATTGGGGCAAGGGTAACGCCATGAACAGGAACAAACGCCGCGGTAAGGGGAGACCATATTAACCGAATTGTATCCCGTGCAATATTCAGGCCTCAATCTTCATGGGTGGGGAGGGGGGGGGGGTTTTACCTTGATTGACCTGATTCACTTGACGTCATCACCACACTGTTGGATGTGCCATTTTCGGGGTCAGTTTCCCTATGTGTTAACACTGCATATTTTTTGGCAACACGTGCATTTACCATGTCTTCACTTGCAGTTTTACTCCCAAAATGGCACACGGTTGGCAGATTAGCATGTGACGTCAGTGTCGGGGTCAATAGGCCTAATATTATATAGCTGTTTTATAGTCGAACAAATTTGATTATTTGAGGGAAAATTTCACCAGGGGATTGGTCACAGGTAGTGTAGTTACGTTGGTGTGCCGGCCTGATACTCTGTTCTTGTAAGGGCAAGACAGTTAATCCTCGATAAAGGTCACCTTGATGAGAGAAGTGTAAATTTGTGCTGGAACATATCCAGGGGCACCAAGGCTGTGACCAGGGGAAGGGAGGTAAATTGCCTCCTGCCTGCCTGAAGTGCCGAGCCTGCATGAAGTGTCAAGCGTGCAAGGGGCACCAAGGCAATGACCAAGGAAATGGAGGCAATTGCCTCCGTTGCCTCCATAAAGTTTCAGGCCTGAAGTGTCAATACAAAATGTTGTACCAACAAAAACAGCCATGGATGGTTTCAAAATCATCCATACGAGATATGATCACAAAATGAAGTGGATACTTTTTTTACTGACAGACTGGTTTTTAATCTCAATTGATATCGGGACTTCTACTTAATTAAAGAGGGTAAAATTAAGTTTTGTGATGCACTCTCCTGAAAGTGGGGGAAAATGTAAGTCTCTATCCTCACGTTAAAAAGTTGTTAAAATGTCATTTTATTCGATACTCTTTGAGGGAAAAATTTGAAACATGTCGTCATCAGACAGCAAAAACAACTGGTCTGTACATTCCAAAGAGGAAGTTTTTGCGCAAGACAAAAGGTCAAATTTAATGCTACATGTATTTTGTTTGAATAGCATCAAAATTCAGGAATGAACTGAAAATTCTTTGTAGAAAAATGTACAGACCATATTTGAAGTGTGATGTATTGGAACGTTTTGGGGTTTTGAAAAAAAAAATCACTTGAAGGGCATCAAACACTGGCGTTTTACAACATTTTAACGTGAGGTTAGAGACTTGCAAAAATGATTCTCATTTCCATAAGGACTCTATCTATTGGAAAATGAAGGGATCACAAAACTTAATTTGACCTCAAAGTCCCTCATTAAACCAATCTTGTAGTAATAAATTTGTTTGCTTGGTATTTGTGGGAAGTTTGACTTCTTGCTTTTGGCTCAATGCACTTTCAGAAATGCTGCGAAAGAATGCATTAAAGTCATATACTGCAACAAGATTGTACTGCAACAAGATTGTTAAAGCACATGGCCAACATTAAACTTAATCTTTCTTTAGAGTCACAAGAAAATAGTGAGAGAAAAAAACATCACTGTTTTTACTGTTTTCAAACTTCGAAGTGCTGGTCTCGCAAGATCAAAACTAATTGTTTTACTCATTTCTTAAGAACTTAAGTATTTTTTTGCAAAAAAATATTTAAAGTTTTCCACCATGACCGTGTTTATACCATGTATGCTATGTATAAATCTGTGAACATTTATATTTTTGATCTTACCAATGTTTTGCACATCCTGGAGTAAATAGTAAATACACCAATAGTTTCTAGTACAGTAAATTCATTCCATCCAGTTTTCAATAAACATACTCCTTAAAACAACCAACGTTCTAATGGTTGAATCATCAGAGTGTGGGTTCAATTCCCGGTCATGACATTCATGTTCTTGAGCAAGGCACTTAGCCATGATTGCTTCTCTTAACCCAGGTGTATAAATGGGAACCTGCGAAGGCTGAGATGGTATTAATTTAAGCAGCTTGGGGTTGTATTCTCCCCAGGGAGTTGAGAAAGTTAGAAGAAAGGTCTAAAAGTATGTCGATGAACAGGGATAACAATTTTGTAAAACGCCTTGATCTAGCTGCTAAGATAAGTGCGCTATATAAGAACCAAGTATACATGTATATACACGTGAGAAAAATCACAAAATTTAAGTTTTAAGCAAACTGGAAAAAAAAGTTTTTAAAATTATTTTGTCGGTTTTTGTTGTCGGACAATTAAATACATGCTTATTTTAATAGCTGCAATCTAAATAAGCAGTTTTGGGTCTTCAAACTCTTTCTCTTGACTTTGACGTTATTTTCACATAGAAATATTTCTCAGGAAGACTAGCATTGGTCGGAACTTTATAGTCGGGATTGAAACCAAATCCATTTTGTTTCTTTTGATGATTAATAATCCTGTATATAATATATCTGGAGATGACCTTTTCTTACCTTCTTTTGAGAATGAAGTTGAGGCCTTTTGGAAATATAGACCACGCAAATGCAAGTCTCATGGGTATTCAGATGTTGGGCCCCGTTCAAGGGTGTGGTTCTGTTTCCTACACACATAAAAGCAATGTACATGAAAACAGAAGGTTTCTTAACAAGTGTCCCCCAAATACATGCGAGGTTTGCACATTATTTTAGCAGCAGTATTATCTAGGGAATTGCTTCCTTGAGAAAGACAGTGAGCTATAGGCCTTATGCATTAGCTTCATCAATCCGGCGCACAGACATGTACGCACGGCGCACAGTATTGGCCAATGAACAACCTTCTTTTGACCTCTAGGAGAGGGCGCCCTACTCGCGAGACGTCATGTGCATAAGGTCTATTATGCTTTTCGCCACCAAGGAATCAATGGTTTCATTGTGAGAGTAGAGACTGTTGATTTAAATGGTTTAGCAGTGGCCATCTTGGCTGCCGGGGCTGCTTACTCGTCAGGAGCTGAGACGGTTTCAGTTGCGCTTAAGGCCAGATAAACATGGGGTAGTCATAGTGTAAGGTACTACTTTGATATTATGTTTGAAAATGTGTAATGAATATTTGTTATTAGGGATGTAGGAATTGCTTTGTAGCCCCAAAACATGGATAAAGTACCCAAGCTGTAACAGGTTCAACCCTGCTGCCTAAAAAACCATATAGGTTCAACCTTGTATTTAAAAGAGGAACTTGCTGCGGGGACTTGTGCTACCACATTTGTGGATTGTAGAAGTTGATTTTTTTTAAATTAAAATCAATTACATTGAATTAGCTGTTGCAAACTGCTTTCCAACCAAAGTGGCCTGTGCTATACCAATGCAAATGACCGCAGGTTGTGACCCTAGCAGTCTTGAGCCTTTGAAAAAGACTGCTGTGGTCAAAACCTAAGGCCAGTGAAAGAAGAAAAAACAAGATTTAAGAAGTGGTCATCTTTTTTAAAATACATGTACACTGTACATTGTACTTCCAAAAAAGTATTACATCTGAGGGGTATTTTCAGTATACATGTAGCTAATTGTTTTGTTCCAGACATTTTGCAACAGTGTTGCAGTCAGTAAAGTAAAATTTAGTTCTGTTGTTCACAAAATCATTGTTACTGGCCTTGCTTTGTGTTTACCAGTTGTAGTAGAAATTGCCAAATATTAGAAAAATGTGAGATAATAAAATGCACCCATGAGCACACAATTTGATTGAAGTTGTCTTTTTTCTTTTTTGTGATCAGAGTGTAGGGACTTTTTTTTATTGAGACAATTATGAGTGAATGTAAAACATAAAAATAGAAATTATTACCGATATCTTCTTTTGTCTAAACTTAATGAGGCCCCTTTTAAAACATGCTAGAACCAATTTTGGCCAATTTGATGCAAAATTTTAGATTTTATTTTGAATAGGTATTCCTATAGATCTGGAAACGGTTTAAGCTGAAATTTAAGGTATAAATGCAAGAAAAGAATCTGAATATGCCAAAGCGGGAGTTAATTTTTGTTAAAGGAACATTACAGAATTGGTTGTTGCTAACAAAACAGTTGCTGGCAGTGTAAGCACTTTATGTAATCCACCATATACATAAACTGACAAACCTGTAGAAGAGATCGATCGGCCATCTGGGTCACGAGAAAATAGTGAAAATACCGATTACACATTTGCATGAAATCATATAGGTTCAACAAATGAATAAAACGCTCACTGAGCGATAAACTCAAGTCGGAAAATTAGTTTATTCATTTCTCATCAAATATGGCATTTCAGACAGAAATATTTCAAGGGATGTTTTCTACTATCCTCATTAGACCGTGTAAGTTTTATGTAAATCTGTGATCAAAAAGTATATTTTACAAGTTTTTTTCTTACCAATTCTGTAATGTTCCTTTAAATTAAAAAAATGCACAATTTTCTTGATCACGACATTATCTCACATCCATCAACCATATCGGTACAGACAATTTGCATGTTACAAGTATTTTGTGCATTGCCTGTCGCATAAATGCCAAAGGTTTTCGTTTTGAAACAGCATCATCTTTCAAAATTTATTCAGAAAAAAAATCTACACAAAATTTCCTTCAGTGTCTGTTGGGCACGATTTCAATTTCATGGAGCTGCAGAAAATACAGCTCAATGCATTTCCATTAATAAGCAAAAATGGGTGGGAAACCAATCACAAATGGTGCATATAATGACATTGGCATTTTGGCCTGAAGCCTTTTTATGAAAAGGCAACTGTTTTCGGGCCTAGCTAATTTTCGAAATTGAACCAAAACACCATCATTGTTCATTGCTTTAAGCCATTGATCTACATGTACATTATGCTGTATAACTGTATAATGTAGATCAATGCTTTAAGCTATATAGCGCCCTCTATCGAGTTTTATCTCTCTCTGAAATATGGACGCTACCGAAGTAGGGCAGGGCTATGAAGGAGAGATGGGGGAAGCAGAACAAGAGATGGATACAGGAGAAGGAGACGTCCCAGCCGAAGATGAACCCTACCAGAATGAAGCTGAGTACGACATGGAGTCTGATGATCAAGGAGAAAATGAGCAAATGTCAGGAAAGGTAGGCAAGGGATTAACCTATAATTGGAACATTAACCATGTTAACCAACAATCAACATGACCAAATTACGCACGCCAATATGGCTATCGCAAACTGCACAAGCATGATCGATTGATACAATGAGATGGAAATAGCTGATGCCTGATATTAGAGCCACAATTGGACGGGTTGTTTCTGTTCTGTGGTTACCGACCTATTTTATTTTGCTGCATTTAGCAGGGTTTCCATTACACATGCGTTTGCATTTTGCTGCTTAGGTTAGCAGGGTTTTCATCAACAACTAGCACTAGCAATACCGTCATAGCAGCAGGCTATGTGTTTGCATTTTGTTCAATGCATGGATGATTTTGCAGGGTTTTCATTTCGGAAAAAAAGAAATCTGTATCCGGCTGCCACTTTCTAAGGGATTTAATAGAAATTTTAATTAATCGATGTTGAGCTTTATTTCCCTTTTTTAAATATTCCTCTGGAGGAATTGGTAGCTTTAAAAAAAGCTAAATTTTGACCTTTAAAAAAAGAAAATTCAAGCACACATTTCATCATGTTGATGGAACTCTCAGGCACTCATCCCCAAAGGAACTAAAATGGAGTGCAGCGAGCAGCGTTGTCAAGACTATTACCATATAGACCCAAAAATGGATTATTTTCATGGTTCTGACCTTTTGTAATACTACAAAGTGCCTGTGCCTCTCTGTATGTACATTCTCTCAACCCTTCTGGACAGGTGAGAATAGCCTATAGTTTGAAGTTAAACTAGCCCACCTTGGAGAGCTGTTAAATGTTAAAAATAAAAGAGAGCCGTAACACTAACAGCCCAACAAGGTTGGCTAAGTTTGACCTAAATTAAGGGAGATAAAGTGACAGCCGGATACGGAATTGTAGCATTCATTTCGACTGTGTTTGCATTTGGAAGCATTTAGCACTAGCAGGGTGCCTGGAAGACACCTTATCGAGGTTAGGATTAATAACTTCCAATCACTCCATTGACATTTAATACTACAATTTGGCGCATATTTTCATGAATGCTTCTTACTCTTCTTGAAACAAAAAAGGGCCGCATCCTATCCCAATTTAAAGAGGGGCTCCAAGCTTAAAATGTCTTGTGATCCACTCATTTTCCAATAGATAGAGTCCTTATGAAAACAGGGGAAAAGTTACAGGGCTAGAGACCCTGCGATAAAATGGTGTAAAATGCCACTGTGTTTGATACCCTTCAAGTGCAATTTCTGTCAAAAACAAAAAAATGTTTGATGAAAATATGGGTCTGTACATTTTAGTACAGAGAATTTTCAGTACATTCCTGAATTCTGATGATACTCAATCATAAACAGCATTAAATTTTAGTTGATGACTGGCCAAGAAATTCCTCTATGGAATATATACAGATCCATTTGTTTCTGCTGTCTGATGACGTCATGTTTTCAAATTTCACTCTGAAACAAAACAAAATGTTTTACACCATTTTATTGTGAGGTAGAGACTTGTAACTTTTTCCCAATGTTCATGAGGACTCTATCCATTGTAAAATGAGTGCATCACAAAACTCATTTTGACCTTTGAGCCCCTCTTTAACACATTGACTGCCGCCTAGGAGTATATTCGTAGTAACAGGTTAGACGGATTCTGCCACTACGAGTATACTCGCAGTGAATGAAAGGGCTTGCATTGTTATTTAAATACACTGGCATCAACACATGAGCATGCAACACATGCACTTCCTGGCAGTGGTGAGGACCTCGACCTTAGAATGTGCATGTTAATTAATTTTTGTGTGTGTATAGTACCTATTTGGTATCACGCATGCCATGCCCACCTCTGTGCGCATGCGCACCGCACTCTGCAAATGGGAACGCACTACGAATATAATGACCGGCAGTCAATGTGTTAACGCACAAGTGTGAGAGCAATCACTGTAGCCCCCCAAGTTAATGATTATGACATTGCTTCATCATTTCCTTCAACAATCGAAATTTAAGACACCTTCTGTTGATCTTCCCCTGCAGGAGAATTCTGAAAATTCAAAGCAGGTCTTTGTCGGAGGGCTCGTGCACACAACAACGGCAGACGACCTTAAAGAATACTTCAGTGCCTTTGGAACCGTCCTGGATTCCGTCGTGGCACACGATAAAGCCGCAGCGGCAAAAGGGAAATCTCGGAGATCTAAAGGTTTTGGGTTTGTGACGATGACCACTGCAGACGAGGCGATTGCCATCCTAAACGAAACCCATCAGCTGCATGGTCGGGCGATTGTTGTGGAGCCTTCAAAACCAAAGGATGTAAGTAGGCGATGGGAAACTCAAAGCAAATTTGAAGTTTATTAATTATTACGTTGTTGAGGCAATAAAATAAAGTTTTGGTGCTTGAAGTAAAAATCTTTACAAAAATTCGCGGTTTTCTACCTTTCATTCAACACAGCTATTTTTAAAATACACAAGAACACATTTGTGGTGTTGTTGAAGCACTTTTGTCACGATGTGAATTTGACATTCTGTCCAAGGTTTAAGCTTTACCCATTCTAATGCAGTAGAGGTATTCTATAGACGTGATAGACGATGTAACCTTTGGTTTCGAAAAGAGTGACCAAAATGAGTAGCCTCTCTGGCAGGCGGGATACTGCACTTGTCTTATGGGAAATTTTACATTTTGTATCATAATTTTCAAATGACTTCAAGAGATTATAAAAAATCAAAGCTGAACAGCTTTGGAGATGTGCCACCTTTCTTTAATATAAAAAGTTGAAAAAATGGTGCAATCTCCATGAAACTCAAGATTGTATTTTCTTACAAATCGTGCCTGCAGGAAGTCCAGACTCTGTGGCTCTTTTGTAAACAATTGATGACACAGGTCACATGGTCTATAGTTTATAATAAATCTGATATTCTTTCAAGTCTGACAGTTGAAGCACCTTTTAGTTCAGTTGTTGTAGAATCTGAGGATTGGAAGGACTTTGACCATACTTCCCAAACTAATAACAAATCATACCTCTAACCCTTTCCATGCCTCACCCCATTTCCCCCCTCCTTCCAGGCTTCCGAGATCAAGCTCAGACTCAGTCTGACCGGTCTGGACAAGGAGAAGACCACAAAGGAGTCCCTTCGAGAGCACTTCAGCCAATTCGGAGAGGTCAGCGAGTGCATCCTGAGGATGTCCAAAGTGGAGGGCAAGATGATGTCCAGGGGGTATGGGGTCATCAAGATGGCCACCGAGGAAGGAACCAATGCCGTCATGGCGGCCAACAACGAAAAAGGGAGACAGATCATCGACGGGGCCAGCGTGGTGGTCAAAGCTGACAAAATTGTAAATATTGGGGCCATTTGATTTATAAACAAACTTGGGATAAGTCTCTGTTCAAAACAGGGCCCACTTGACCATAGTTTTGACCGCATGAGGGCGCTTTCAACGGGGAATTTTCTTCCATGACAATTACAGTTTGATCTTATTATTTTGACTGGCTGTACACGTACATGTATGTTGTTTTCTTGTGTCAATGCCCAAATAATTGATAATAATAATGACAATGAAAAGGTTTTACTTGTTTGCATCATGGAAAACTGGTTCACACATGCCCTAATGCGGTCAAAAATACTGAACATTTTATGGTGCTGCGTACCGAGGAATTCTGCACTTAAGGCGCTCTGTAAAGTGTGTGGTTCTATCGGCCAAAGAATTTGCAAGCACAGAATCCTGCGGTAAGCAGAACCATTAAATTGGGCCCAGATCTTATCCGAGTCTTCTTCAAAGGCTGAAATAACAAAGAATGAAACACACATCTGTAGTCTAGACTTAAAATCATAACCCTTCTACACACACAAAGTACCACAGACTTCCACAATCTAGGCTTGCATTGGGTGCATGTGTTTCTTCTGTTTGTACAGCTGGTATTTATGTGAAAACCCCAAGACTTGTGTACTGTGGACTTAGTCTCCACAGTCTCCTGTGGTGTTTTGTGGATAGAGCCATTTGGGCAGGAGAGTGCACCAATAGTAATTGGGTAAAATTCTTTAAAGGCCTAGTGCATCTAGCTTCTAGGTGCTCACAAATTTATTTAAATATTTTGAGTTTCTTTAATTGCTTCTACGATTTGTGCATTCCTGTAAACTTACACGTAAAGCCTTTTACTTGCAATTTAATTTATTTCTGGTGTAGAAATTAAAGCGGTACCAGCTTTACGTCGGCAACCTCGACCCGGACGAAACAACCACGGCAGACATCCTAGAGTGCTTTAGCAAGTACGGCTTCATTCTGGAGGTAGTGTTCTCACAGAAAGTGTCAGAAAGTGAGGGTGTCCGCAGCACCCATGCCTTCCTCAGGATGAGCACGGACGACCAACATGAGGCCATCCTGAACGCACAGCTTGGGGAAGATCCGCATAAGATTCATGGCCGAGTGCTGGATATCAAAAAGGTTGGTTTTTAAATCCCGCTCTAGTCAATATTTCTTTGTTCACTTCCAAATTGATTTATTTGCACCCAGTCATTTTCCCTTGTGTTTTATTCCCATTGATGTATTTTTAGTTTTAAATGCATCTTCTTTGATCGTTTGCTGATAGCATCCGAAGTAGTTTCAAATTATTATTTTGCTTTACTGTGTCAATCTCCAGTAGCTTAATTTTCTTCCTTTCAAACAAACATGATAAGAGTAACCAAACCAAGGCTGAGGTCAGTCTGGTCTTGTTTGGATTCAAATGAAAATCAGTATTCTTTATTGCTGTTCCACAAAAGGGAACCTGACCAAAGATAGTGCCCTCCAGAGCAAAAACTTTGAAGTAACATCGGCCCGAAACTTAATTTTTCCTTTTCCCGTACCTCTCTCTTTCTTCGTAATGACAGGACCATGAAAAATTACGCAGGTTCTACGTGGACGACATCGACAAGGACAAAACTGTAGAGGCCGATCTGGAGGAATACTTTGGTGCGTTCGGAGTCGTCCAAGAGTGTTTCGTCTTCAGAGAGAGATCCATTGATGGGAATGAACTGGGGGAGTCTAAGGGATACGCCATGATGTTGATGTCCACCGTGACTGAGACGGACGCTATTCTGAAACGCAAAGAGCCCCACATCCTTCATGAGAAAACGCTTACACTCGGCCGGACAGTTTCAGTAAGTTGATTTTCTCTTAAATTTTTTGGTTTTTAACTTATGCCGATGTGTGATAAGCACTGTGTACTCAGTCCTTCCCGAGTCTTATGGAATACAAGTTATTGACAGGCATACTACTCTGGTGCTAGGGTACATTGTCTTGTTAGAACTGCTGCAGGCAAGTACACACCACTTCTCAACTTGCCCTTTGAGTTACTAAAAACTGTTCAACCTAATTGTTGAAAATCTCATATTTCTTCCTTTTTAGATGTGATTAATGAATTTTAGAAATGTGATTATTTATTTTTGAATGTGTGAATGTAACTTCATTTGACCATTAATCTGGTTGTGATCACTACCATTAATACATCAGAAAGATACATTTATGACAATACATGTTTAAAATCCGGGCTTCTAAAACTTCTGGGGAGCAAGTAAAATGCACAGTTTACTAGCCTGGTGGGCTACTTAACAAGAAGCTTAAAGGAACATTACAGAATTGGTGAGAAAAAAACTTGTAAAATATACTTTTTGATCACAGATTTACATAAAACTTACACGGTCTAATGATGATGATAGTAGAAAACATCCCTTGAAATATTTCTGTCTGAAATGCCATATTTGATGAGAGATGAATAAACTAATTTTCCGATTGGAGTTTATCACTCAGTGAGCGTTTTATTCATTTGTTGAATCTATATGATTTCATGCAAATGTGTAATCGGTTTTTCACTATTTTCTCGTGACCCAGATGGCCGATCGATCTCAAACTTCAACAGGTTTGTCAGTCTATGTATATGGTGGATTACATAAAGTGCTTACACTGCCAGCAACTGTTTTGTTAGCAAAAACCAATTCTGTAATGTTCCTTTAAGGACAAGGCCTGTGGTGCTATTTGAAGATAGATAGATAAAAGAGTTAATTATCAATAGTCTTCACAGCATAAAAACTGAATTACAACTATATTACATCATTAAAAAGCTAAAACAACAACATGAAAGTGACATCAAGAAATAGAAATCAATGGAGCAAAAAGGAAGCGAAAAGCAAACACACAAATACCTAGGAAAAACACAAACCTGCACGCCCCCAAAAAGTAACCAACACCACAACACAACCACACACACCACAGGACGTGCATGTACCCAGTAACACACATAACCACTCACATGAGCTGATGACTCCCCCCCCCCCCCCCCCCCCCCCCCCCGCATTCTAGAGCAGATATCTTAACCAAAGACCAACAAGCGTGCCCGGTGATAACAGGCCAGTTCGAGTCCTGTAGTTTGCAGTGGTTACCACAAACTATTTAATAGATGTAATAATTTGCATTGCTGATATAGAATAAATTGTTAGTTTTACACTACACTGATGTAGGGCATGTGATTTTGCATGATTTTTCCTGATTTCCCCCATTAACATTCAATAGGCAATAGGTATATATGCTGACACGTACCCTCTGTTTTTTTCCTTCCATTCAAACAGGTGCCTCCAGTGAAAGAACATCCGACCAAAATGACGGTCACATGTCTGAAGGACACCAACATCATAGAGAAGGACCTAAGGGAATATTTCGGCCCAGAGTGTACCATCAAATCAGTGCAATTCCCTCTGAATATGGCAACAGGGGAGAAGATTGGGTTCGCTCTGATGGAGCTAGACAGCCACCATGACGTGGAGAAATTTGCCAGTAAGATCCTCTCCCCTTTGTTGTGTCTTTTTAACTGTTAAAAATCAAGTAAGAAATCACAAGGGAAACTGACTGGGTAAATTTCAAATTGTTTTGGGGTTGAAGAAAACTCCAACCATACCCCAAGAATTCCAAATGTACCTCATAGTTTTGCTATATTTTAGTGAACTCTGTGCCACCCAACACTATTCAAGGTCACATGAATAAATCCAATCAAGGAAGATGAGCGCTGGAAAGTGTTGAAACTTTAGAAGTAAACGTTTTGCTTTTTTGTGTTTTCTTGTCTTAAGTGCTGCGTGACCATGTCATTAAGGGCCACAAAGTCATCGTAAACAAGGTGAAGAAGAAGAAAGCGGATAATCTCCAAAATCTCATAGATAGAGGAAAAGAAAGAGGTAATGTTATATTGGTTCCCCTGTTGTTTTCTTTTTGTCACAATGCCTCCAAATGTCTAACTCACCAGATGACAGTTACTGTTTTGTGCTGAAAAATTACGTAATTTTTTCCCGTCTGTTATGTTGCCCTGGGATATTTGAGCAGTAGAACATTTTTCAGATCCTCATTATGGGGAGTTAAATCAACAGTACCCTTTATACAATTCAGCTTGGGAAAAAAATATGTTTAGCTTTTTCTTTTTATTGGAGTGTACACACAAATTGTTTTACAGAAGAACTTGGTTTAAGAATGGTAGATTATAATTATAACACCTCATACATACATAGATTCTGCCTTGTGATTGGTTTAGAGCGCGTCACACGATACGTCTTAATTTTTACGAGAAAGCTGCGCCGGTGCGAGGCTCTGTACCCATAGGAACCAGTTTACTATGGCTGTAGCAACTGATGTTTTATACCCATGGCAACCAGTGTACTATACCCGTGGCAACCTTGGCTTCTTGGTGCCTAGATGTCTTGGCAGAATCTATGTATGGGGTGTCAGAATACCAATACTGACTACCTTTACTCGTGTTCAGATTAACAATAAGACTCCCTCCATGATCCCTGGAGGATTCTATTTTCCCTCCGCTTCACCGCGGGAAAACAGACGCCTCGAGAAAATAGAACGCTCTGAGGATCACCTCGGGAGTCGTAGATTAAACCATAACCATGATAGCACACAAAGCACTCAATATTTGTATGCTACATCTCGCTTCTGCAGGAAGGGCTGCCAACAGAGGTGGTTATGGCCACCAGGGTCGAGAAGATTGGCCCCCAAACTGGGATTACGGACCTCCTCAACGTGGGGTGCAAGGCCCCCTCTCTGGGCTCCGAGGCCCCCATTCAGAGGTGGTGGTCCCGCAAGGTGGGGTGGTGGGCCCCCTCCAAGGGGCAGAGCTCCCCCACCATGGGGTAGAGGACTAGGTGAGTTGTGATTTTGGTTTTAAGAAAGAATACAAAGTTAGTCTTTTTTTTTCTCTCACGTATTACACTTGTGTTGTTTTTTGTCAAGTTTGCAATCTGATTGGGGGGTGGGGGTGCTGGTGAAGTGAGGGAGGAGGGGTCTGTGAAGGAATAAACTAGTCAGGACATTTTGCTTACATTTCATTTACCACAGTATTGGGGAAAACTAAAGGTTTTGAATTATTTTTGATCTTTTGTAAAGCATTGCAATTTTCTGAAGAAACATCTGTCTACGGAATGATACATTGATATCACTCAGATACCATGGCAGCCTTGATTACCACCACTATAACAAGACGTTGCCAAGTTCCAGAAATAACTTCTAGTTCTTTCTTTTATTCTACACAGGTCTTAGAGGGCGTGGGCGTGGCTTTGGCCCACATGATGGTTGGGGCGGTCGTGGATGTGACGGACCTCGTAAGTTCCTTTTTGTTACATGCACCGTTGTTTTTGTATTGCGAGACTAGAGTTGAAAGGATATAGAGTGTAGAGTTGAAAGGATATAGAGTGTGCTCATTCCGCTTAGAGGGCATCGAAGAGTTCAGTATCACTATTGGTTTTTTCTGTCACTACCTCCTTGTGTAGGGAGTGGATAATTTATGCACCTGCTGCCTACCTTGGATGTGATAGTCGTTTATTAAGCTGCTCTCTTCCGGAATCAATCCCTGACTCTGCGTTACCCGTTATGACCAATCACAATGGTGAAAAGTTGATAGGGCAGACATTCGATCGAAGTCTCTGTCTGCCAATACATTCTTAAAAATTGGGCCTATTTAGTCTGCCTATCTAATCTAAGAGCTGAGATTGATCGTAACTCATATCAATCCTAATTGCCTAGCAAAGTGTGATGTCACAATACAAATCACTATGACAATACCGACAACTCATCTTGAGATGAATCTTAGTGCTCTGTGAAATCAAGCCCTGGACACTGCTTAAGTTAAGCTTTGCCCCCTTCATGCATTGACAGCAAATGTGCAACAAGAAGTTTGACAAAAAGTGCTACCTGTTAAAATGTAAACAAGCTTCTGTCGTTTGAATTGATTCATTGCAAATTTGTGTGTGTGGTGTTTTTTTTTGCGTAGTGGAGAAAATGTGAATTGTGCACTGGACGCCATTTCAGCAAGCAACTCTTCTGATGCAAAAATAGATCAGTGCAGACAATGCTGTCAATGGGTCGACAGCCCAAATCAGTTCAGTGTAGCCCTCACCTTGAAGTGGCCATTTGGCCTTGTGAGTTGGGCGATATGTCATAAAACAATTTAAAATATAAACTAGACGTATATTTTTGTAGAAACAAAAACAAGGTGTTCGGTGTAGACATGTCCGAGTTAGTATAAACATGTCTTTGTACAAAATGTTGATAAACTATAAAGTTTTTAAATTTGAAATAAGAAACATTGAGTAATTCGGAAACCGATGCATCAATTTGATTTTAAAGCTGATTTTTTATCAAGACTTTTATAACCCATTTATCCCTTTCCCTATGTGTATTAAGCACTGTATACTTAGTACTTTCCCGAGTTGCGTAAAAAAAGAGAAAACAAAACATGCCCATTACGGGGTGGGATTCGAACCCAAGACAGTTGCTCTGCTAGAGCAGATGTCTTACCACCAGACCACCGAAAGTGTGTCTTAGTTGGACGACAAAAGTGCTGTCATTTAGCATGTTTGCACAGCCTCGTACCAAACCAGGCTTTGTGGACATTCTGATCAATGAACCGTCTGATCAATGGAGCGGAACAACCAGCCACAGTGCTTTTGCATATACACAGTAAATGCGGGACAACAAAAGATAGCGTCTTACGTCTGATTTCGACCACAAATTTAGGTCAAATTGAAATTATTTTTGTGCAAAAGTTTGAGCAGGCTAGTAGACCTACAATCTGATGTAAAAATTGTGATGAAATGATAAGTAGTTATTGAGAAATGAATTTTTGAAATATTCAACTTCAGATTTATGTATTGTTTGTTGAGTGTTTAATTCCCTTTCCGATAACGTTTAGATTGTAACAATCCAATTTAGGGTTCTTGAGTTATGATTGATTTAAATAATAAACTTTGATTTAGTGTATTTCAATACCTAATGACGACATCATGACGTAACCAAAGCGGTTTCATCTCCTTATAAATATCTAACTATATGTGAAATTTCAAGTTGATATGAGCTTGGGAAGTGTGCTTTTGTTAGCGGACAGAGACGGGGGAGAAGAAGTAGAAGAAGTATTAAGAAAGAAAAAAAAACGAACAAAAACAAGAGGTGTTGCGCGCTATGCTACGAACACCTAAAAATGCTTGCTGAAATGGCCCCCATGCAAATTTCACGTTCCAACAATAGATAGAGCTCCAGTCCCCCATCTTGCACCTTTGGCACTCTATAATCTTAGGTGGAGACACAGGTGTCGTTGGGGCATCGTTACAAATCCAGCTCTACTTTTTCAGACCTCCAGTGACCAACTTGTAATAAAGTTTTCCTTCTTCTTTGTCGCAGGTTTTAGAGGGCGTGGTCGCGGAGGAGGAGGTCCAGCGGGTGGAGGCCCAGGAGCTAGAGGGTGGGGCGGATTCGGCAACGAGTGGAACAATCGGCTGAGCAGTCCCAAGATGATCAGGCGAGGATGGGGTCATCACAGAGGGAGACCTTATTAGATTATCTTTGTTAGACTCTTGGGGCGGGGTGATGGAATCTTTAGATATGTGTGTGAAAATGTGATGTTTCTGTCCAATTTTTACATATGGGGGATACACTTAACCACCTCATAACGTTCAAAATTCTAAAATGGTCTTAGTGCGAGTCAAATACCGACTGCAATGTTTAAATTTCAAGACGGCAGACAGGTTAGCAATGTTAGTGAGGGGGGGGGGGTCCCATAAATGTTGTATTCATGAAGAGAAGGGCTGGATCCACAGACATACAGCAAGTACAAAATCAGAACTCCCAATTGTTTTTTAATATACCTCAATTTTTGTACACCAATCTTTAATCGTTTGAATGAACTGGGGACAAGGGACCAAATGAGCATTTACTTGTTTATGCTTTTAATAAAACTAAAAGATGCTTGAAGTTTACATATATTCTTTGAACAGAAGCTGTTGGCAACTTTGAGGGAATGGTCTGAAGATAAGCTTGTCTGTAGGAATGACAGCCAGGGATTGTCATCACTCAGAATCCCAAATCCTATTGCCAAGTTGGATAGATTCATGTGGCCAGGTGTATATTTGACCCTCTGTACTGACGTTACATGTGGGTACTGTCTGCCTGTGGTCTGCGGTTTTGGGAGTCAAATTGAGTGTGAAGATATGGTGAACGTGTAAACTCGCACATGTCACCTTAAATGCGTACTGAACACAGTATACAACACCGGCAGCCGATTTCTTGTGAGTGGTGCACAACTTATGCAATAAATGTTGCGCAAGTGGATTTATGCAGTCGCGTAAAGTTTTGTGAAATCGGCGGCGGGAAACTGACTCCCAGAATACAGAAACCAAGATTTATTGTGGTGATGATGTCAGGTAGATTGGGTCAATACCAAGCTCCATGGGGTTTATGTAACTGTGAGCTGAATCATTGTATGCTGAATGATAATATTTGAATTAGGGAAAATCCTCGCCCGAAAGCCAAGCGGGGACTGGGATGTGTCTTGTCTAGCTGCATTATAACTGGAGAAGGTGAAGTGAAGTTTTATCTCTGTACATTTAACATGCCTTTCAGAATAGAGTGTATAAATGTGAACTGGTTATATCTTTTGTACACCCGAATTAAGTGTACATTTTCTTGTTTCTAAAATAAACTTGATCAGAAGTATACTGCAGGTTTTCCTGGTCATTTTTGGCAAATAAGTGGCCAATTTCAACATCGCATTATTCTATTTTGCGTGAAATCGCAGGCCTGATATTTCATCTTTGAGAAGGCAAAGCCATTTTCATTTTGCGAAGGGCACTTCAAATGCGAAATCTGAATGTCAATTGGAAACTTTTGAAGGGGCACCAATGCAAAGACCAGGGCAATGGAGGCCAGGGCCTCCGTTAAATTCCAGGCCTAAAATTGAAAGCTTCTCAAAACAGTAATTAATTTTCATTTAATGAGAAAGAAATTTTTCTTTTGCGTCAAGCAATAAAAAAAATATAACCATTTAATTGAACAATCCACTCGAACTCTGAATTCAAATTCACAGCAACTTTTTGCAGAAATTTTTAGTTAGGCCTACTCTGCTAAACTGAATGCCGATTCCGCATGGCTGAAAAGAATACCTTGTATGTTAAATTGAATACAACGCTATACAAATTTGCTTTCCTTAAAGTGAAAATGAACGACGGTTTCAACTAAAGAGGCAAAAAAAAATGTTTTTGCTGAAAATGCCAGGGAAAACCTATAGTGTAACAGAAGCAATGTGGTAAAAAAAAGTTAAAAGAGAGGATCAGAATGCAGTCAGAAAAAGCAATGAGTGAACCATGAAAAATGAGACATGGGGGGGGGGTGGAGGGAAAGGGTTGGTTTAACCACAAGGAGGATGGAAACACAAACGACAAAATCAAAGGTGGGAAGAAGGAGAAAAGATAATTAATAAGTGAATGTGAGATGAGGAGTAAAAGTTATTAATTAGTGTGTATGTGACAGACTTATATGGTAGACAAGGAGAAGGCTAAGACAAAAATGTATTAATCATTTTCTTCTTGGATGTTCAGACCATTTGGTTGAATAGTCTGAATAAACTTAAATAAAGTGAAAGTACTCTTTGAGGCATGTTGCGAACAATACTATTTTCATAGCACTTTTATCGCACAACTGTCATTTCTGGAAAAAAATATACATTGTTTGTTTTGGCTACAATTTGTCACTTTCCAAAACTTTTTAATTGATCTTTGCATCACCAAGTGTTGGATTTCATCAGGCATGAAATTCCGTCACATGTATTTCAATCCGATTACCAATTTTTTTTTTTACCACAGACACAAATCAGTAAGATTAAACATGAAGTAGCTATAGGAAAAGCTTGTACCATGTGTTCATTGGCCCTTGTATTGAATAAGATTTTTCTACTTTTTTTCCCCCAAGGGTCAAATATTGCATTTCTGGATATCATAGAAAAGCTTTTTTTTCCACTGAATTCTGAAATTGTTTGGTTCTACCTTTATTTAAACTGTCGGGTGTGAGTAGGCAACATTTTTGCACAATTCACCCAACTTCCGCGTGTGGGTTGTATTTTAGTCTTTAAAAAAAATAAGATTATACCTTCCTTTAACACAATTTTTGATTTTGTTTACCCATTTGCTTGCCGAGATTCCTGAATGTTATCATTTGAACGTAATTAGGCCCCAACGAATCTGTGAACTCAAGATATAAATACTCATGTATGGTTTTGAATACAATGCGGGCAGGATATTATACAAAATAAATTTGTAGAGAGAACTTTTTTTATTACACTCTGCTTTTCAGTTTCCTGTAATGTGTAGGAAAAGTTAAAACACAAATTTTGTTGACATTTACATTTGTGGAGCAAGCGAGGGCAAAGACATAATTTATGGGGCTAAGGAACATAGAATAATCTGACAGAGGGCTTTTACCTGCAGTGGATAGCTGATGCCTAGGTACAAGGAAGGGCTTCCGCACTGCCCCCTCCCCTCTGGTTACCCCACTGGTTGATGATCAGACAGCAGAATAGGGACGAGTATCTACGTTTATTTTCCTAAACATTTAAACACAACTTTTGACTTCAGTTTCCACCATTTGTTGCCTGATATGTGTCATGGTGTACCCCCCCCCTTCTATTGTGTTCTGGGAATCTCAGGAATTATTTTGAGGATTTTAGGGGGGGAGGTACTTCTGTACAAGAGCAAAAGTATGGGAACATTTTTTTTGGGGGGGGGGACCTCTCTCAGCCACATATCGAGCATGTCGTAGTTTTAACTGTTTCTATCTATTCCAATTCAAATTGAGAATAGGATCTACAGTGCTGGGTACCACCAATCATCTCTTCTCTGTGTGTATTTTGAGCCGACCTGGAATGGGGGGAGTCAAATGCCATTGCACTTTCCAGGATTAAAATTAGAAGCTATACCCAGTCTGCATGGTCTGGAACAGACTCTAATGACCAGTTGCAGTACATAATAGAATCTACCTTGGATTAGATAGATGAAGTAAAACGTAAAAGCGAGCAAGGTTAATGGAGGTTGAAAAGGGGCGCGGGGGGTGGTTTGACCATTATTTCAGTCATTGGACTAGAGTTTGTCATCGATCGGGCACCAACAAGGTTGGCAAAGGACTGAGGTTTGGAAACTGTATTCCAGTCTAAAGAAGCCAGAATCCTTGCCGGATGCCAACCAAAGTTAATATCCCAAACCGAATAGCTGAGACCTCCAGTACTTCTTGGCTAGTTCAAACCACTCGTGGCATTTTACCTTCTTACACCCCAGAGCCCACCTTAAGTGGCCCCTGGCCCCTGTGACACGCAACCATCACAACGTCTTTAGTGCTCATAAATGTGCAGCGACTGTAATAAGTGTGTTCCACGCACCACAGGAAACATCCAACACTTTCTGATCTTCAGGTAGAGAGTTCACTAAAGTAGGGACGTCCAGTGTCTCACCGTCTCCATGTCCCAACTGGCCATGTGCGCCCCAACCCCATGTATAAAGGTCACCATCCACTGATACAAAAGAGAGAAAGTAACTGTTAGAAAAACGCACCGTACCTGCAGCATGTCATAGCTCATAGTCCGACCAATACATTTATGGGAGTAAGATTTTACCTTTTGAAACAGAGGTCTGTGGCTAAAAATCAGAGGCAGAAGATGTTTAACATAAAAAGCCTACTAAAATTCACTGTAAACGTATTAACAAATGTGATTGAATTTCATTTTTGAACTTGTAGAATTGTATGCATATTCTTCCCAACAGTTGGGCCCTGATACTTCATGGGATTCAAATCTTTTCAGGTTCATATGTTATATTTTTCTAAAAGACTTTACTTTCAATTTGTTACAAAAGTAACACTTAATGCCCACCTGAGATGGCCGCAGTATGTCGTGACCCACAGCTGACCCTTAACACATCCTTCCCACCTGGGAGGTCAAGAATGGCGGGCAAAGCTTGGAAGAGTACAACATCACCAGCTCCGTCTTCATCACCATCCCATCTATCATCTGTTGCATCCTCTCTGCTCCTTGACCCCAAGTCAACTTCTCGATTCTCAATCTGCTCTCTTGAGTTTCCTCTCCCAGGATCCTCGATGGGCCCTCCTGATGCTGTTAACAGAGCTTTCCGTTTAGAAATGTCTTGGCTCTGTAGACTTTGGCCACTCATTTCACCTTCTATTTTGTGTACATTTTCAAACTGTTTTTCAGATTTTTCTCTGATGCCATCTTCGTGCGGCTCATCTGAAGTTGTTAATGAAATCTGCTTTAATGGTAAAGCACTTTCAAATTGTCCTTTGAACATTCCATCACAGTTATCATCTGTTCGTGTGATTGAACTTACCACACCACTGCATTCAAGTAGTCGTTCTGTGCCTATATTGGCACTTTCATCAGAATCTGAAAATCTCCTTTTCTTTACCGATTCTGGGTTTAAATCAGTTTCTTGTGGATTTGATCTTCTGGAACTTTCTTCCTCAAGTGTTCTCTTCATTCTAGACTCTAAATTGTCTGTATTTTTGAGCGGATTTTCTTGAGATTTAGACAGTACATCTGGAGAGGTTTTGTCGGTTTTGGATGGAGTTCTCTGCATCAGAAATCCCAACTGGCCAGACTCATTCCAGCCCCAAATGTAGAGGTCACCAATGGCTGAAAGGAAATTGGGAAAAAAAGAGGTGGGGGATTGCAAACTAAGTCTTTGCATTGGTTTATAGTGGATTAAAAATTGAATAAAAGGTTATCTTCTTTTGTATATATGGTTACAATATTTAAAAGTAGTAAACAAGAATACATAAATAATGGTTTTGTTGAATATAGGCATGATATTCTTCCTACTTTAGTCTGTTTTTCGATTTTTTTGTCCTTGGAAAAAATCAGAAAAATTGTGATGACATAGCCTGAAAAGTCTATTATGTAGGTCAGGCTTTGCATTCAATAAAAGTGTTGCTACTTTTTTCCAAGGACAAAATATCATGCCTGAATATAAGTGTTCTAAAGGAAATCTTAAGACACCATATTTTTGTTAGGGTGACTCCAGCAGTTGGCCTAAGGACTTTGGTTGGGGCTGAAGGAGAATATGCATTTTTTCAACAATCTAGCACTGGCCACTGCCAAAGCCATACATTCTGATATAATTATGGCAAAATAGTATTGTAAATGTATTACAGAGTAGGTTACAAGACTGTACAACACAGGAAATTGGTTGAAAAATTAACTGATTCAAAAAGAATACAGGAAACTCACTGCTGACAGATGCCGAGTGCCAGCCTCCAGCACTTACTGCTGCCATAGGTACCCCTGCAGTTGCCTCAACAAGTGTTGGTTGCCCCTCTCTATCAGTTGACCCATGACCCAGCTGACCTCGACTGTAGGTCAAACAAGATAAATGGAAAAGTAGAGTATGACCAGGTCCCAATTTCATAAAGTTGTTACAGTGCAGAACAGTCCTGCTTAGCTGAATTGAAACCGGCTTAAATACTGTGTAAATGCACATTGTTCTTGAGTGACTTCCTGGTAATTTTAGCTTAGCAAATATTTTCTGCTAAACAGTAGTCTTGGTTCAACACAATCCTGTTGTTTATAAACCACAACCCACCAACACCAACCATGCAGTGGCGTAACTAGACATTTTCATTTAAGGAGGGCAAGCGTGGACGAGGACATAGTTAGGGGGGGGGATTCGATGTATCTAACCATTCATTTGCGCATTTTTTTCCCCGATCTCATTTGGGGAGGGGGCAAAGGTTCTGAGCGACTGGGGGCTCCCGCACCCTCCTGCTGGTTACGCTACTGCACCAATGAAAGCAACATCTTGAGGTCTTGAAACCAAGACTAGCTATAACCTGGCAATTTGAAACACTACACCACTACTTTTCAAGATATATTTTGTTGTACTATCCCATACTGCTATAATATTGCAAGATTTATTTCATAGGAATTTGGAAGTTACAAGGTTTTTAATAAGACCTTCCAATGGTCCCATAAAATATCTTCACCTTCCCAGTCCAAAGGTGTAGACTTGGTGATTTTGGGAGAGTAACATCACGTGTTCCTTTCCACAAGAGACTTGTGAGAACCTCAAAGTACAATCCAAGGGTCTGAAGACGTAATCTTGCTTCTCAGTGGAAATCAATCCGCACGACTTGTCTGAAAGAGGCAAATAACTTGACTTAGGGCCTTTTTCAAACCTTGGCTTGGGCTTTGATTTGGACTGAGTCATCAATTTAAAAGTTGTGTACATTTTGCACTGTGTTTCCAACATTAAACGGAGCCTAAGCCGATGTTTGGATAAAGCCCTAGGATTCTTCCAACATCAATGCACATTGAACAACAAGTGAAGCAAGCAATGTGATTAGAAATAGCTAAATTAATGGTAAGTAGTCATTGTCTCTGTTGTCAAAACACAAAGCCGGGTCCTTCTCCCCAACCTTGGCTCGGGCTCCATCATCAATTTTGGAGCAGTGTACATTTTTTTTTACTGTGTTTGAGCCAGAGCTGGAGCCTACGTCGAGGTTTGGAAAAAGCTCTAGATCATTTACCAGAGCCCAATAAGCGCTGCTAATTGTAAATGCAGGAAACAGCCACCTATCTTTCCAGCGCTTATTGTAAGCAAATGAATGACAATGTATACCCATGGTGAGTGTACAAGCTGGCTGTCTAATTTACCCACTAACCTGTGAAATACACTTCTGCTTAAGTAAATCTTGCTGCTGCAGTAAGCTACAATAAGCAGAAAAACTTGCTTACCGTTAAGCAGCCCTGTGATGCGATTACAGTAATGCTTACTGCTTTTGATGAACATGAAACAATATATGAGTTAGCAAATATGAATTTGATCTTTTGTATTATCAGGCCAAAGTAAGCAAGGATCAAAAACACAGTTACAAGCAATACAAGAAGAAAAACGTAAACACTATGGGCAAGGGGGTTGGGGGTTGGAAACTGATATTGCATAAAAAATACAAGCCATATAATGATGATCATTATTGTTGCAGTGAATCGGTTGAGTGATACAGATATATGTGCAAAGAATTTGTCATGCTGTTACTGTCAACAAACCTGTCAATGCAACAGTGTTCATTTCGCCAGCAGAAATCCTGAAGAAATTAGGTCTTTCTGATTCACCAACATCGTCAAAGCCTTCTACTAATACTTTGGAATTATTATTTGAGTGAATGTCTGTCGCAATACACTCTCCATTGGCCAAGATATAGTACAGTTTTTCTCCAGCGCCAATCGCCATGTCTAGAATACTCTTGCCGACACCCTCGGCTGTTTTCAATGTCTGCGAATTGCCTTTCTGTCCATTGCAAAAACCTTGAAGGAAAATGGAAGAATCTGAAATGAACAAAGTAATGATTGTAAGTAGCATGACACTGTGATAAACTGTAATAGATATAGGGTTTCTGTAAAACTCTGAGGTAGGGTTGGAGCTAGCTGAAGGTAGAATTCAATACAGTTCAAATTATAAGTTTGTCACAAAATTTTCACAATCTGCTCTAATTATCGCCAGGAGACTGACGACAAGTATTAAATGTTACCTCTGGCTAGCTGGCTCCACCCTCCAACCCTATCTCTGACTTTTTCAACACGGGTCCTCTCTCAGAAATAGTATAAAATAGTTATGAGAAGTTCCCCCCCCCCCTCCCCCACCATCCACTATGATGCAATAGTAGCTCCTGGCACTAAATAAATAGCAAACGTTCTTCAAGAATAAGCAGGACCTGTTCTTATCACATTCTACTCAGCAAAACTAGTACTACTACTAGTTGTGATAATCGAAACTCTCGATCCACCCGACTGTCGTGCATAGCATGTTTACAGGACATGAGAGCTTCACATTGTACGATTATCACAGCTATGATTATGAAGAAAGTAGATAATATCACATGACATGCATGGTGTTACTGCAAACCTAAAAAGCACATCTAGCTAAATACTTAAGCCGCAATTAAAAGTGGAAAAAATAATCATCAGTTTGAAGTTGAGCTATTCCAGAAGTTCATCACAGCAAAACAGAACAGAGAAGTGAGAGTGTAGGGTGCGGCAGTGACTGCACTGACAATTAGTTGAATGAGAATTATTTGACGAAAGAAGCAATACATGAAACGACATTATCAGTAATAGTTCTCATAAAAGTAAAACACATGAAGTATACACCTGCAATGTACCTGTCAAAATGTAAGTTGTACTCCACGATGAAACAATTTTCGGAAATGTAATCAAAGACCTGGAAGTGGAACTGATGTTCTGTTTTTGACAACCGTCTATCTTTACTGGAGACAAAACACACCGTTTCGGTACTTGAGCCACTAATTGACCAAATCCATTGAATCCACAACCAAAAATCTCCATTTTGTATGAACCACTGGGAAATATGGCTCTTTTAAAATTAAATAAAACAAGGTTTTATTTTGATTTAGCGCTACACGTGCCTAAGCCTCTGTCGTCTGCTCTTTGTTTACTTCCGTTTTATTCGAAATGCATGCTGGGAGGATGGCTCTGTGTTTAGTTACATGTCGTGTAATTTGATTGGCTGTTCGTAAGTTTCTGATTCCGTACCGGATAAATTAACCAATCAACTCTCGTGTCTCTTGTAAACTCTATTCATGAAAATCGTCCAAGATGGTGCTCGAAAGTACAGTCGTGTGGTAAGTTCTTAGAGTTTTTCATAAAATTTTAGGTAAAAGGACACATAATTTTACGTTAATGTTAACTCAAATAATAGAAATACATATGTGCTTACATTGTCATGTTGAAAAAACGAAAACTTGTATTCACTTAATAGAAATATATGGAAGTTTGTACATGTGAAATTGATGACTTAACAAAATACAATCATTCATGGGAACATGATGATCATTATTAATTTAATATGCCACTGCATGTACATGTACTGCCCACTGCCAGTGCCAGTTTGCCACACTGCCACTGAGTGAGTGCCACTCTGAGTGTTGTTTGTGTTACTGTGTAGCTTAGGGCTTTATTCAGGACATGTCAAGAATCCAGGCAACAATTCACAAGGTACAGAAATGTAATGTGCTAAATGATGATGATGAAGATCTGGCCTGGAGTTTTTTGTTTTTGACCAAAAATGCTGTATCCGACCTTTAGACTTTTAGAGTCTTAGACTTTAGAGTTAGACTCTCAATCCACACACTTTTCTCGGTCCTACTAAAAGCCGACAACACGCCGACAACGCCGACAACAAGTCCAGAGTGCCGACAACAAGTTTCAAATACCTTACAAACAGAAAATAAACCAAGGATTTATTAGAAATATGTGTACTATAAGTAATATTAACAAAAAATGCAATGGCATAACTTCACGAAAAGTCTGAATTTTTAACCAAAAAAAACACGAAAATACACGGAGTGCGGTCGGATGCCATCTTAGCCTAAAAACCGTGTTTCGACCATTCCATTATGATACGGGGGTAGCACATCCGGGGGTGTAGTAATGGCCTAGTAATTATTATGCCAATAGCAATAATAAGCTGTGGGATGACGCCCGCCCTCTGTTGTTTTGTAAGCGCTAAATACATCTTACCCGTATCATAATGGAATGGTCGAAACACGGTTTTTAGGCCAAGATGGCGTCCGACCACACTCTGTGTATTTTCATGTTTTTTTCTGGTTAAAAATTCAGACTTTTCGTGAAGTTATGCCATTGCATTTTTGTTAATACTACATAGTACACATATTTCTAATAAATCCTTGGTTTATTTGCTGGTTTTAAGGTATCTGAAACTTGTTGTCGGCGTGTTGTCGGCACTCTGGACTTGTTGTCGGCGTGTTGTCGGCTTTTAGTACATGTAGGACCCACTTTTCTGAATAGATTTTTTTTTAAATTGGGGCTTTAAGTTTTGATTTCCCCTTTTGCCTTGGGGGAATTGGTGGTAGCTAATTGTCCTTTTAAACTTAAAATAAGAAAATTCAAGCAGACATGTACTATGCCCAACCAAACTAAAGAAACTAAAATGGGGTTCAGCGACTGTCGTAGCACTGTCATTGTCGAGACCACCATCACCATGCCATGATATAGACCTGAAAGTTGCTTATAATTTTTTATTGATTTGGATACTTTGTAATTCAAAGTGCCTGTTCATCTCTCTATCATTCTGTCAAGTAATTGTTGGTAAGAGCACCTCCATGGTAAGAAGAGTAAGACTATAAAAAATAATAAATATTTAAAAATCCGTCAGAAAGTGTGGGTCAGATACAGGACTTGTTCGTTTTGTGTTGGTTGTTGTTTTTGTGGGTTGTTTGGCTGTACTTTTATCCATTTCAAGATTGTCCAAAATGTTAAGGAAGTTAAGGCTAAGGGCCTAATTTTCTTTAATATTTTGAACTTTGAAGACCAATCGAATCACCAATATTGCGTATTTGATTGACACATCTGAAAATGTTCAATGTATGAATGTACCTAAAGCCAAAATCTTTGATGAAACATTTTTAAGCTGTTTTTATTTATTTTTTATTTAGGACGTTACAAAAGATTTCCTTTCCCTTTAAATGAATTTCCACCAATCACTACCCAAAAAGGCTGGAATTTGTAACTTTTGTTATAGGCTTTTGCTCATTTTATAAATATTTTTAGAATTTACATTTTAAAAGACAATGGTGTTCTTAAGTGATGTTTGAAGCTTTGCATGGTGTGGAAAATAAGTAACTATAAATATAATGAGTAAACTTGCGGGTACAACCATGTGTAAAATCTCTAGTCTTATGGAAAGGCCAGAGCCAATACCCCTCCACAAGAGATTTTACACATGGTTGTACCTGCTAGTTTACTAATTATAGTTACATGTACTTCTAACGATGTTCTTATTTGTGGCAATTTAAATAAGCATTAATGATTTGTTACGTCTTGAAAATGCTATTTTCATGACTTAGACATTGTTTCATACAGAAAGAATCTCTGTGGTGGAATGGTACTAGCTTGGTCCTGTTGCTTAACTGTGATCATTAAGATTCCAATAATTATATTGGGCTTAATTTAGACAATTGGAAGTTTATAAAATACTTGTCACAGTAATCACAGCAAGTTAAAAGGTGTGATTGAACACTTTATTTTTAAATCAAGCAGAATGCACACCAAAAACTGTTAATTTCTGAATCATCAAACTGAACAAACCTAGCCAGTTGGTGATCAATTAAATTACAAATGACAGTATTTTGACAGTATATGCTACTGGCATATGTGCAGTTGTCAAATCAAAGGACAGCGACATTGGATGTCGGTGCGACATGGATTCGTGCGACATTGGATGTCGGTGTTTTCTTTGTGAGAAAAATTAGCCTGAAAGAAAAACTGTTAGTTTTTTGTTGTTCTTTCATTTGGGATTACTGTCCACCACACAAATAAACAACTAACTTGTCTTTTCTTATTCTTCCCCCAGTGTGGATACAAGTGAATATATGAGGAATGGAGATTTTATTCCGACCCGCATCCAGGCCCAGCAAGATGCTGTTAACCTTATCTGTCTTTCCAAGACACGCTCCAATGTGGAAAACACTGTTGGGCTTATAACTCTTGCCAAGTAAGTTTATCTTAATATTAACCCTAACTCCTGAGAGTAATTTTCCTTGATTTGTCCTTTCTCTAACAAAATCCACCACCATATCTCAACACACAAACTGTTGGACTCTGATTATGGTGGTATGCGTGATCCCATGTAAAGCATAATCAGTTTACTAGTGCAGTCCTCAGTCCAACACCATTCGGTAACTCAACACCCAAACTGTTGGACTCTGATCATGGTGGTACATATGCCTGATCCCATGTGCAGCATGATAAGTTTACTAGTGCACTCCTCAGTCCAACACCATACAGTAACTCAACACCCAAACTGTTGGACTCTGATTATGTTGGTATGCCTGATCCCATGTAAAGCATGATCAGTTTACTAGTGCACTCCTCAGTCCAACACCATACAGTAACTCAACACCCAAACTGTTGGACTCTGATCATGGTGGTATGCGTGATCCCATGTAAAGCAGCATCAGTTTACTAGTGCAGTCCTCAGTCCAACACCATTCGGTAACTCAACACCCAAACTGTTGGACTCTGATCATGGTGGTACATGTATGCCTGATCCCATGTACAGCATGATAGGTGTACTAGTGCAGTCCTGAATCGAACAAAACATGCAGTTGGATTTTAATGATTTGGGAATGGTTAAAGGTTTAAGGAAAAAGTAAATTAATGATGTTTAAAGTTGTATGGCAGACCATTGGTTTTTAGGATGCCAAGCATGATGTGTCAAAACAAGGGATTGGTTTTAGAAGGTATGTGGGTACTTTAATACTTTGAAATGTTCTTGTATTGCAGCCTAATAAACGTGGAATTTAACTTGGGGTTTTGCATCTGTACATTTATTTCCCTGAACGGTTCAAAGATAGAACTTGTGACTTGAACTGTTTAACCATTTCTACTGATTCCAAGTGGAACCCTTTGAAGGGAGCAGTTATCAGTATATTTTCCAAAAGTAAAAATAGAACACTATTTCCAGTCTTTATAGTCACAAAACCAAAAACCACAGTGGGGCAGTGTACAAAGCAAAATATACAGTAACAAATTGTAAGGGATAAAACCGATTGAATATAATGTATTCTATTACAAATTGTAGGGATAAGATAAAACCATTTCACCAACAAAAGGGATGTCAATCATTCTCACTGGATAGTGTCTTCAGTGGTCTTGGGCTAACATTTAAAAGAAAAGGAATGTCTCTTTTTTGTCGGCTTCATTTAAATAATTGAAATGGATTTCAGCATTTTCTTTTGCACTGTTAACATGGTTAACCGATTAAAAATCCCAACCCTAATTTAATTTCTGAAGGGAGGAAGCTAGTTTTCCAGAGAAAGGGACATTTGTAATGCATTTAATACAAAAATAATGGAATGCCCATAGGTATGGGAACTTTTTTACGAGGCCAGCCGTCGATTTCACCAAACTCTTCCTATCTTAGGATTAATCTTAGGACTTAGGACGAGTTAAGTTCCGTATCCATAGACGTTAGGACACATTGAACCCATCCTAAGTTAGGACGAGTTACTCTTCCCAACTCGAGATAGGATTAGTCCTAGCGTTTCGTGAAATCGGCTGCAGGCCTGGAATACATCTTTAAGAGGGCGAGGCCATTATCATTTTGCAACGGGCACTTTCATTGGAATATCTGAAAGTCTATGGGAAACTTTTGAAGGGCACCAAGGCAAAGACCAGGAGCAACAGAGGCAGTGGCTTTCGTGTAATTCTAGGCCTGCGAGGCACTGACAAACTGAGGCTACATGTGGGACCAATCCCATGGAGGAAATTGTCTCCATGTTCTCTGCATACTTCCGACCATTGTGTGTTTTTCCAGACAGCTTGGCTTTCTATAAAACTCAATCTACATGTATCTTCTTTCTGTTTTCCCCTCTTTATTAGTGTGAAGGTGTTGGTAACACTATCTTCCGATGTTGGACGTATTCTAGCAAGTCTACACCAGGCTCAGCCCAAGGGCGACTTAAGTTTCATCACAGGGATTCGTGTTGCTCATGTAAGATTAATCAAATCATCAAAAATCTTTCCAAACATGTTTTTGAATATAATATAAATAATTATTCTTAGTTTGTAAATATATAACACTGGATCAGTCTGTGGTTTGTTGAGTACAACAAGGTCCTTGCTATTATTTGGTTTTTACCCAAACATTGATGTATGTAAAGCACTGTATACTCTTTACTTTCCCGAGTCCTGTGTAAAAAATTCACAGGCACATTACTCTGGTGGGATAACCTTTTTATATCATTGTAAATTTTTTAATCTTAAACTCTTGTTGTCTACTGGTTTTTATGCCCCTTCATTCATTTATTCTCCTTGTACACAGGGAAAACAAATGTCATGTTTGTATCATGACAATAAATATCTTGAATCTTGATACAATGTATCTTCCCCAAAGATGATTTAACTATGGTGTTATTTATTATTTTCTGGTTTGTATCCACTTCTAGTTTTGAGGCCTTTTTGATAATTACAAAGAAAGTTGCTAAGGAGATCTTATAACACTGAGCAGATGCTATCATTGTTGTACATTTTTGTTGATATCATCTGTGGCGTAATTAGACATTTTCATTTGGGAAAGTAGGGGCAAAGACATTGGGGGGGCCCTGCTCTTTCCCCTGCCCCCACTGGTTACGTCATTGGTTATCATTGTTTTCAACCCTCCTGTAGGTGCTTATTCCTCAAAATCTCCCAAATGCACATAATGGTGAAGTAACCCATGTCACACTTTGCTGTCATTGTGTTTGTATGTATGGTTGATCAGTGCCACAAATTACCACTGCAGAAATTGACCAGTGACCCACATTTCAATCATTGCAATTGGTGGTTTCTCCAGTTTACCACTCTTATTGGAATACTTTAGGCAATGGCTCTACTCTCTACATCAGCATCTGTGTGCCTCAAAATGACACTGTTGTGGCATAGTGAGGTATGGGTCATTTTACTGAAGAAACACACTGATAGGAGGAGGAAGAAGGTTAATATGATATTTCCAATATTGTTTACATAGTTGGCGCTGAAGCACAGAATGGGCAAGAATCACCGCATGAGAATCATCGCATTCGTAGGAAGTCCAATATTAAACGATGACAAGGAGGTGAGTCTAACACAAATCAATACTGTAGACTTGGTATTTTGTGAGTCCTGCAGAAAAGAAAAAAAATCCCCAGGCATACTACTTGGATGGGATTCAAATCGGGGTGTTGTCGATAAAAAACAGATTACACCAGAAACAACACATTTCAAGCATCGTTAAAAATAAACAACAAAAAACTAAACAAAAAACAAATAACCCTTTGCTTTTTGGATTGTTTATAACTTGGTATATGTTTTTTTCTCCCTTGTAGTTAATCAAATTAGCAAAAAAACTGAAGAAAGAAAAAGTCAACGTGGATCTTGTAAACTTTGGTGAAGATGTGAGTAGATAATTCTCTGTTATAAGTCTGACTTGTAGATCCATCAGATTTTTTCCCCAGCTTCTAGGTTTACACAAATCTTTTGTGTCAGAGTTGTACTAAACATGCTGAACGAAGTAAAAGCACGTGGTAATTGTCAATGGTCTGCACTTTGTAGGACCCAACATGTACATGAAATAACAAACCTGTGATAGTTTAAACGCCCAGTAGGTCTAGACGATACACCATAACTAGCTGACTGCCACCTGTTTCCCAAGGCAGAGCTGGAGGGACCAGTTTTAGTTAGTCACTTAGTTGCCTGTCGCCATTTTCAGTCCAAATGAAGTACAACCCAATGTCCAGTCTAGTCTGGTACCCTGTGTGCACACATGCGGTTTTTCTGGACCGAAAATGGCTTCTAATCGCAAGCTGCCGCAACTCTCTCAATAAACAGCTCTTAGCCGAGGACCTGACTGTCAACTGGCTCTCGAACTTTATATCAAGATCAAGATAGTACATGGCATCATCACCAGTAGGTCAAAGGGACTCATAATTTCTGTATTTAAATTTGTTTCTTTCATCTACAGAAAGCTAACACAGAAAAGCTGACCGCATTTATAGACACTATCAATGGCAGTGATGGCACAGGGTAAGTAGATGTAGTTGCCCTCTGAAAATACTTTTTCCTGTCTGCTGAAAACGTTACATGGTGTGGCTCACTCTCTGAGAAAAGTGCATAACTTTATAAAATCGCACAAATGGTAAGGAATCTGCATGGTACAATATTAGTCTTGGAGTTTGGGAGGAATTAAGTCATTTGTAATGTCCCTTTTTTTCTAGATAACTATTGTAGAACTGTCCAGTAAAATCAACAAACTAGGCTTTTTTTCTCAAAAATTTTTTTTTTTTTTTTTGAGAAATGTTTTGAAGGGGATAAATCATCTGTACATTTGAATTAAATTTTCAATTTTTTTTTTTTCACAGGTCCCATCTGGTCACAATTCCCCTGGGACCCTCCTCTCTGATGCCCTCATGAACTCTCCCATCATCGTTGGGGAAGATGGAACCGGTGCAGTCCCCGGACTACCAGGCACCGGTGGTGACTTCGAGTTTGGTTTCGACCCATCTACAGATCCAGAACTGGCCATGGTAATATTTATTTGAAATAAAAATAGGTTTTGAATTGATATTATGCATTGACGGCATCCAGCCGCCATCTTAGAGGTGAAACGATGATTCAAAAAGCACAGATTTGAACACATGGCGCACAAGATTGGCCAATGAACAACCTCCTTTTGAACTCTAGGCGAGGGCGTCCTACTCAAATGATGTCAGGTGCATTATGTCTTTTGCATGATAGTAAATTTAAAAACAAATTCGCTCGATTTCTACGGTGACCGGTAATTGAATCAGAAATTGAGATTAATTTTTTTAATTGTGGACATAATGCAGGCGCTGCGTATATCCATGGAAGAACAGAGACAACGACAGGAAGATACCACCCAGCCAGGGGAGGAGGCACCCATGGATGCCACGCCCAAGCCTACAACAGAAGCGCCAGGTAAGACACAAAAAAAAAAAAAGATTTTCAGCAAGGTTTTGTTTTTAGGAGCTTTCCAAGCTTCATCATGTCTGGGTGCGTTGTGTTTGGAGTTGTTAATGGTTTTCTGAACGTGTCTTAACTCTTAAAAAATAGGTTCACTTTCCTACATGAAGTTATTCTGAGTTTTTAATCTGCATTTTATGTAACTCTGACTTGAATAATTTTGTTGTTTGTGAGTCTGTCGAGTATTGAAGTATTACCCATAGACATGTAACTGAAATGATACCTTCTTTAGGTGCTTGTTCAAATAATTATAAACAGTTAAATGTTTAAATGTGTCAGAAAGGTTTTTTCTGGTTTTGCATCTGGTCTTGTAAAACACATTCTGTTTCAGTAAAAAAAACTATGAGCAACAAGCGCTGTGGTCTTGTGGATCTTTTCTCCGAAATCCAAGCCCTGCACTAGTTAACACTTAAGCAAAAAAAACAAAAACATGTTTAGCGTCCTGCCTTTTTATTAAAAGGAAGAAGGCGGGCTATTTTTTATATTTTTTTATTAATTTTTTTATAAATGGCCTTCTGACCCATTTTTCAAGACAACCGACTGGGCTATTTTTCAAGATGGTTGCCAGCTTTTTTCTTTGTGTATTTTCGGTGTGCTAAAGTAAAAAAAATGCGATCTTATTCATTTTAAAATATATTTTTTTGTCAGAGATTGTTAAAATTGATTCTTAAAAAAAAAGGAGGCGGCTTCTAGAAAGGAAGCGGGCGGGGACGCTTTTTAAAAATATTTATTTGGCCTTATTAGTCACTCACTTGTTCTTATTTTGTTTTGTCTGCAGCTGATTCCGAGGAGGCATTACTAGAGCAGGCTCTGGCAATGTCGATGGACCCTGATGCCCCCAGCGTTATGGAGACACCCATGCCAGACCTCAACACCATGTCGGAAGAGGAGCAGATTGCGTACGCTATGCAAATGTCTCTCCATCAGAGCTCAGGTCGGTCTCACTGTCTCTCTCTCTCTCTTATAGTAGTAGTAGCATTTTATCGAGCGCTCAAATTCATCACTCAGGGATGCTCATGGCACTCCAGCATTATTATTTATTATCCCCTTGTCACTGGGTCATCTATTTCATTCCTTAAACCATCTCAGCTCCCTCAGGAGTATACAACCCTGTGCTGCCAAATATGTAGCGCACCAAGCTAGATCAATCACAAGAACCATCTCTGCCCTCACAGGTACCCATTTACCCCTCGTTGAAGAAAAGCAATTATAGTTAAGTGTCTTGCTCAAGGACACAAGTGTCATTACCGGGATTCGAACCCACACCCTGATGACTCGGCCATCAGAACTTGAGTGCGATGCACTAAAACGCTCGTCCATGACATGTTATTATCATATCAATCAGTTTAAAAAATTACTGATAATAGTAATTGGATTTTGTTTAAGTAATTGTTAATTATTGTTCTTATCTATTAACCAGTAACCATTGTGATAAAAAAAAGTAAAACAATTTGGGAAAATCCGAAATTTCTGCTTATTGTAATGGTAAAGCACCAATCTTAAAACAAATAATTGTTAACATCATAGATAAAATATTTTTTCACATCATAGATACAATAATTATTTGGTATTTTATCTGGAACAGCACAGTGTCTTTTTTTTCTTCAAGATCCCATTTATTATTGTTCTTATCTATGTAATCTTTTGTGTATGTATTATTTTGGAAAAAACTATTATGAAAAAAATGTCCTTTTCAGTTCAGTCGTTTAGATCTTGCAGCTCATACAAAAAACCTAACCTCCAGACCAACGTGTCAACCAGAGGGTCGTCTGGGTGTCTTTTGCACAACTTAGTTTGACTTTGACCAATTTGAAGTTGTCCTAATGGAAATGATGAAACAATGCAGTGACGTTCGAGGTTTGTTTAACTTTCAGAGCTTTCAGGTTTGATAAGCGACAGTGCAGCAAGTGAAATCCCAATGGAGACAGATACACCGATCAGCATGGAAGGAGAGACTGCCAAGGTGAGTCTCTCTCTATATAAATAAATGCAGGCTCTGTAAGCCATGGAGCTTAAGACAATTTCCAACATCTAAGCCTATTTGGCTTTGGCTGTGGGTGCTGGCTGTAGATTCAGTGTTGAAGTTACTGCTGCAATCTAGCCATAGCCAATGCAACCATTTTGGGGACTGCCAAAGCCTTCAAAGAACCTAAGTTTTTTCCCAAACCTCGGCTTCGGAAAATCCTTTTACATAAAAATTATTACTAAAATAAAAAAGCCATTGACGTTATATTCAATTGTTCAGTACTCTTCTTGTGTCAACAGGCTGAGGGTGAGAACGAGGATTTCTCCGAGCTGATGTCCGACCCAGCATTCCTCCAGAGCGTCATGGAGAATCTCCCCGGTGTGGACATCTCCAGCGAGGCAGTACGAGATGCGATGGGCACGCTGACCCAACAACAGCAGCAGTCAGAGGAAAAGAAAAAAGACGACGCCAAGTCCAAGGACAAGAAATGATTCCGCTTGTGTTTATGGCTTAAACTACACCTGTCCAAACTTGTGAAACTCTAGGGCTTATCACTTTAGGAATTAATTAAAAAACACTAAGATAATGAAATTGTATTTAGCAAATGAAACTTTTGCTGTACTAAAGACCAGACACGTGAAAGTCCAGACGAATAGAACCCATTTGTTTTTGATGTTTGGGAAAAAAATTGTCCCGTTAAAAAAAATTCAGTCTGGCATTCTCTGGATCTCTAAATAATGTTCTCATGATGTAGAAAAGTAGTTTTGACATCATGCTTACAGTGCAAGCCGAGAGGAGATCTGTGAATTTCTTATTGTGTATGGATTTTGTCTGCAGAGGCACGTAGAGTACAGTGAAAGCGAAAATATCAATCTCTTGTTCAATATTTAAGAAGAGGCAAGTATTTACCTGCCTCATGCAAACCTCAATGTACTAGCGCCCAACCCGGACATTTCTTTTGCAAGCTCAGTGGTTAGAGCAGGTTGTCATTTCGCTTCAGCAAATGTTACGTGTATTATTTTCAAGCGATTTTGAGCAGATCAGCATCAGTCTGCAATAGTGTTTCCGAGTTTGTGGATATTGTTCCTCAATTCAACTGGCTGCTAACTGCGGGACACCATATTTAGGACGCACAGTGTGACATGAGTTGCTTCCGAGCAGAAGAAATTTGCGCAAATGTTTCAATTTTAGCGAAGGCACCCCTGTACACACCAAGCCTGAGTCCAGCTGGAGTCAGCACACTTTAAGAACTGGGCCTAATTTCATAGAGCAGTCGATCACAAACAATTTTGCTTACAAAAATAAGGTTACCAGCCAAAATGCAGAGTCACATCATGTACATTATGTGACTGGTTATCCGGCGTCTTTTTACTTAGCAGGAAACCATTAAGCACTGTATTCTGCTTAAGAAGCTCTATGAAATTGGGCCCTTTTGCTGTATCATTTTGTTGCCCATTTTGCCACTATTCTGACAATGGTTTGCATCCAGCAGCAGGTCAACACAATTTCGTGTCATTTTGGCCAACCACTTTTTCAAAGGAAATTTTGTGATGAGGCACTTCAGTAGTAAAGTAAATGCAATACTTGATGTTTGTAGGCTTCGTTTTTGACCAGCGAGACTTGTAAGATCCTCTGTCCATCTTGTAATCAAAATAAATATTTGAATGGTTTTGAAATGTCACTTTGTGTCCTTTTGTGATTCAATTTCCAGGTGAAAACAATACGATAAAGTGCACTTTGTAGGATTTTGTATTTGTAAAACACCAAAAGTATTTCAGAAAGTTTTTTTTTTTTAAATAATCGTAAACCATGTTATTTTTAGGGTGATGGAGACATGGGTAATTGCTACTGCAATCTGTCAAATAAAATCTTCTTGATCACCTGAGCACATGATGAACACCGCTAACTGCCAACCATGTCCGTAATATTTACAAATACGTATTTGTAAATATTAGGGATTTGTTAATGTTTTTACGAAAATACGAATTACCAATGTAGTACTATGAATTTCAAAACTCCTGCCTGAAAACTAACAAAAAAATTACGTTACTTGGATAACGATATTTTTTCGATTCATAGAATCAGATGTGTGCAGAATCGATACCAATATAAAACAAGAAAGGTAGCAAACAGTCACGATCACTAAATTCGTAACATTGTCAACATCAGTTATTGTAGTATCGATACCGTGGAGGTACATGACGGGTACCAGTACTTACTGTGAAAACGAAACATAAGGGAATCAGTGCAAAAACGGTGTTTTTGAGATGGCTTCCAAAACATCGAATGTGGAAATTTTCATGCGACTTTTGCAGTGACTACATCGTGCACTGAGGCATAAAGTGAAACGAATTTTACTACTGCATACATCTGGGTTACACCAAGTGAGGATACTGGTCTTTGACAATTACCAAAAGTGTACCCTGCCTTTAAGAAAGAAACAAAGATATAAAACAATCTATGGTTTACACTTGTTTCTGTTATTTTTGTTCATGCTCATTTCGCGAAATTGCTTGTAAAACAAAAACGAAAGTAAACATTTTGTAGAAATATATTTATATAGTTGCACCTACTCTGCTATTAAATGTTATGCCGATTTCGCAAGGCTAAAAGGAGCGCCTTTAAGTTTACTTGAATATAACGCTTTATAAATTTGCACGCCCTAAAGTGAAATTTAATTACGGTTTCAACTGCAGAGGCAAAATCGCTTTATTATTATGCATGAAAGTGTAGTAGGCCGCTGTTTGCCTAAAATGAGCGGGAAAACAATTCATGCAAATTGCACTCACAGCATACGAGTTGTAAGAAAACCTTATAAAACCACGTGTTCTTTACACAATATATTCAGTTTTTTGTGTGCAAACCACTGATTATGTTGTTTTCACAATCTGCTTGTCGCCAATCAAACGCGTTCAATTGACAAGGGTGGGTCCTTTTGATTCATTTATTCAAATTCGATGCCGTCAGTCCGGTCCAATCAGACGACCTTATGCGGCGCTTGCGTACAATCTTAGATGACATTGAGTGAAAATGTGGCTATAAATTTGTGAGAGTGCACTCAATCGATGCTACATTGAGGATCTGGAGTGCTGGCGTTGGAGAAAGCGCAACACACGGGAATTCACTGGACGATCAGGTTGGCTGTAACTTTTGTTTGTGTATATGTTTTTTACCCCAAAAATATGTTTTACCTTTTTAAGATTTTTGTTAAAGTCTCACTCAATCTTAGTGGGGAAAAAATCAAATTACTAAATGATTGTATATGTAGGCCCGATTGCACTATATGCTCTGTCTTACGTGAATCCAAATTATTTGTGAGTAATTTAGGCCTATTAATACCACTTTGTATCAAAAACAACAATAGGTTGATTTATTCCAAGTCTTGCTTTTTTTTAAAGATGCTTTTAGGCCCCCGATGCATGGCCTAATTTCATAGGGCCGTCTAAGCACAAAAAGTAGCTAAACATTACAAAACTATGCTTACCAGAATAAGGTTACCAGCCAAACTACAATGTCGCATGTACAATTTGTGACTGGTATCCTGCTCATTTCTTCTAAGCAGACAATTGTTAAGCTGATGAAGCAGCTCTATAAAATTTGGTGTGGTGGAAATCACAGACACGTCCGCAACCTATATTTAAGAAGTGTTAAATGGTTGAAGTTTTACCTAAATCTCTTATATCATTGTTGTATCATAAATTCTCCATAAACAGGTTGTGTCGTAGCTTACCAAGAAAATGGAGCACTCTTGGAGCCTCAAATTCCTAGTTTTCTCAGGTACAGACACCTCTTTAATTATCTCCCATCTTACTGACTTGTCATTCATATAGCATTTGCAGTGACTTGATACACATGTACACTATGATATTGTAATTGCTTGTGATTTGTTTTGTGGATACTGTGGATGGAAATGTGAACAGAAATTGGTAAAGCGATTGGTGTTAGCGAGAGGGAAAAAAATCCCGGATTACTATTTCGCCTGGGCGATTTACTATTACGCCCGGGCGAAAGACAAAACTAATCCGCCCAGGCAAGGGAGTAATATGCACAGGCGATATAGTAAATCGCCCGGGCGAATTAGTAAATCGCCGGGGCAAATGAGTAAATCGGCCGGGCGAATTCATAGTGATCCGGGAATATTATATTTGTTTGTCATATCCTAAATACACTTCTGTTCAATGAGAAGAACAGAGGAGTGGAAAGTGCACAGAGGACCCATAAAAGGCATTGTAGGCACGGCCCGTAATGCATGCATTCCCCCTGAGCTAAAGAAAACATGTAGAAAGAAATAATGAATCAGAATTTTAATTTATTTTTGGACACCAAATTATGATAACCTCAAAGCAAATGCTGCATTCTGGATTCTCACGTTTTCCGGAAAAAGGGTGGGGCGTAATTGTATATTATTTTGCATTGTTCTATTGTTTAGCAGGGCAATCCCAATCAAAACCAAACCCTTTATTATTTTGAAAGAAAGGCAATTCGTTCTTGGTGGTGATGTATTTGATCTCCATGAAACTTCCACAAGTAACAATTTTGTGACTAATTTTGTTTCTTGAAAGCCAGACGATCGGATTGAATGTACCCTCCCCATGCACCAATACTATATATACAAACCATTCAAAGACAAAGTGATCATGGATTCATTTGGTAACTATGGGGGATTTTCGTTTCAATCGCATGTAGCTCACTGTAAAACATTTCCTTCTGAAACCTACTGTCGAAGTCGAGAAAACATCAATTCGAGGCCCCATGAATTCACATCAGCACATTATGCACAATATCCATGGAACAACTTGAAGAAACAAAAAATATTTACACTAAATTTGGACCGTAACAAATTTGATGAAAATTTCTCCTAGGTTGGTCGGATGGTTTTCTTCATTGAAAGCTATAGGATGGAAATGAATTTTTACTCTTTTAAAATCGAACGAAATCTTTGTTCCCTTTGTATACGACTAGAAAGTCCTTCACCTTCTGTCACAAGTCACCCATATTTTTACTTTATCAAATCGAAGGGTATGCAGCCTACCGTGAATTCCTCTCATTGTTAAGTGATTTTTTAATCCTATTAAAGAAGGTCTCCGAGGTCAAAATTCAGATTTGTGATTCACTCATTTCCCAACAGATAGAGTCCTTATGAAATGAGAAAGAAGTTACAAGTCTGTAACCTCACGTTAAAATAGTGTATAATGCCACTGTGTTTTTGATACCCTTCTGTTTGGAACTGAAATCATTGGACTGAAATAATTAATGAGAAAATAAAATTAGCTGTTGCAAACTGCTTACCATCCGAAAGGACCTGTAGTATAAATGCAAACAATTAGTTAGTGGCCTGACGTTTCGACTCTAGCAGAGTCGGGGCAAATGAGTAAATCGGCCGGGCGAATTTATAGTGATCCGGGAATATTATAGTTTGTTTGTCATATCCTAAATACACTTCTGTTCAATGAGAAGAACAGAGGAGTGGAAAGTGCACAGAGGACCCATAAAAGACATTGTAGGCACGGCCCATAATGCATGCATTTCCTCTGGATGGAACTTAATTTTAACTCTTTTAAAATCGAACGAAATCTCTGTGGATCTTTGTTCCCTTTGTATACGACTAGAAAGTCCTCCACCTTCTGTCACAAGTCACCCATATTTTTACTTTATCAAATCGAAGGGTATGCACCCTACCGTGAATTCCTCTCATTGTTAAGTGATTTTTTAATCCTATTAAAGAAGGTCTCCGAGGTCAAAATTCAGATTTGTGATTCACTCATTTCCCGATAGATATGAGTCCTTATGAAATGAGAAAAGAAGTTACAAGTCTGTAACCTCACGTTAAAATGGTGTATAGTAGTGCCACTGTGTTTGATACCCTTCAAGTGAAATTTTGTCAAAATCCAAAAACGTTCGATGACGTCACATTTCAAATAATATGGTCTGTACATTTTTGTACAGATAATTTTCAGTCCATTCGTGATTTCTGACGACAGTCAACTAAAATGGCGTTGAATTTGAGCTGATGAATGGTGCAGAAATTCCTCTTTGGAATGTACGGACCCATTTTGTTTTTGCTTACCGAAGGCGTCACGTTTCAATTTTCACTCTTTGAAAGAGTATCAAATAAAATGAAAATTACACCATTTTAACATGAGGTAGAGACTTGTCTCTTTTTTGAGAACTAATATGTCTATTAAAAAATGAGTGGAGCACACAAAATTATTTTGGCCATGGAGCCCCTCTTTAAGTACAACTCTTCTTGATGAAATGTCTTCTGTTTGGCACTGAAATCATTGGACTGAAACAATTAGATAACTCTTTACACGTTTGCTTTTTCTCACTGATATCTGATATCGGTATTAATGCACGCACCGTTCGTTTGCACAGCTCAAGAAAGCTACAAATGTTCTTGAAGTACCGTACATATTCTCTTGGATTTGACAGGAATCGTGTGCGTGGTCGGTGCCAGTTACGGCAAGATGGTAGGCCAGCTTGAGTTAACTTCGCACGGTGTATCGGGAACAGTTTACGCTGCAAACAACGCGACAATCGTTATCAGGGATTTCACCTTTGACGGGTCATCTAGTGGTGAGTGACGCGGGATGAGGGTGGGGTCGTGCCACCCCGTTTCGGCCAGTTTATGGGTATTAAATGAAATCCGAATACATGTCTTTTGTTTGTGAAACATATTGCGTCAAAATATTTTGTCTAATTTATTTGTTTATTGATAAAGTTGTAAAGGGGGGGGGGTAGGGGATTCTCGGTGCTCATTGATTCTGGTTTATTACAGATGCAGTCATCTTGATTGGAAAGACACAGGCACCTGAACCGGATGGCACTGAAGTGCCCGTTGTTCAATTAGGGTAAATATACTTGTGGTTCTACCCATCTATTTGACTATGGGGCGCCGTTTGTCAATTAATTGTTTAGCGTTTTTTTGACCTGTTTTAACCATGGTTTGTAACAATTAGATGTAAACCATAGAAATTGCTGTCAATTTTTTTTATGGTTTACATACCATGAATATACCAATCAAAGCTTATAAATCATGGTTTGTAAACCATGAAAATTTAATCATCATAAAACATGGTTTATAAACCATGTTTATAAACCATGAAAACTGAAGCGTCATAAAACGTGGTTTATAAACCATGAAAAATAAAGCACCTTCAAAACATGGTTTATAAACCATGAAAATGTAAGCACCTTAAAAACATGGTTTATAAACCATAAAACTTCTAGCATCATAAAACTAATGATGATGACAGTAGAAAACATCCCTTGAAATATTTCTGTCCGAAATGCGATATTTGATGAGAAATTAATAAACTAATTTGCCGATTGGAGTTTATCGCTCAGTGAGCGTTTAATTCATTTTTTGAATCTATTTGATTTCATGCAAATGTGTGATCGGTTTTTCACTATTTTCTCGTGACCCAGATGGCCGATCGATCTATACAGGTTTGTCAGTTTATGTATATGGTGGATTACATAAAGTGCTTACACTGCCAGCAACTGTTTTGTTTGCAAAAAACAATTCTGTAATGTTCCTTGTAACTCAAGGAACAACCATCCGCCACATACTCTATATCAAGAAAACACTTCCTCAATAAAAGCTGTCGATTCAATGACGATTGATTCCGTATTGGAACATGTATCAACTGCAAAAGAAGAAAAACCCTCAAAGAAACTTTGTCTTTCTTTTTGCGTCAGGCGTGCCGTGTCTGGGTTGGGAGCGTACGACAACGACTTGCTAGTGCTGACTGTGCCCGGCACTGAATCAATCTCGGAATACAAGTATATTGCCGTGTGGAGTCGACAAGATCAAGGGGTATGTAAGCGTTGTTGTCGGATCCCCACACATGCATGCATGTTTATGAATATTGTGTAATAGCTAAGGACCTCATTCTTGTTCGCCTACTTTTATCATAAAGGGGCGAGTCTGAGAGAGAATAATATTACGGCATCAAACACAGCGTCAAACCGGAGACCTACTGACCCATGAGGCACCTTACGTCATCATCACAATAGATAGATAGATAGATACATTTATTCAATGTTGCAAATAGTGTATAATACAGAGTAAAATGGTCAAAATTACTGCAAAACATAAAAGAGATTAAAAGGTGAAACTTTAAACAAAATGCAACATCTAGGTCCGGGGAGAAGCACAGCTTTTGTTCCCCAGCCTATGAACGGACAGACAAAAAAACAAAACAAAAAAAACAGACAGACGTTAAAATACAGTACAAAACTAACAGGTGTGACAATAACTTTTGGTTGCGCAATTTTTGGGAGTCGGTGGCCCCGTGTGTTACACTCTAAAAATTGCCGGGTCAGAATTGACCCGGATTCCGGGTCCTGTTGGACCTGAGCCATGTCTGGGTCAGTATGACCCGGAAGTGTCAAATGGGTCAAACTGACGCAGAATCCGGCGAGTAAAAAATCAAACCAGTTTCCGGGTCACCCTGATCCCAAAAATGGATCAGATCTTCGGAGACCCGGAATCCTGGTAAATTCTGACCCAGGAGTTTTGTGAGTGTGTGATATAATGTCTGCATCTTAGGCCACGCGGTGTTTAGAAGCTGATAATGTAAATGCAATCCCAAATGGCCGTGTGAATGCTTCAACCTATGCCTGTGTTGTACAACTCCCTGGGGTCATCTGTTAACAAATATATATATAAAAAAACAGCTAGCCGCCCGAGATGAATCAAAACAAATGAACAAAAAAAGATTGATATTTGCAGACCCTCAGAAGAGCTTGCTTCAAGAAGATGCAAAAATGTGTTTTCGATTAGTGCAAAGAAACCGTTTTCCTTTTGACTGTAGGTAGCAGCCCCCTGCAGGTTAGGGGTCTAATTTGACATCATTAAGCTCACAGGGTTTTAAGTTGACGATCCTTGTGTCTCCAGTAGTAGTAACCCCAAATTAGCCATATTTATAGCCAATCTGGGAAAAAATTAGAAAGAAGCCAATCTCAACCGATAATGGTAGGTATGGGTGTCACTATTGATTTGATTACTGTTTCTCTGTCATGTTTCCTGTCCTATCAAGGAAAGCTATGGATTTGTGTCCATTCCAGAAAGTTTCATTCCTCCGGCGCCGTATTCATTGGGCGTCTTAACGGGCACGGAGCACGACTTTGTTTCGTCGAATGTCATCATCTTAGATACCAATACGGTCAGGTTTATCGGTCTGACATACGATGGCCAAGGCCCAGGTAAGTACCACATCCAAAGAAAAGACAAATTAAATGCATTTTTCCCAGTTATAAGTATCCGAAAGCTATTTTCTCCCCGACTGATTGCCTCTAGATAAAGATTTTTATTTCGGAACAAAGAGGGTTCTTCCCTTCTCAACAGTTGGAAATAGTTCCGTCTTTTTGAGCAATGAGGTGTACTGAATCAGTTTTGTTCGGTGTCTGACCTTTTATACTTAAACGCATAAATAGACTAACTGAGAAAGGGTTGTAAAACATTTCGCAGCTCTGGCGCTCATAATCAACGGAATGAGGAGGTTCAGTATCTTATGTGATGATTTTGTTTGTTTTTCTTCTCTAAACCATAGCGACTTTCTTCTGGGCAGGGAATACCACAATCCCCGATGAGAATGGAATGAGGTTGATTTGGAAAGACACGTAAGATCTATCTGTAAATAAATAATAAAGAGAAACAATCTTTAATTGATTAAAACAATAACGAAACATTGATTTCAAGTAGTAAACAAAATTATCGTAGTATTTTAAGGTTTAAATTATTATGTGCATATACGCCTATATGTAAATGATGCTTTTAACAGGTCGCATACTTTGAATATTGGTTGCGCTTGCCTATTTATTATTCACCGCAGGGTCTTTACGGGGCGGGGCTGAGGCGGAGAAGGGAATTAGTTCGAAATGAGTAATTTCAAGAATCTATGTGAAAGTACTGTGAAATCAAACATTAATTTTAAGTCAGGTTTCAATAACTAACCTTTCAAAGTTTTTTTTTACCATTAAACAACAAATAATTGATTTGTAATTATCCAGTCAGTTTCCCTTGTATCACTTGGGATTCTAGAGAGAAGTAACTGGTTCGCGAGTGGCACTCCATGTGAAAGTTCCATGTGGTGGCTCTGAGAAGAACCGGAGATTCTTGAAAACGCTTCAACCAGAATGCTCTGCGCGTCTGTTATTTCTGACTTCCTTATGCAAAGCTTCAAATCTTTGTAAACTTGTTTTCTCCAGAGCCAACCAGCAGGTTAAACGCTCCTTCCAGCTGGAGCTTATTGATGTCACCCTCCCAGTCGGTGTGACAGTCGCAGATATAACATACATCGGTATGTGGTGCGAGAAAGCCGTCATGAGCTTCGGCCACATTTCAATTCCGGAGGACATCGCTTCCAAAAATGTCCCACCAGCTACTGAAATGATAAGGGTAATTATGGGAACATGTTTTATCATCATAACTATACGTTTTTTCCATCCATCGTTGTGAAGCCCTCCTCCAGCAATTTCGGATCTCTTCTGGCACTTGTCATTCTACTCCATGTTGCTGTGCCAATTTTATTATGTGGTGATTTCATCTCTCCACCTCCTTGTTTGTCTTCCTCTTCTTCTCCTGCCTGTCATTGGTTGCCATTCTCTGAGGCTCTTGGTTCATCTGTTGTCTTGCCTCCTTGAAGTGCCCTGCCCATCTCCATTTCATTTAATTGATCTTCTCTATATGATATCATTGTTTTATTGTCCTGTGTCTGACTTTGTCCCGCAATAATACATTGAGCATGATTCTCCACTGTTCATAGATTTTTTTGGTTGTCATTTTGTGTTCCATCTCTTTGGTTGTTTCCAATGTCTCTGCCCCAATTGTAACTATTTTTAGGACGCACTGATCGTAAATCTGTCTCCTGATGATATTGGTATTTCCTTGTCAGTTCAAATTTAACACTATTAGTTCAATCTCGAAATTAATAGAGGGTACATTTTGACTTCTAGAAGCAAATTTCATTTATAATGCTAACAAAATGCATATTTTATAGTAGAACTTCAGGCCCACAGAGCGTAAGGTTTTAGCATATTGTGGTTTTACATAAAATAAAAATGCAGTTTCCAACAGTTGTTTGAATGTTTTCACTTGAGACACACTAACTTTTTAACATAACCTGCTTTAAAAAAAAAAAAAAATCAAAAGGAGAGATTAATCTCATTGAATTGTGCAGGTGACAAGTACTTGAAGAGCTTGTAGCTTGATTAAGTTTTTGTTGGTTTGCATTACGGAATTGTACTTATGTCGTTTTAGGAAGACTTGCACTGTTGTTTTTTACAAAAATTGTACTACGGTACCAAGTTTACACAAAGTCACTGTACAAGTTGTTTGTGTCACATGTTGAATTGAATACAACATTCAGAAAAAGGTGTTTCCCCGCGCTTCAAACATGTTGGTTCATTTTAACACAAAAGGGTTTCGGGAATAATTTGTTGGTCTTTACTTTCTACTTCCCAAAAGATTTACGACAACTGTGAGGTTCTTTCGAAGGACGAGATGCAAGTCCGCTGGTCAGTCAAGGGAGGTGTCATCGACGTGGAACTCAGCGGCAAGATTGCCCCGGGCAGCTTCATGGGGCTTGGCTTGAGTGGTAGCTCCTCCTCTTCCCGCCTGACGCACTCTGACGTCACCGTGACGTGGATGAAGAGCCGAACGGAGCCGATGGTGGATGATTATTACTACCTACAGAGCCAACTACAGGTAAAACAGGGAGACAACAAGTAAAATATAACTATGCATTAGGCCTAACCAACCGCTGTGTTCATTTGTCATTTTTAAGAAAGTTTGGGGAAATGTTAATTTGAAGCAAAACCAATAATAACTCTCCTATTTTCTATTTTGGTCAATTAATTTCTTCCGACGCAAACAATTACCGGTACTATTTAATTTAATTTCTAACAACCGTGGTGCTGCTTGGTCCAACTTCTTGTCCAGGGTCCAAGCTCTCATTCGCATACCTTTCCAGTAGATCAACAAATAACTTCGTATTAACGTTTTTGAGAAGTTAGCTAAGTGACTAGTTTTGTTCTCTCGAGTCCAAAACCCAATGTTTAAACAAATAATGACGACAAATTACTGTGTTTTTTGTGTGTGGTTTTCTCGTGACTTCGATGACTGACTTGAGCTTCAACTTTCGCATTTTTTTGCAGGTAATGAATTATTGATTTTTATTTACAATGAGTATTTTTTGTTCCGCCTTCCTTGCAGTGTTCGAAAGGCTTTGGTGTGTGCCCAGACACCACGGTTAAGCCAACTTCGGGTACCGACGATAGCGTCTTGACCGCCCACTCTACGGTGGGTGGCGTCACCAGAATATCGTACTCCCGCTATCTCAGCACTGGTAAGTTCCCCGTTTCCTCACATATAAGCACCATTGCTTATTTACTTAAACAGCCCCATACTTGATTTTTCTTGTCTCTTGTAATAGTGATTCTTCTGTGTTTTCTTCTTATTATTTGTTTTCCTTTTCATTTAAAGTATTTTTAATTTACATATGCTATGAAACAAGGCTAAATTTAAATGAAATGGCGTGAAACTTTTACATAATTTCCTGTGAAAAGAACTTTTACAAATATTTTACCATAGGAACACTATGCTACCGTCGGACTGCCGTGAACAAAATTAGATAGTTTTTAATTTCAAATCACAAGCTCGAAATAAAAATAATTAGTAGGAGCACGACCCGGGGCGCGACCCGGGGGGGGGGGGGCAGGGGAACCTCCCTCCAAAATTCAGGCAAAATGATTGGAAATTTCGGGCACAATCAGAAGAGAGGGGAAAAAATAAACATAGACAGCAATAAAGACTTTTACCTGCGGTATTTGTAGAAATTGGTACTTGTGTTTTTACCTGTGTGAAATTTTTGGTAAATCAACCCTCTATCGTCCTTAACCAATGAGTCCCCTTACGCCCATGCAACAACTAAATCAGTCTCCAATCATTATTTTACGCCTCCTCTTTGTAACTCGTTATTTTCGTTTTTTTTTTTAAGGTGACTCAATTGATGCGGTGATTCCGACCAACGCCTCCGTGTTCATCGTGTGGGTTATTGGCCCGGTACAGGATGGCACCATCCTGTTCAACAGAGACAAAGCCAGAATGTCATGTAAATATTATAACGTTTGGTTGTAAATGGTTTTATCTTTATCAATATCACAGCCAATTGGCTAAGTTGTATCATTATATAGTGGCCCTGAAGGGACATCGAACATTATATATAAGTTGACGTCAACATTATGGCAAAATGCACGACTTGTGCCACAAGTCGTAGTATTTGACGTCAATTGTCACGACACATGCCTAACGCATGATGAAGCGTGGCAGTGCCCGCGTATAGAACGCTATAACTGATGCTGACTCATAGAGCTATATAATTATATTGACTAGAGCGCTAACTTGCTCTGAGTTTAGAAGCCACCCTGGGCGCAGACATGTTTGATGTGTTGCGTGACTACGGAACGATTTTAATTTTAAGAGAGCACACATGACCGCGAAAGTTTTGCATTCGGCGTGCGCGCTTACGTACGCGCCATATTTAATCTAACGATCATTGCTCTTGTAAACAGGTGATTTTAGTGATGTCTTTAAAAATATGTAGTAGGTGATTCTCTGATGTTGTTACTTACGTCTTAGGAAAAATGCTGAGTCGAACTAAAGCCTTGTTTAGGAGGATTCAATGCTTCAAGATGTCAAGGGGAAAAAAACGAAATCTGCTTCAAGGATACACAATATGCCGGCAAGAATGACGAACTAAAAAAAAACGTATACGCGCAAACGCACATGTTAAACATGACGCACATGACGCTCGCAGTTTGTACGCTCATTAGCAGATTGTGCGTTCTCATTTGCTGCATATTTGGTTCGATGACGCATAGAAAAGAACAAACGCTTTATCATGCAAATAGCCGTACAATTGCCGTACAAAATTTCAAGCTTTTGTATTGGTTTGTACATAAACATGGATGCGCCCACTCGGCTTCAAAACCTTAGTGCGTGTATAACGGGGTGTTAGCGCTCTAGTCAATATATATAGCTCTATGTGCTGACTATATCTGACAAGTTCACGCCTTGTTGGGTTTGCGACCTAATTTGGTCATGAATATTGGCATTGATGACCTGCGTAAAAGTCGTAAATTTTGTCATGAATATCGATGTCAATATTCACGACTTTGGGCACAAGTCGTGAATAATTCACGACTTGACAATTATTGTCATGAATATTGTCGTCAAAATATATGGTTTGGGACACAATTTTGTCCTAATATAAATATTGTCGTCAATACTTGACTTGGGCACATTTTGTTTTGTTTTTTCGGGGGGGGGGGTGTGGGAACATTAATCAAAGCTCAAATTGTTATTGAATTAATTGCTCCGTCATTTTTTATTTGAATTAGCCTCAACGCAAATCAATTTTGGACGACCAGCCCGTGATGTGTGTCCAGCCTTTGTCCTTCAAACAGACAACAGTGGAAACGTGCAACCAGCCTGGCCAATATTAGAGATCAGTGGGACGCAACAGCTACGGGTTGATATCGGGCCGTCTGGAGGTTCAAGAGGGTACCTAGGAATCACCGGTGAGGATGCAAAGATTTTAAACTTCCACTTGGAGTTTGTAAAATTCCAATACAGAACCTCTTATAGTAATAACACAAAGGCCTAGTTCTTATACAGAGCTTTATAACACCAGATGGGCGTCTCAAAGCGCTCAGTATACCTGGAAGGTATGCGGAGCTACGTTTTTGAAGTATGAAATATATTCCCTTACATAGCACCATGTAATGTTTACAAGGTGCTGTGGTGCAATAATATGCTGCCGATTAAACCAGGAACATCGAGGCTAATCCCTTCTCTTTACATTAAGTGCACTGTGTTCTTTTACGTGCATTACACAACACACGGGACCTACGGCTTTACGTCCCATCTGAAGGACGAAGCAATAATGGCTAAGTGTCTTGATTAAGTGTATTGCACAATTAGTGTCACGACCGGGACTCGAACCCACACTCTGCTGATTAGGAGCTTCAGTCCAGTGCGCTTGACCGCTCGGCCATACGACACGACACGACACGACACGACACGACACTTACCTTTTGTTTCAAAAGAACATAAAGAGATTATTCATGTAATTTAAAATGATCACTGAATTAGTAGCTTCAATCTCCATATAAACAATTTATTTCAATGTTTAATTTCAATTTCAACTCGTAAAAACCAACATTGCAATAAATTTATTTATGTATTATTAAGTGTTTGAAAGAAAAGCACTTCAATTATATCCCTGAAAATCTGATAAACATCACAATTGTCAATATGTTGTTGCTCTAGCTTTTTATTTAGTCCAACTTGGTCGCTAACTTTGTATATTTTGCAAAATTATTCAAAGGTCAACCCGCTTGGAAAGACTCTTTTTACGTCGATGGTCTCCTGGTACCCGTCATCAAGATGCAGCGTAGCACGACGTACATCATTAATGTGTTCACTGGCGATGATCCAACCGACCCAATCAACTACAACCCCCTGTACCTAACGAGCAGCCCCACTGGGGGATACACACAACTGTCCAATGAGGAGAGGAAGGTACGGTGGCTTGAAAGGGACACTTTATTGACGTAAATATTGACGTCATATTCACATCTTTGACCCAAATTTACGTACCTACCCTCTGTACGTGACCAGCAGCCCTTAGGAGGTTAAAGTCGGTGTGTGACTTTTGGGACGCTAGGTGGCAGCAGACATGGCAGGTAAATCCATTGTTCTTGGCAATGTGCGCATGCTTAGAGCTACGTAAACAAATACACTTTACCTGGTATGTCTGCTGCCATTTAGCGTTCAAAACTCTTCCTATGTCAACGAAGGAGCGGAAAATACGGTGCTTTTTAATGGAAAATGGGCTATCGACGTCTACCGTCTTGTCCCCAAATTGGTTCGGGAAGTATGTAACCGTGAAAGATGAGCCATCATGCGCGCAAGGGCCATATTCAAAATATACCGTAGTGCATCTTGGGAAACTTAGTACAGTTAAAGATTAAGTCAAGCAGCCAAGATGGACGTCATGCTGTAATTTACATGAGGCTATGTCAGGTTTGATAGTTGTGCACCACATGCTTCAAAATCATTGTGCCATGATGGTTGCCGGTGTTGTTTGGACTCGGATTTCACACAGACTACAACATATACAAATAAACTTGTTTCATGATCTTAATAGATTGTTTTACTAGAACCACAGCCTCTCGAGTAGAGAGTATGCATATACCTTGTTTTACCCGCAAAGTAGTTAATAATGACTGTTACTTTACAAGTTTATTCTTTTAATTGTTATTTTGTTTGGTTTGCTTACAGAATGAAGTTATTTACGCTGATCAACAAGGTGGGTATTGGAAAATGAAACTTGGCCACTGCAGCTAAAACATAGCATATTTCAAGTTTAGTCTATGACTGGTAGTGGCATAAACCAACCTCGTTGGTATTAAACCGTACCAGCAAGTGTTGGCCACTAACCCTGGCCGTCATTATTAACATTAACAAAGTATATGGCGAACTGCCAGTGTTTTTACAAGGTTTCAAGTTTTTGTTTTAGTGTAGGCTCAAAGATTAGTTATCTCATTGTCATGTTGTTGTTTAGCTGGACCGCTATGTCAATACGTTGATGACGGCAGTGTTGTGTATAACTTCAATAGCTTCGAGGAGTATAGAACGCACCTGAGGCAAACATGTTTTGATTCAGTGATCGGTGGGCGATTGGTGTGGACTCCGGACAGTTCCACACCAGACACTGTTTATTATCAGGTGAGAACCCCCCCCCCACCGCCCATCGCCCTGGTCAACCCCATCCCCACGACCTATTGACCACTTACACCGACGTCACACATGGATGCTGTCTGCACGTGGTCTGCCATTTTGATGCACGTGAACGCTTCGGCCTCGACCGCATAAAATGTTCCCTTCGTGTCACGTCACACAAAATGGCGAACCAAGATTTATTGTGGTGGTGACGTCAGGTGACTTGGTTAATACAGACTGTGCCAGTCTCGTGCGTATTCAAACTTCCGGGACCATGGTCGTCCCAATATGGAGTGTGCATGATTATGTTTCTTCAACTACTTTACGTAGTTTATGGCTATACAAATTGTATCATACTAATTAGAAAGTAAAATTTTGCCATGAAATAAAATGCAAATAAAATAAATTAAACAATTCAACAAAGAAAACCAGAGAATGATAATTGACCCCCGTTTCCGGTTACTATATTTTAACAATTAATAATTCTTCCCAAATGACGTTCATGTTATCAAAACCTATGCAATGGTCGCGCAAATTCGGGCGTGATTTGCAAAAAAGCATCCTCGTCCTAAGTTTGTATTGTGTTTCAATGTTAATTCTAAAAAGTATTTGTATTATATCAAAACGGAAAGCTGCCGAATGTTGTGTTTTTTTTTTTTTTAATTAATAACTCATCAAAATTGTTGAAAGATTGAAAATATATTGACAGTTCTGTATGACTGAAAAGTCAGCTTTATTTTGGTAGTAAAATTCAAAAGAAACTTGAGAGAGGATTTCTCCAAAACAGCAGTTTGAACTTCAAACACGTGCAGATTCACCACTTCGCGAAAACGGTGGCGAACACCATTATTTGTATAGACACTGTTTTATAATATTATGTCACACCAGTTTCGATCGATTTATTTGTTTATGTTTTTAAAAACAATTTCCTTTTCATTTTCCCTGCTTGTTCACTCTCGTGCAGTCCTATACACATTTTGGAATGGGGTTCAAGATCGAGCTGAGTTCATCTGCCACAGATTCAACGGTGTCTCTTAACATGCTGGTTGCCGTTGTACTCGTCGCCATGTTGGATTAGATAGCACTTCTGCTTACTTTTACCGGAATTTCTGTTACAGTTATTATTTTGCTCTTTTTGTACCTTTAAGTGAGGGAAGAACCCCAGGAGTTGCACACAATAAATGCAGGAAGGTTCCACTAGTCACTGGGGGCTCCTATAGTTAACAAAACAGGTTTTTTTTGCGGGGAGGGGGGGGGGGGTGTTGGAAACCTCAGAACCTCACAGGCTGTCAGCAATACATCTGGCAGCCTGATGCTACAAAGAACAGATGGCTCCACTCTATAAAGAGGGTTAGATCTAGGTATGTCTTATGTCTGTACAATTTTGTGCACGCCAGTATATGGGTGAAAATATTTGTCAGACCCTCAAAAAACTCCAACAAGAACAACTTACGTAACTCTAGGACCTGATCCGCCTTTTAGATATGTGAAATGGTCCAGTCTAGGATATCAATAACTTTGACTCCCCCACCCAGGGCATTGCACTTTGGAGAAAACAGTGAAATATAACTTTTGCCTTGACTTAGTGTTATCAGCACTCACTTTTAAAGGGTTTCATAATTAACTTATACAGCCTCTGTTTGTAAAGATTTTCCTGAACTTCAGAATGCAGTGACTAAAACAGATCAGAGTTTACTTTCATGACTTTTTGGATGGGCGTCTATTATGAGAGAGACATCAAGTTCATAAAGTGGTGTAAGATTTTAGAGCTGCACCACACATTATGGTGAGCGCCGAAGGTTATGTTGTAAACCCACAACTTTTATGAAACAAGAAGTAGAAGGTCATGGCTTTTTAACGATTTTTGAAAAATTGTGCACGTGGGGTTAGTGACTCCATTCGTTTAAGTTTTTAGTTTGCTTGGCATTTATATCGATGCATTAATAAGTCCCGTTCAGCGAAGTTTGTTCACATAGTTTTTTTGTGACGAATAAAATATTGTTGCTGTGTGATAAAGGTCCCCTCTGCAAAAACCCACAGAAATAAAAAGCAGACGTTTCAACGAAATACACACTTTTAAAACGTTTTAATGTAATGTACACTGGCACATCATTTGCAAAAGTACATTGTAATATTTTTGATTGCCTGAGGTGTGGATATTTGCTGTTTTCTGTAACATTCAAAGTGATGGACAATGGAGTCCAACAATTCCAACATACATTCTTTGGACTGCAGTGGTGAAGGTGAACAAGTGGGAAGAGTTTCCATTGTTTTACTTTTTCCAAGATTTTGATTTTTCAAACAAAACCTGACATTATTTTCTTAATATTGTGATAGATCGTGAGTCAAATTTCAAACTCACTAATACACCGATCCAGTAGGCCACGCCCACCATAGCAACGACCACACGTGTCGCGTGTCCCCCCGTCCGCCGTGCACGTTGGTTTTGTCGGACAAAATGGCGGTATAGTGTCAGACCTTATCCCGCATTGTGATTGGTCAATTTGTCATGGGGCGTGGCCTACTGGATCGGTGTATTAAAGTGGAACTCGCCAATTTTAACAGCAACACAAACATCATGTGACTTGTAAATATTGATTGTGCCAGTGTACAAAATAAATTGCTTTACTTTACACTGTATGATAAAGATCAACTTTACTGAGTCGTATGGTAATTATGTGAAACTCAAAACCAAAGTTATAGTTCTGGTGAATTTTTTATCACTATTAATCTGTTTTCCAGATAATAAATTAAGTCTTAGATAAATATTTTATTTCAATTTGCTGCTCTTTCTGAAGTGCACCGATGAAGGATGTTGCAGAACGATCCAGATGTCCATACAATTTCATAGATTTGTTTAAGCACAGACAATTTTGCACACCAGAATAAGGTTACCAGCCAAAACAGTATCACTCACCGTTTTTGACTGGTTTCCTGCTTTGTTATGCTTAGCAGAAAAGTACTGAGTGTACGGGGAGGTACTGAGGATACAGTGCTACAGTGTGCAAATTTAACATCTTATCAGAAATTATTGTTAAGGAGTATTTTCTGCTGCAGCACTATGAAATTGTGGGCCATGGCTTGTATAACTGCATTCATGACAGTGTCTCGGGTCGTATCCGCATTAAAGACTCACTGTAAAGAAAAACAACAACAACAACATTAGTTGTTCATCGATCAGGAATTCTAAAAGGCAGGGTATTCAGGATTTGGTCTCGAAATGTTTGTGAACTATTTTGTTTTACCCCACGTAAAAGCTTCAAACCAAACTTCAAGATCAGCTTGTACTCACAATAGAAGTACACGTATCTACATTCACGCGAAGGACTGTTTAGCTTTATAGCATGAATCATTCTTGCAAAAGTCACAAAACTAATGATGTCGTCAGCCTAGTCTGTGTACTTCACGTCGAACCTTTTTCATGCAAAGTGCGCACGCGCTGAGACTGATTCCGGTAGAAAACACGCCCATGTAAAGTGGCCTCATATCTCTCCTGGGAAAAAATACGCTTTCGGTAGCGATTTGCGAAAGCCCGTTAGTGCCAGCAGGGAGGGAGTACCAAATTCATTTTCCCATTGTACCAGGTATTCTCTTGACAGGATATTCTTTGACACGGATGCGAATACTTTATCTGAAGGTATTCTTGTGGTTGCTGGATAACATATATTGCGGCCGCCGCGGTGACAGCAGCCACCACAGTCATCTGCACTCACCGTCGCCCCCCACCCAGTCATTGCTACCAAGAACAATTTAGGTAGGCCATCTTCATTGATGAAATTTAAACATTTTCTAAAATTGATCTAATATATATATATTTTGAGATGTCGATAGGTTTTATTGTTTGAGAAACTTAGACTCTGAGATTGCGCTGCGCAGGCTTAACACATCGATGAAGTATGATAGCCTTTGAGAAAGACCATGCTAGTTTCAAACGAGGGAAACATAATTTTTCTTTTTGTTAGAACAGTGTGTTTATAAAAAAAATTAAAAAAATAAAAAAATAGGATGATATACTATCATTCAGCTGCATTGAACAACCAAAGATGCTCAGACTTCTGATAAAATTTGTTTGTATTTATTAAAGATAATAACTTGACTCGGCTCTTTTCGATTCCAAAATTGTTGTTTTCTTGGGATATTTTTCTGGTAAACAGGTGTGTTTCGAAGTTAAAGAGGCTCATGCCTGCCCTCTCACTCGCAAAAGACACATTGTTAACATTTGGGGTACCAGCAAAGAAGCTCGGGAACCAAGAGGATGTCGGCCCGCACCACAGTTCAGGGTGAGCTGCAAGGTTGACGTAAAACTTCAACGATAAGGGGCATCATCTCTTTAGTACCTTTCGTTATTTTTTAAAGAAAAAATGAGAAACTTTCACATTTCACGCCATGGTTACCTGATTCTGAAAATCCGGTTACCGGATTCCGGATGGGAAAAAGTGAAGAACATCCCCCGCCCTCCTTCCCGCCCCTTCCCTTAGCACTTCTTGGATTACCGCTGCTGGTAAACAGGTGCGTTTCGAAAGAGGCTTCCGCCCACCGTCACTCGCAAAAAAACAAATTGTTAACACACGGGGTAGCAGCAAGGAAGCGCGGGTCTCAACGTTATGGTATCCCATCGTCCACGGTGTTATTCAAATTTGTGTTTTGTGTTGGAGGGAGCATCTTACAACTATAACCTTTGTATTGTGGCATTCACCGTGAAGATTAAACGCTGCTGTTAAGAAGTGACGATGAATTCAAATTGCTGTACATGCAACCCGTGTACTGGACCTCTAGGCATGATGGCGTTACAATTTTTCAAAGGTAAGACAATTCATCAAATCCTCTCTTTTTTTACGACACTTGAAGCATAATAGCGTAGCAAAACTTCCCCCCTCAGTCTGTAAAGGTCTAACTAGTTCTGCATGTAATGTTCAAACAAAACAATACGAAGGTTGTATTTTGACTCTGAAAGCGCCAAACCAAACAGTCATGGCGTGTCTTGTTATCATCCGTTTTGACACAATCCCTCGTTGCCTCGTCATGATGATATATAACGTTTTTCCTGACAATGATTATCATCTTTTCAGAGTGAAAGGGAAATCTGTTTAAAAAAACAGATTTAACTACGTACTTCTTGTAGAATTTGTTTCCGAGAAACTTACGCTAATGATTGAGCATAGTTTAAAAGGATTGCATGATGGTACAGGGGTATCCCTGTAGGATTCGCCATGCACTGTCAACAATAGATTTGTTTGTTTGTTTAGATGATCTTCCTAACAAGGCCAATCTCTCGCACATACAAACATTGGTTTAACGTCTATGCTTATGAATTGCACCTATGAAAACATTGTGATTCGGTAACTAAGGACGAATACTTATTCTAATCATCGTGAAATCAGTATAGCTTGGCCGGATCCGAACCTACAACCTTGTGATTGCAAGTCCTGCAGTCAACCCCTTGACCACGGTTACGTGAAATTGTATACAGTAATTGTGTTTACTTGTTTTCTAAGCCTTTTCTACAAGTTATTTAGTCGATGATGTTTACATCGTTATTAACAATTCCATTAATTTTTTATTTTCTTTTGCCTTAAATTGTACGGCTTCATTTGTACGCATTTGTTGCAAAATTGCCTCCCCCATCATGCACGTATGACATTATTCCAATGATAATGTGTTTAGATGGAAAGCATTCGTTGATGAATACTGCTTACACTTTTTACTTTGTTCTTTTATCTATCAGATGATACTGATCTCATTGTAAAAGTTTTCAAGAAGCTTCCAAGAGATTTGTTCCCTGCCTGGTGCGGCAGATTCAAGAGCACCGGGTAAAACAACACGTGGAGAAACATGGCCATCCGATAACAGTATCCTTGACAAACATGAATAAACGGGTTGTTATAATCTGTGTGTTTCAATGTTTGATGATAAAATAAATGAATGAATGAAGAACAAAAAATCATCTCATTTAAACTGTTTGAATTAATATGTAACAAAAAGAGTGAAAACTTTATCAGTCTTACTACAAACTAAGAACTCACAATATACTGGACACAATATACTATGACACTATAGGTTTGGGTAAATACACCCAAACCGAACAGTGCATAGAACATAGACCTTTCCATTGTTGATAAACAAAGTGCGCCGGTTGGCATGATGGACGGCCGAATGTTAGAAAAACAATCAATTGTGTTAAAAACAATTGTGACCAAATTCAACATTTTCTGTGAAGATTCATGAGATGAAATATCTCTTATGATTGGCTGATTTGTTTCCAACAAATTTAACGTAGTTTTGAAAGTTTGTGTAACATTGCTACAAATTGTGGCTCTCTGTTTTTTATTTGCACTTATGGCTTTCCATAGTTTTCCAACCTCGTTTGGCAAAAACTCGGGCTGTGACGTTGCAATAGAAAGGTTATATAGGGTAATGAGGCAATGACAGCATAGAAGGTCTATATAGGTAGAGGCAATGACAAGCCTGGACGGCAAACAGCAGTCTGTCTTATTAACAATGGAAACAATCTTTGTGACTGATTTAGTAACGGAGAATTTAAACAGAGATAGCTGCAGGTACATGCAGGGAAGCCACACTAGAGGGAAGGGGGTCACAATATTGTGGACATTCGAAACTTTCAACCAAAGCAAATGGTTCATAAATGACCTTTGTTGGAAATGAACTTATTTTTCAAAAAAAACTAAAAAATAATAATTTAAATTTGTTTCGATAAAATGAAAATACTTATTCTCTCTTGCAATAAAACTATATTTGCAAAAGAAATGTTGCAAAACGGTTTAAATGATCACATGGTATTTTTTATTAATAAAACAAAAAATGAGCATCAGTCCTCATTTAGTGACTTAAAAAACATTATTGTTTTGTGTAACACATAGTTCAATATGATATCAAAAGGAGTAACAAAGAAGAGCTAATAGAAAAGTGTCAACATCACTGTAACAAAAAATGAACGATAATAAGCAGCTTTAATAACTTTTGGCAGTTAGTTGCTGAAAAATATTCACTGAAAATTGTCATAAATAATATCTTTCGATAAAATAACTGTTTTTGAGAGCCGTTGAAACCTTCTTCTGCGGTCTGCCTTATGAGTGGAGGTACGTGTGGCACTAATCGAACTGCGGTGAACATTCACATGGTTAACCGACATTATATGGCTTGGTATCTCATTAAAGTAGAGAAGCTTTACGTCAAATCAAATGGCATTAAGACGGATCAAACATACCGCATGAGTGTGTTTCTAACTTCTAGGCACTAGATTGGGCGGCCGGACGTAGATTCTTGTGGTGACGGCCATCAGAGTAAAGAGCCCATGCCAAGTGAGAATGCTCTGCTTCTTAAAGAAACTTACCGTTATAGAATAGAAAAGCGGCCGGATGTGGCGATGGCCATCAGAGTAAAGAGCCATGCCAAGTGAGAGTGCCCTGCTTCTCAAAGACACTTACCGTTAGAATAGCGGCCGGACTTAGATTCTTGTGGCGATGGCCATCAGAGTAAAGAGTCCAAAAAGGAACGACTAAAATCAAAAAGAAAACAAAAAGTGTCTGTTTCTCCAAAGACACGTGATCCTGACGGATAGATTATGTCCTCTCGTTAGAGAGATAGAGACACGAAAAAGTGTTCATTACTGCTTCTCATATTGATCTTCAACTTCAAGAAGTTGGTTTCAGAAAAGGCTCACGATCTAAATGTTTTAAAAATTGTGGTCTTACAAATTATTTCAATAAACATCGTTCATTTAATTTGTGGTAACATTGAACCATGTGTTTATTCGAAACAGCTGAAGTTCATTTTCACATTATCATTTAATGGACACTTATAAAGACTGGGAAAACTGATGAATGCAGCCTTCTTGTATATGAGAATATTTACTAAAAATGCCATGTTAATTGACCATGTAACCTGTGACATCACATCATGTTTATAAAAGACCTATACAGAAGCTGGACTTCCTGCAGGCATGATCTGTACAGAGCGAAATGGAATAAACACCATAATAATTCACAGAGATTGCACTGTCTGATTTTTTATCAACTTTTGATATGAAAAAGCACATCTCAAAACTTGTTCAGCTGTTATTTTCATAACTTTTGAAATCATGTGGAAATTATGACACAAAATGTAAAATTTCCTATTCTATATCCAGTGTGATGTACTGAAATGTACAAGGTCGCTCTTTTTGTAAATAAAGGTTACATGGTCTATAGTTTATCCGTTTTCTTTTATTTAATGGAAAAAGCAACTCTGAAAAGGTTTAGTATAAACTTTTTCATTTTCCGATGATACTCTTCTTGAACAAATTTATTCAGCTACCAAAAATAAAACAAGAGAAATAAATGCCACATGAAAAAATATTTCACAACTTAGAAAAAAAAAATAATAATAATATTTTCCTATTCTGATAGAAACCCAGCTTGTAGTAAATACATGTAATAATAATTAGAATAATAAAACAATGACCCAACCCTGTAAAGTTGTATATACATGTAAAAGGTTTATTTCAATCACATGTTGGTTCACTTGCTATGGTTATCTTATTGTGGAGGAGTATAGCGGTTGGCTTTGATGATCAAGGGTTTGACATCCCCTATTCAAGTGGTGTCCCAGGTCTACCTACCCATAGACTTGATTTCAAGTCTGAGATCACGGTTATTTCTCTGAATCAGCCACGCAAAACGCCCCACAGATTAGCTATCAAACGCCCTAACTCGCAATCTCAGACTTGACCCTCTTGTGTGTACGTGATATTCATTTATTCACAACTGAAATTTACATAACAACACTGATACCAGAGAGATGACCAATCAGGAGGCCACAAAACCCATGTTGGCCGCGTCTAATGCAAGTAGGTTACAATCACATCAGCATTTTCTGTAAAATCTCATTGGTCTCAACTTGGTTGTAATTTTTTATAGTGCTTGGTACGTATTGTATTTATAATTTATGACTAAAATAGTACAAGATCTTAAACTGTTGAAAAATAAACATAATATAATACCTGATTGCTACTAGACGAAAAACTGTTAACCTATGGTTTGAATGGAATCGTCCAGTGATTTTTCTCCAACGTTTTTATTTATTTTGAATTTAATAACAAGAATCGATTTGTGTGTTTTTTATTCTAAACTCAATTTGAATTACTGAGCAGAGGCAGTTCAGTTACAATGTGCATCAATGTTGTATTTCTGTACTATATCCCGTGGTTTAAACGGTTGAATTTGAATATGCATTTTTATTGAAGGCTTCTGCGATTCTGACCAATCAGAGTGTTCCGTCCACTTTTGGACTAATTCGCCATAGGGTGTGTACAAACTGATGAACAACATTCCCAAGTCTGTGATCGTAGGCTAATGACGGAGGTTAATCCACAAGAGGGCGCTATTTCAGGCAATAATGTATTGGCTATCGGGGTAGACTAAAAGCCACGATCGCAGACTTGGAACCAAGTCTACATCCCATACGAACCAAATTCAAAGATATCGGATGACTTTTGACGTCCTGGACAAGTTGCTTGAGCTAGTAAAAAATGTGTATGAACAATGAGCTTGAATGCAGTGTATACAGAAGAAGTGACGATACGGCATCAAATTTATATAACACAGTGAAAATGCAGATCAACTCCATCTTCAACTGCATATTGAAACGGCTTCGTCAACAACAAAGAACTCGAGTTATTGCGTATGAACGTTACATTAGAATCCTCCGTAGCAGAGACGTGAACCAAGTGAAAGGACTTAAGCTAATGGATATTCAAACTCATGGTGGACAGCAACCACAATGAACTTTGTGATTCGGTAACATCAGGAATGGAGTCACTCATTGAGAACACACAGCGAGAGAAAAGGGACTAATAACCGACCACGGTGACCACCACGTATATCTCCTCCCAATACAACATAAATTGCATGTGACTGGAATAACACTTTTTGTTTAATAATTAAATAATTAATTTTGATATACTAGAAGTACTATAAATACAATTTGAAATGTTAGTACAAGGGAAAGAGACAGTACTTCAAATAACACATTTTGTTTCTATATCACCATTATAGTGGACCCTAACAGTAAACTGAATACGTTTAGAAATGGTATATCATTAGCTTTTTAAAAATGGATAATGGAATCTTTTCCAAACTCCATTCAGTTTAATTATTATATACGTTTGTATTAATGATATTACAATGAGCAGAAATGTTTGTCAAAACGCAACCTGTTTGAAAGCCTATATATATGTATATACATTTGTTTGCAATTACAGCTCAAGTCAAAGGCATTAGCCTATGATCTTGTGCATGGCAGAAATCGAAAAACACAGTATCATAAGTGACATCTTGTTATGTAGGTGTGTCAGCCCTTATACTGTTTCCTTTTGAAATGAATTTCGTTGATCTAAGCCAATTTTCGGAAAGGATTATAAACAATTATTTAAAGATTGACCTAATTCATCTTACGTCATCACCACAATAGTTCTTTTGCACGATATTTGGGTGGTCAGTTCCCCGTGTGTTTATTGTGTAGCGATAATATTAAAGACACTGGACACTATTGGCAATTGTCAAAGACCAGTCTTCTCACTTGGTGTATCTCAACATATGGAAATACTGCAGCAGAAAATACTCCTTTTAACAATAAGTTCTGATTGGCACCCCCGAACAAAGATATTGACAAAATAGGGAGACCGCCAACATAGGGCTAGATAGCTCAGTTGGTAGAGCGCCGGTACGTTAATCCGGAGGTCGTTGGTTCAAATCCCGCTCTAGTAAATTTTTCTTTGTTCAACCCCAAACCATTTGAAATTTACCCAGTCAGTTTCCCTTGTGGTTCATTACTTGACACAAAAAAACTATGAGAACAAACTTCGCTGAACGGGACTTATTAATGCATCGATATAAATGCCATGCAAATTAAAAAATTAAACGGGGGGGGGGGCTAATTTGCTAATTATAAAGAATAAAGCAAAACAAATGATAATTTAATGTTATTTACTGAATTACAGAAGCTGTGTGATAAAGGTCTAAAGAAACTCAATTTCTATGGCGTGGAAAGGATGGGGGCTCGGCGGAGGGGAATTACTAGGGGTGGACGGGGCTTTATAACCGGGAGGGGTAGAAAGGGGGTAAACTTGTAGAAACTGAGTGGCTCGGTAGAGGGCGGGCTTCAAACTGTGGGGGTGTTAAAACTTGGAGGGAATTGAGGGGCACGATGGAGGGAGGGTTCAAACTATGGGGGGGGGGGGGGTAAACTTGGAGGGAATATTTTGAGGGGCTTTGTGGATGGGTAAACTTGGAGGGGAGGGTCTCAATGTAGGGAGGGCTTCAAACTGTGGGGGAGGGGGTAAACTTGGAGGGGATATTTTGACAGGATTGGTGGAGGGAATTTCGGTGGGATGGGCCCCATGGCTTCAAACTGGGAGGGGGGATATTTGGATCTCCTCGCTGGCGTATTTTTTTTCCCAGGAGAGATGAGGCCACTTTACATTTATGGGCGTGTTTTCTACCTTCGCACGTGTGCTCGTAAAGTGAACGAAGACCACAAGTTACGTAGCCTTTATTGCAAGGCTGTGTAATAGTTTGCTTACTATAAAGCTAAAATGTGAATAACCACAGCCGCACGAATGCGATGCCCGAATGCAATGCAACTCCTGTTCCGGTCCCCCCGACTCTCTTAAAACAGCACACCACGCTCTCACCCAAGGAAGCACACAAACGCTCGTTTCCACAGTCCCACACACACCGCTATCGCCCACAATCCTAGCCCGTGACGATCTTGTACACTTCCAGGTCTTATGTGTTTCATTGTTTTTCTTCGCAAATCCGTGGAAAATGGGGGGGGGGGGGTGAGTGGATATGCAAATACCATAACCGCAAGACCCGGAAGTAAACAAGATCGTCAAGGCTGTGAGCCTCACGGCTCACGGGCTAGGATTGTGGGCGATAGCGGTGTGTGGACAATAGCGGTGTGTGGACAATAGCAGTGTGTGTGTGGGGCTGTGTACAGGCGCTGTGCGTGTGCATGGTGAGAGTGCGGTGTTCTATTTTTTTTTAGAGTCAGTCGGGGGACTGGGGTTGTATCGCATTCAGCAGCTGAGGTTTTCGTATCCTTGCTCTATGGTTTTAGGCGGAGTGCTTGTCTACACAGCCTTGATATCAAGGCTACAAGTTACGGAATTCGGAAGCACATACATGAACACCCACACGCATACCCCTACATCATGAACAGGTACCTGTAAAGGTACATGTTCATGTTTGTAGGTACATTTTGGTCACATGTTGGGGGGTGCTCTGCTTACCACAGAATTCTACTCTTAGTGCGGCGCCCTTCTGCAGTAAAGCGTGATTCAATGGGCTGTTAGTGCATGATTCTGCGGTAAGCAGAGCCATGAAATTAAGCCAGAATGATACACTGTTACTGAGCATGGGTGTATGGGGACTCGTTGTTTAAATTTCGTTGTGCTGCATACGTTTGGTAATTGGAGCCTACTGATTGTGTTAATCCTATATAAATGTAGGTACATACAATAAAACTAACCTGTGAAAATTTAACTTCAAAAGGTGGTCGCGTTTTTGTGATATCACCGAAAAACCGGAGCGAATATTCCACCCAGGAAGACGATCCCCATAGGAATACACAGTCTGAGAAGCGTTTCTGACAGAAATAAGTGATATATTTTCCATAATCGTAGTATTTGGAAGTTAAAAGTTTCTCAAAATTCATTATACTACCCAACGCTGCTGTACTTCTTACCAAGTAAATTTGTATTGCCATTAATTTTCAGAGTCATTACCAAACGTGTACTGTGCCTTTAAATTAAGGGTGGAATCGCCCGAAATTGGATACAGATAAAACATAAGTACTAATTAATGTATAATACCGGGTACAAATTACTTTTTGCTTTCTTCCAATTGCTGCACCCGAATTTTCCTCAATTTTTTTCGGCCCAATTATTTATTTATTTATTATTAATTTTTGTGAGGGGGTTGTGGCACCCCTACGTCATTAGTTAAAATCCGGGTGCCGCATCTTGTATTTTAATGTAGCTGTATGGGTTGATTCTCCTGAAACCGAAATTTACACAGATTTGTATGTTGTTGTTGTTGTTGTTTTTTTTTTGGGGGGGGGGGGCACCCCTTCGTCCAGACTCTTAGATTAGTTTATTCTTTGGGTGCCCCATAATGTGTTTTAATGTAGCCTACCAGGAAAATATTTTTAGTTTCACCACAAGGTATTTTTTGGTCACAACACCGAAGTTTTTAAAGTTAATGATTAGTTAGACCTTAAACCCATAGATACTTGAAAAGATAGTGAAAACAGGTCATTGCAATGTGGGTCTCAAAGTTCAAGTTTTTTTTCTTTTTTTTCTTCTTAAAGGTATTGTACACTTTTGGTAACAGCTCAAAATCAGTGTCCACATTTTGTGTGATTCAACATACGCATGAACAAACAAACCTGTGAAAGTTTGAGCTCAATTGGTCATCGAGGTCACGAGAAAATAGTGAAAAGAGATCTTATGTGTTTTCTGTTTTTTCAAATTATCGCGCGCGATAATTACTATTGTTTTACTCATTTCTCAGAAACGATAGCATTTTAGGCAGAAATATTTTAAGGAACACTTTCTACAATTACTTACTTTAAATCGTGTAAGTCATATGTGAATATGTGAACATTGTGTTTTTCGATCTTACCAATAGTGTACAGGGCCTTTAAATGCTTTAATTACGGCACCCGGTATTTTCTACTTCCTCATGAAGTTCATGTTACTTTTATCGTAGTTCAAGCCTATTTTATAAAATGAATGTGTTGGCAAAAACATTTCTTTGGTTTGTTACCCTTTCCACACTGTTCTGATTGAACCCACACATACCCCCTCTCTTAACTAAAGAAAGTCATACTATCCTCAAGAGACACACCCAAAATACTTCCATTGTTGTTCCATTCCTTTTGTTATGGATTATTAGGTGATAGTCACAGAGTTGAACCATAGAGCATGGAGGTAGCAGTTCCTTGCTCCATGGTTTCGTCGAACTTGGACAAACAACGCGCCGAAATCAGCAAAGCAAAAAATTATTTCTATTGAGATCCAACACCTTCTGGTACCGTACCAACATTAAGTTCACATTTACGTCACCATAATTATGTACGGAGCTTCAGGAGTGCCATACAAATTATTCAGACTACGCAATAATTTATCAACTTACTAAACCTACAACGATGCCGTATTGAAACCATGGCTACAGTTATTCGTCTTGGCGGTATACATTACAATTGGTCGACTTACTCCATAAAATAAGCCGACTTTATGAAATCTTTATCTGGATAAATGGCGTGGCATTGCTGGGTTTCCGTACATAAACACCAGCGCCCGGTCACGATCTCTACTTGTGTTATCATCTATAGACCATTTCATTTCTTAACAGGGTAAAATATACGATATATTGTGCAATGAGATATTTTACTTTTCAAAAATTCCCCATTCATATCCAAAAAGTATTGTTAGAAATCCACAAAACATGGTTTATATTTTATTTGAAAGCTATACGATGATATAAATCTGTATAGTAGTTCGATTCGTTGTTACCGCTGCCCTGGCGTTTTTACCTGCGTGGTTAATGTATGACGCTGGTTTTCTCTCAACGCTGGAGTAGGTGAGTGACAGAGCGATGAATCGGTCAGTGTAGATGATGACAGGAGCCTGTGGAGTACAATCCAAGTTATACAGTGGTTCGTTCGTGTTCACGACGTATACGCATCATTGTAAGTTGTCTACTCAGAAAAGGGGAGAGCTAACGTCAACGGTGAGTATACTCCACACCATGCATAGAGAAAGGACAGAGTGCTCCATGGTATACTAATTAGCATGGTGTTACCGTAATACTTTTTGTATTAAAAGGATAGATAGATAGATAAAGATTAGGCATGTTAGATAGACCGTGGAGGTCAATAGATGTAGCGTTAACATTTATTTCACACTGACAACAGGCAATGTTCACAGCGCCCGGTCACTACTTGTGTTATCATCTATAGACCATTCCATTTCTTAACAGGGTAAAATATACGATATATTGTGCAATTAGATATTTTTCTTTTCGAAAATTCCCCATTCATATCCAAAAAGTATTGTTAGAAATCCACAAAACATGGTTTATATTTTATTTGAAAGCTATACGATGATATAAATCTGTATAGTAGTTCGATTCGTAGTTACCGCTGCCCTGGCGTTTTTACCTGCGTGGTTAATGTATGACGCTGGTTTTCTCTCAACGCGCGCTGGAGTAGGTGAGTGACAGAGCAATGAATCGGTCAGTGTAGATGATGACAGGAGCCTGTGGAGTACAATCATAGAGCTATTCTTTTATATAGCTCTATGAGTACAATCCAAGTTATACAGTGGTTCGTTGTGTTCACGACGTACACGCATCATTGTAAGTTGTCTACTCAGAAAAGGGGAGAGCTAACGTCAACGGTGAGTATACTCCACACCATGCATAGAGAAAGGACAGAGTGCTCCATGGTATTCTAATTAGCATAGTGTTACCGTAATACTTTTTATATTAATAGGATAGATAGATAGATAAAGATTAGGCATGTCAGATATACCGTGGAGGTCAATAGATGTAGCGTTAACATTTATTTCACACTGACAACAGGCAATGTTCACATTGTCATTGTTATTGTAGTACAGCAATACAATAAAGCGCTAGACATGAAAAGTAGGATGAGTACATTCTATTTAATTATATTCTAATGTTTTATTTTTGCAGACATAGTAATGATGGGTTGTGGAAGAGCAAATTTAGTACAATCTTCCCCCACACTGTCTACCTAGTTAAAAAATATTAACATTCATGAGTTAAATGAAAGGTGGGGCTCACGTTTTGGAAAAAAACACCTCTGGGCTGGGGCATTAAAACACTGGGACAGTGACACTGACCATGCTGATGATAGTGACAGTGCAATGACCAGAATTTCTTTTAGCAGGTTCATCGTAAATTGAGTATTGCCAGCGCCCTGTATTGGACCTTGAGTAGAGGCATGAGATGAAGGGTAACCATCAACCAGTCACCTCACGCCCTAGTTGCGATAATCCAAAACCTCCACCCTGGAGGGTCACGAGGCAACTACCTCGCCCCTATAAAGTCCCCCTCCTGCCGAGTCACATGCTAGCAAAGTCGCCTCCTGCAATGTCGCCTCTTAGCGTCTTATCAAGGACTCCATACCTCGAATTATTATTATTACGTACTTTATTTTATTCCTGAATATTAAAAAAAAATCTGGAATATGTTGTTAGGCCTATTCAAAGGTGTTGTTTTGGGGGTACAATTTGTTTCTCTTTGTTAAATGTTTGCTTTTTGTGTTTAATTCAAATATTGGTAAAAGAAATTGTAAAATTTTAATGTTGTTCAATTTTATTTGTTTGCGTTTTGTACCCTGGCACTCTGTTTAATGTTCACTTAAAAAATAATAATAATATAATAGAAATTTTGTTTTTAACAAGATCGCTGATATCTTTTAATTAAAGTTTCGTTTGCTGTCGACTTACTTCTTATTGTTGCAACTTTTTTCATTTCAAAAGGAAATCGCCGGCAAATCGCGTTGGTAAAACGCCGGCACGTTAAGCCGTAGGTCATTGTTTCAAATCCCACTGTAGTCAATGTTTCTTTGTTCAACCCCATATAATTGAAATGATAACTATGTAAGAGATTAACATTTACCTTTTGTTTTATTTCCAGGGTATTTTAAAGACTCCAGACATATTAGCTTGCTCTGCAGAAGTAAGTTGATTTAAAACAGGAGTACAGCCATGCTGGGTGTTGTTGCATTAGCGTTCATTATTCAGAGTAAGTACCTGGCTTAAAAATGTACTAAAATTACTACAGACTGCAATTCAAACATCGGGATCCGTTAAAGTGCACAAGTTTGTTTCCTTCAATGTATAAAAGCAAGACACGTGGAGCCAAAGTGGTCTTAAAAATGAAAAATGTTGGAACTTGTGCAAGACTTGCACTGTCTTTTGAGCTGTTTTTTTTAAAACAACATTTAATACCACAACTGTGAAGTATAATTTAAGACTGTAAATCCCCAATGGGCTCAATTGTTGGGAAATCCTGGTTTATGTAAAACCTTACTTCCAGGGCTTTCTGGTGGGCCCTTGAACCAGAGATTTTGATGATGCTAACTAATAAAATGTTCAATGCCAATGCCAACAACTAAATGTCATTTCCTCTCAGTGTAGTTCTAACCAAGGGCAAGGTCTTATTGTGGATGTACTTTGAAATTGCTGTTGTTACAATCAAGTTCTCCTTTTGAAACACATTTTTTGTCCACCCTCTTCCTACAAAATAATAAATTACTAATAAAAATTGAAGTTTATTTTTTGGTTTTACCCATACACTGATGTGTGTAAAGCACTGTATACTCAGTACTCTCCCGAGTCCTGTGAAAAAAAGCTACAGGCATTTTACTCGGGGTGGGATTCAAACCCACGACCTTTGCCATTCTAGAGCAGATGTCTTACCACTATCATCAAGATTGCCCGGTAGCTAGAGGCAGTTTGAATCCTATAATTTTAGCAGCGTGTACGGCAACAATGCAATAGGATGTTAAAGGTACACGTTGCCTTGGATCGGCCGAATTGGTCTATAAAAAGCGTTTGTAAACCGTTTGTTATAAAATGCATATGGTTAGAAAGATGTTTTAAAAGTAGAATACAATGATCCACACAAATATGCTTCGAAATTGCGTGGTTTTCCTTGAACTTTGCGAACTAACACGGTCGGCCATTTTGTGGAGTCAAAAGTTTGACTCCATAAAATGGCCGACTGTGTTAGTTCACGATGCAAAAGGAAAACCATACAATTTCGAGGCATATTTGTATGGATCATTGTATTCTACTTTTAAAACATCTTTCTAACCATATGCATTTTATAACAAACGGTTTACAAACGCTTTTTATAGAAACTTGACCGATCCAAGGCAACGTGTACCTTTAAATTTGCATCGGGGCTACAGAATATTATTTGGTTTACCCATTGAAGTTAAAAAAGGGAAAGAAAAGGGAAACTACTAAACAAGAACCAAAAATATCCTACACTCCAGTTCTTCATTAAAAAGTGTTTTCAATGCTTTCAAAACAATGTTTGAATTAAAGACACTGGACACTATTGGTAATTGTTAAAGACCAGTCTTCTCACTTTGTGTATCTCAACATATGGATAAAATAACAAACCTGTAAAAACTTGAGCTCAATTGGTCGTCAAAGTTGCGAGATAACTATGAAAGAAAAAACACCCTTGTCACACGAAGTTGTGTGCTTTCAGATGGTTGATTTTGAGACCTCAAAATCTAATTCTGAGGTCTCAAAATCAAATTCGTGGAAAATTACTTCTTTCTCGAAAACTATGTCACTTCAGAGGGAGCCGTTTCTCACAATATATTATACTGTCAACCCCCTCCCCATTACTTGTTACCAAGTAAGGTTTTATGCTAATAATTATTTTTCTGCGAAAGATGGTAACAAGTTGTTCCACTTTAAAAGTCAACATAAAAAGTATACATTGTGCGTAACAATCTTTCCCACCCTCGCTCTGTGACTAGATACATGTAGCTCATAATCCCCCTCCCCCCCCCCCCCCCCCGGCCCCTTGATTGCTCCAGAAACCAAAGAATCCTTTATGGCAAAACTTTTTCAACTTAGTTTGTTGTACGCTGGCATTTTGTTCGTAGTAAAAATGAAAGCAACCAGGATGTGACTGATACAACAATAAACCTGGTTGCTGATACATACAAAAAATGCCTACACAGGTTAATAATGAACTGTTTGAATTTGAAAAAGCACTAAGAGAAGATTTATCTCATTTGTATATTATTATGGGTAAGTAGTCTTCGATAATCCACAGAATTGTATTTATCAGACTGAAAGTCAACATTTTAACACAAAACACAAGACCACCGGACTTGTCCGGACATGAGGTTCTGGCCCGATGCTAAAATCACTGGCCTTGGGCCAGCGGTCCAGTGTAAATTCGAGCTCTTGCATGTAAGTGACTTAAATGTGAAACCTGTCGTCTTGTGTATGTCTTTTTACTTTCATGAACAGTTGTGCAATTTCTGTCCTTCATTCCTTTTTGTTGATTGACCAATTCAGGCCTGAAATGTAGATACAGAGGAATTGTCACAATGCCCCCGGTTATTGCCTTGATGTCTTATGCACGCCTGATATTTCATAGTAGGTAAAGGAGACAGATGCCTCCATCCTCCTAGTCATTGCCTTGGTGCCCCTTGCATGCCTGATATTCAAGAGGAAGAGCCAATGCCCCATGCCTTGTCATTGCCTTGGTGCCCCTTGCATGCCTGATATTCAAGCAGGCAAGAGCCAATTGCCCCCATGCCTTGGTCATTGCCTTGGTGCCCCTTGCATGCCTGGTACTTCATGGAATGGAACGGGCCCCTGGTCATGCAGGTAAATGGCTTGGTGCCTCTTGCAGGCCTGATACATCACAGAGGCAATGGAAATAATTGCCTCCATCATGTCCCTGGTCATTGCCTTGGTGCTCCTGAAAGGCTGGCCTCCATGTCCCTGGTCAATACCTTGGTGCCGCTTACACTGGGCCTGATACTTCATGGAGGCAGCAGAGCCAACCACGTTCCTAGTCATTGCCTTTGACTGTTCCAGTAAAAGTTTGTAATTTCCTTTTACCAAAGAGAAACTGCCTCAACCTTTCTAGAATGGATTCTCTGGATAGCATACAATTAGCACTGTCATAACATGAGATGTAACATTGACTTTATGATGTATAAAAGTGTGGCTATTATGCAGGTCCTGTTGTACTATGTGGTCAACTCCTTCCTTTTAAAAAGCCAGACGTTTTTAAAAGGAAATCGTCACATGGATGCACAAATGGGAGTGCACTTTTTCAAAGTCAAAGGAAATGAAATGACACATTTGTTCCCACTCAAGTGTCCCTGAATGTAATTAGTCATGAAGGTGAAAGCATGGAGGTAGAACTGTGAAAGTAGTTTTGATGGCATGAACATGGTTTTAATAATGATGGCATTTCCTTGTTATTAGAATCGAAGGTCTTGCATTGTAAGTTAGGAAGTATAAACCTGGTCAAAGTGAACCCAATGTGTTTCACCTGTGTGGTGCCAATAATTGCGGCAATGGTCTGTCTGTGTCATTTGTGATTATGAAATAATGAAAACAAACAAGTTCTCTCTGAAAGGCTGTTATATAGCCTTGCCATGACATAGGTTTTGTCATACCAAAAGTGTTGTTAATCCATTTAGCCAATAAATAAAAATGTTGTAATTTAATAATTATAGCGGGACTTTATAGAGCAGCTTTGCCAAAGGATTCCAAAGTGCCAGGAGCAAAACAACAGAAATCAAAACAAATGGGTTTTAATTTATTGTACTGATCAATCATGGCGCCATTGGTTTTTCTAATAAGTGTAAACTAAGAAACAAAATTATTGTTTTCTGAGAGACAGTCATAGTGTTAGCCAGCAAGGGTGTGTCTTTTGGACACTCTGTTTTAAATGTGGACACCCTGTTTTACATCTGTCATATAGGTATGTAAATGTATTGTAAGTGAACAATTTGGACACCCAGTTTTTATATTTCCAGCAAATTTGGACACCCTTTTACCAAATCCAGGCTTAAACCTTGGAGACAATACATACATTTGTGTAATTAGTGTTTTGGGGGATAAAGCAATTGTGGACATTCATGCAAATAATATCATCAGATTACAAGTTATCATCATGCTTCCCAAATTGCTTATTCTCGCCTCAAGAAAAAGAAAAGTACACAAGATTCAAGTACATGTTTACCACCTTTTCTCAGCAATGGTTCTATTCGGTTAAAAAAATGCAACCCAAATCTTGTTTATAGTGTGGAAAGTTTGTGTGGAGGGGGTGTCTTAATACAAGATTCTTTGATTAATCTACTGTTGGATCAATGTCTTGCGTAAATTCCAACCAATAAATGTGCAATATTATGACATGTATGAGGGGGAAAAAAATTTGAAGAAGAAATGTCTTTTTAAAAAGGGAGAGAATGTCATAAAACATTTAAACAAATGGATGAAATAACCAGTCTGTGTTCCTTATTTTATGCATCAGGACTGCGATCACATGCCTCTTGAGCCCTGGTCTTGGCCTTGGTGCCCCTTCAAAAGTGTCCCATAGACTTGAAGTGTTTCCAATGGAAGTGCCCTTTGCAAAATGAAAATGGCCCTGCCCTCTCACATAGACGAAAATCCAGTGCTCAATTTCTCAAAACACTAAGATTCACCTGTCCAAGAGATGAGTTGTCAGTGTTACCAAGGCTAGTGGTTTGTATTGTGACATCATGCTTTGCTTAACAATTAAGATGGTTTCGGACTGAAGATTAATCTTAAGTAGGTCTTTGAGAAATTGACTCCTAACCTTAGTACATTGTATGAATTCAAGGTTTAAACATGTGGGTAACTTGCCTTGTACAATGTACATTGTTATGTGCATTAAAATGGGATGTAAAAGATTGTCGTCCAATTTGGAGAGAGACCCTCAATAATTTGGCTCATCTTTGCGCCTCAATAGAAAGAGACACAACTCTGTGTTGTCTACATGCGACAACATTTTACTCTCCTTTTTATCGGCCATTCAGAAAATAAATGTTTACAAATTTTGATATTTTTTCGAAATTGTGGGTTGGTGGGTCAAAAGAAATAATAAAAAGTTGAAATTCAGATCCATTGTGATCGGTCAACTTTGTTTTTTTATAGCCGACCTCCATGCCGGATGGTGGTCATGGCAAACAGCTTGGATGTTGAGTTAACATGGTGCTGGATTATGTGGAAGTGAGGAAGGACTCAAGTTAATCACTCAAGGAATTAGGGCTGCATTGGTATTCCCTGGAATAATTCTCTGGGGTTTTCCTATCACATCTGAAACTGAAACTTCCTTCTTTGTCTTCTCTCTATGGCGTTTGTAGCTCTAGTGTAGTGATTACGTTCACTTTTCTGAGAGTTCTAATTGGCTTCACAGCCTGAATTAATAAACGAAATGAAACGAAAGGGTTGATGAACACCCGATGTGTTATTTTTACTGAAGTTTTGAAACACACACAATTATTTCTCTCTCAAAATGTTCACTATGCAAAGCATTTTTTTCACAGACACTGTCTAAACATAGAGCTCCTTGCTCTATGGTCTAAACTGGACTGTGGAGGAAGGAAAACACATGAACAACTATAGGGCAATTCCAGCGTGACTGACATTACATTTTTTACTAATTTTGAATATCTAATCAGCTCTCATGTCTAAACAATGTCAGCCATCTAAACCATGTTTGGCATGGGGGATACTAGGACCTGAATACACAATACAGAATTGAAACTTTGAAATTTCATATTCAGCTTTTCGGACTAGGGGGGTCGTTAACTGCCGTGACTGACATTACAAAAAGCGATGCAACCAAAAAGTGATGTGTATGTTTTAAAAATTTCTCTTCAAGTTAAAAGTGCTACAGATCTAAATCCATATGAACATTATATCTAATAGGGTAACCAACACTTATAGTTAGATGGGAAAAACTCTTCTTGAATTTTTTTGTCAATTATGCAAATTAACCTTCGTGACTGACATTACCGTGACTGACATTACGCATTCGTAACATCTGCTGTAATGACAGTTACAAAAAAAACCCACAAAAACAAAACAATTTCTGTAAACAAGAGATGTACCAATGAACTGTTTAATGATGTATTAAGGGAACAACTTCAATTTTCAGATGTTTAAAGGTTGAAACATGCATTAAATGTGATAAAATGTATTATAAAATACATACAAAATATTATTAAAAAGCAAAAACTTAAGCTGTCATTTGGGAATTGGGGATGAAGCTTTTATTGAAAAAATGGATACATATAGGAAGAGATGGGTGCTCCCTTTTTTAGTAAAATAAACCCTGTCATTATAACAACAGTTGTGTTTGTATGTAGCTTTTCACATGCATGCACAAATTGAGAGAAGAAAAGACTGGAAAGTTAAACTGCTATTTCAAAATTTTCAAGCATTGGGATATATTTAACATGACTGCCAAAAACACATGCCTACTAGATTGCAATCAAAACATTTACATGGACTCTTCCATCCTAGCCAGTAAGCAATTTTCTGTAAGATTCTATTTTTTTATATTTTTCAATTTGCAATACACCATGTGGTATCTACAGTACTTAACTATATTGCTAAGAAAATTGTGTAGTTCATGAGCCGATCTATAAAATGTATTTAGATCAAAATAGATACCATATGAAAGTACCAAAAATCTAACACTATTGTCAGATGGTGGTCAGGTTCCAAGGTATTGGCTACCACATTGTTACCAGGCCTTGAACATTGCTCTTGAAGGGGCACTGCAATTTTCCTCAGGTAAGGGTCACTCTGCGAGTAAAATGTAAATTTGTACTGAAACTTTGGAGAAGGGCACCAACGCAAAAGCACAGGGCACCACAGCAATTGCTGTGGGTGGAGTGGGTATTTTTAGGCCTGTGTTGTTAAATCTATACACAATTTAAGGTTGAACCAACATCACTTTGTAATCTCCACCTTGGTGGAGTAGCAGATCAGGTTGCATTTACTTTGCACACATTCACGCACAATATTCCACAAAACAGTCTTGTCCTTCCCATCAAAACAGCACTCTTTATCCATCAAGTCGATCTAGTGTAGGAGATATTAAAATATCCTCAAATTTGAAGGAGATAGATCAGCTGATTGTGCTGCTCTCTGCTTCTTAAGATTATGACATTTGGATACCCTCTCTCTATTTTGATTACATCTCTCTGTTCAGAGTTTCTTCTAACCAGTCTTATATTATAGCTTGAACTCCTCTTTTTGTCTTTTTGTTGACCTACGCTTCCTTTGTTTTCCTGCACTCAGCAGCCCATCTCTGCTGCTGTCTTGTACATGTAGTATCCTCCTTACTCTCTTGTAAAACTTGTGTAGTGTGAGACTCTTGTAATAATTTTGACCCTATTTAAAAAGAAAACAATCGTATTACTTTTACTTCGATCAATGACAAATGTTCACAATGAATAATGCGCCTTATGCATGTATGGAGTACATTTCACCTTACAAATCCGTTATTCACTTACCTGTAAAAGATGGATAAGTTGGACTAAAAATACAAATTAACAGATCCAAGAGCATTGTTTCAGGATTATATAGCTTCATTTTAGTTGCGTTGTAAGTAAAAGACAAGTTATTAGTCCATCCAGTGTTCAAAATCTTTTCCATTGACTTGTGTAATAACGTGACTGACATTACATTGTCGTGACTGACATTAAACGTGACTGACATTACACTTTTGTTCAATTAACAAAAATTCTTAAACAACATTTATTTACCTGTTTGATAACATTATTGCTCTACCCTGACCCCATACTAAGAAAATAATGAAGGGCAGATTTTAATTGCTACCATGTATACTTTTATGAGAAAAATCTTCATTTTTTGTGACTGACATTACACTAAGCCTAACAAAAGCGTTCATTTGATGGCACATACTAGGTATTTAACATTAGCTTCATATTAATTAAAGTTATTTTCCTAAAGATAGACACTTAGAGTTGTTATTTTTACCAAACAAAATAAAATGAGTGCCATTAGATTAATGAAAAATACCAAAAGAAATAAGTTTTGTGTTCTTACCTATGATTGGTGCCATTTAACGTAGCATCTACTTCAGAGTGCTGTAACTTTCAAAATATTTGGTCTGGATCATTTTTTTTTTCATTTCTAGAAACTTCAAAATATACTCCATCAATTTTGCAAAAGATGTTTGAGAAAAAAGCATTTTGAAATTTTGACCCTCGTGTCGCACTTGCGTGGAATTGCCCTATAACTTCCTTCCTCCATGATTTTGCAAAATTTGTAGGGCCAGTTTGACATTGATGGATCGTTTAAAATCTGTCACTCTTTGTCCAGTGTCCCACATGCTTTTTTCTTTTGTCAGGACCAAAAACTAGTTCACTGAATTTATTTACTTAGTCAGAAAAGGTTGACCCTCTATTGTCCCAATAAGTCCATTGTGTGGTTTAAACCTAGTCATTCCATGATTCAGCAGACACTCTAAAAATAAAAAAACAGATGAAATGGCAAAGTTTCTTAATGTAGGAAATGTATGATGATAATTTTGTTTGCCAAAAATGGTTAATGGCCTAACGTTTCAACCCTAGAAGAGTCTTTTCAAAGGCTGAAAAAAAGTATACTAAATTTGTTTTTTACAACACTGGTTTTAGGGGCACATTCTTTTGAAAATCTTAAGGAACAACAGAGGCTGTGGCCTTCATGTAACCTCATGCCTGTTTTCATTTTGTCCTTTTATTAGATTTAATTGTATAATCTGACAATGGTAACCACTAAAAAAATCACGTGATCCCATTTATGGGGGGGGGGAATTAAAACTACAATGTATACCAAAAAATTCAAACTGACATGCTGTATAACTGTATAACCAGAAACATTTCTTATGCACGCCCCACGGCGAGTGTTTTTAGCCACGGGCCAGTAAACTCACAACCGGTCGTATTTTTTTTTACTGAATAATAAAATCTCACTGTGTGATATCTTTAATAATTTTGTTTTCTTAAATGCTGTTGAATCGTTGACTTTTAGTTTGATAAACGTCTTTCAATTAAAGTAATATTTGGTTTTACCCTTAACCATTACACTGATAAAGCACTGTACATGTACTCAGTACTTTCCTTAGCCTTGATATCAAGGTTGTGTAGACAAGTACTCTAGCTAAAACCATAGAGCAAGGATACTAAAACCTCAGCCGCCCGAATGCGATACAACCCCAGTCCCCCGACTGACTCTAAAAAAATAGCACACCGCACTCTCACCATGCACACACACAGCGCCTGTACAATGTACACAGCCCCACACACACACACACCGCTATTCCACACACCGCTATCGCCCACAATCCTAGCCCGTGAGCCGTCAGGCTCACACCGCTCACGAGCTAGGATTGTGGGCGATAGCGGTGTGTGGAATAGCGGTGTGTGTGTGGGGCTGCGTACATTGTACAGGCGCTGTGTGTGCATGTGCATGGTGAGAGTGCGGTGTGCTATTTTTTTTTGAGTCAGTCGGGCAAGGTTTTAGCCAGGATTTTGTAAAAGGGTGTCCAAATTTGCTGAAAATTTAAAAGGTGTCCAAATTTGCTGGAAATTTAAAAACTGGGAGTCCAAATTGATTACTTACAATACATTTACATGTAATTGACAGAAAAAGCAGGGTGTCCAAATTTAAAACAGGGTGTCCAAAAGACACCCAGACACCCCTCTGGCCAACACTATGCAGTCGGGGGACTGGGGTTGTATCGCATTCGGGCGGCTGAGGTTTTAGTATCCTTGCTCTATGGTTTTAGCTAGAGTACTTGTCTACACAGCCTTGATATCAAGGCTATACTTTCCTGAGTCCCGTTGAAAAAATCCATATAGGCAAATTAGTTATCATATGCATAGTGGATTGGTGTAAGGGTAAAAAACAAATAATATTCTTTGCGCTCAATGCTAATGTAATATCTATGTATTATATGGTCTCTCAATTCTGATAAGTAACGAAGTATACCCTTTATATTAAGACAAATAAGCTTAATCTTGTCTCAGTGCTTGTTCAAATAGAAACAGTTTATATTTAACTGATAACAGATAGTTTTTTCTCATTTTGATTCTCGTCTTGTGCAACAAATTCTGGTGCAGTAAAAGTATGTAAAAATACCTTCTGGTTAAGTAGAAACGTGTGATCTACAATAGAGCCTGTTTGTCTTGTAGATAGTTTGCCTCAAATTTGAGCCCTGTAATGTATAATTTGAAGTAAGGCTGAAAATCTGGTGCCTGTCAAAGTGAGGTCGCTTAGTACCCAAACAAAAGAGCACCCAAGTGTCAGAATGGAAACATTTCTTCCAACATTTTTAAAGCGATTGCAATGCTAAACTGAAAGCAATGCCCACCAAGTCAAGGCCTCAAACACTGGAACTCTTCTAAAATCAATTTGGAACAGTCAACAACCCTCCGATGAAAGTGGTTGGTCATGTAGAGACACGGGAAGGAGGCCGGTCCTCTATTTAAAAAGGACGAGGATTCACCAAATGACAGAACAAAATGCAATCAACAAATGCTATTATGACATGCAAAATATAAAGATAATCTCCTGTACGGATTTAATCCAAATCCAATGTAACACTGCACATTGAATATAAAATACCTCATACAACATGTACAATACAAATGCACACAGTCTTATGTACAGCTAAAGGGCAAAAGGTCAGGACAACACGAGGCTGGCTACACACACAAGTTTACAATATACTGATTGAAACAGCCCTATAAATCACAATATTTCTCAAATCAAAAGGTATTTAAAGACAAAATAATACTCACAGAGAGTTCTATAACCTTATCCCTCCCAGATAAATAGTATTAGGAGCATGGCCAGAGCCATGCTCCACACAAAATGGAGAGAAATGGAGGCCAAAAATATAATGTGCTCTCGCCGGACGAAGCTGTAGAAAAAGAGAGAGATTGTCACGTGACAACTCCAAAAGTTAACTTTCCCACAAGTTGAACAATGAGGGCGCACTTGAGTCATTTGAAAGAATTTGATTGGTTGATCAGCTTAAAAACCGAGCAAGGTACACAAAAGTTTTGTGGGTGTAAACTCGAACAATACCTGACAAACGCACATAGAGAAGTTGTCATTTACCATGAACTGACTGGTGACACCTTTTGAATAGAGGGAGTGAGTCAAGCAATAATATTTATGTATTATTAGAGATGTTTGGCAAATCTACAATACATATTCCCAAATGGACTTGTACACTTTGTGGCCTTCATGTTTTGCATTCTTGTTGACAATGGGTATAGGGGCGTTTTGTTCATACGCATCCGTTGGAAACCCCAAAAGTTGTATTTTTGTCCTTCTGGATAATTAATAGTCAAGGTGACGATAGTGGTTTCTATCTCGCCTTCCACCTGAACCCCAGTTCATATCCTGCAAGGGGGGCACTATGTGGATTGTGTTTTCAGTCCCTACATGGGTTTTCCTGTGGAATATTTCTCTGGGGCTTTCATCCCACATCTAAAACTGAAACTTCCTTTCTTGTCTTCCCTCCATGGGGGTCTTGGCAAGTATAGTGATAAAGTTCACTTTTTTCAAACCTTAATAATAGCTAGTTCTAGTAATAATAACAACTAGTTCTTATGCGCATTTCACAATAATGTTTCAATGCGCTTTACAAATAGTGCCCTGGTCATTGGGTCAATAGCATTCCTGTAATCTTTCTTAGCTCCCTGGGGAGTATACAGCCCTGTGCTGTCTGGCGCACCAAAGGCTTTTTCATACACAATATCAACCTCTACCCTCGCAGGTACCCATTCTTACCCCTGGGTGGAGAGGAGCAATTATAGTAAAGCATGTTGCTCAAGTGTCGTGACCAAGATCCGAACCCACACCCCGATGACTCGACCACCAGAGCTTCAATCCCATGCTCTAAACCGCTCAGCCATGACCACCCTGACTTGGCTTCATGACCAGAATTACTCTAACAAATAAAAACAAGAAATGTCCCACTATAATGCTGTTAAAGAAATCCTGCAAAATCAGAATCATAAATTGTCGGCCCCAAACTTTTGGGAAAGAAGGATACAAATCCTGTCAAATGCTAGCGCACCCAAGTGACTGATAACTCTTGATTGCCAAACAAAATCTGACGCTCATCCAATGTGAACAGCTATGGTCATCATAATCTGTATCCATATCTGTACCCTTGAGAAACTGTTCTTGGAAACAAACAAACAAACAAAAACCAGATATAATGCATGAACATCCGAATGACTGGATTAGTTATTCAATGTAAACTGCTAAATTATCTTTCTATTTTGCTCTTTTTGATGACATGGTTTTATTGGTTAAACAGCACCGATTGTTACCTTTAAAAAAAAAAATTATGTATTTTTTTATTTGACATTACAATCAAACTTACAGAGAACTGATTAAAAAGCCAAGGATAGCCCCCGAAAGTTGTTTAAACGCGGCTTATTTCCACCGGGGTCCTTAAAAACCACAAAGACAAACAAAAACGATAACAAATTGCACAGGAAATAGCTAAGAATAGTGATCATAAACATTAAAAACTGTTACATTGCCTAACAGGCTCTCAACGACCATCAGCATAGAAATAGGGTGTACTTGACATAGAAAATAATAACATAAACCAACATTTTTTACAATGCCAAATCCATTAATGAAAATGCTCACATGCGCTTTACAAAAAACACCATTTAGAGGAAGCCTTCAAAAGAGGTACAAATAAGTCTCAGTAGAGGAAATAAATATGAATAATAAACCAAAAAAAGGGAAAATTAATGTAAACTCAGAAACGGCCTGACCAGACGTCAATCAAAAGTGCAAGAGTACCACCCAAATAATAAATCAGGGACATCAGCCAGAAAAGATAATTTGAAAAATTAAATTGCACTCATTTTAACACGAAAACTTTGCGCAAGGTCATACCACGGTAGCATTCCCATAAAATTCAAGCCAGAAAAGAACAGGATTTTTGGGGGGGGGGGGGAAGGGGGTAAGGGTCTTTGAGATATACACAGAAAAAGTGTTGTTCTAAAGAGGTTTAAATTGTGGTTCGTAATTTCGATGTGTTTTTTTTTTTAGAAGAATCATAAAAATAAGTAAGATATACTCTTTCAGAATGTACGTTTGATGACGTCATCGATTGAAAGAGCACCCTAGCGACAGGTTTTGAATGACATAAGATTATGACATTTCATTTTTCATGAACTACTGAGGATAAACTGATAATCTTTGTGTAATTTTTGAAGTAATTTATAACCAATGTCACATAATTCTTACATCCATGACCCTAACTGACATTTCCTTCCGGTTTATACAGGATGTTCAAATACAAAACATTTATACAGAGTTAAATTTGGGGGGTTTTTGACCAAACTTACACATAGTTTGGATATCACAATGTAATTTTCAGTATGAAATCATGACTTCGCATCTTTTTAATCCGGGAACCGATGCCCTTCTATGTTCGTTTTTAGGAACAATTGATTTCTAGTTGTTTTTTCTTTCTTTTCACATGGCCCTTGGAACTTTGCGCAAGGTCATACCAAGGTAGCATTCCCGCCACAATTCCCACCACATTCCCGCAAGTACAATTGTTTTGCACAGACCACTTCAGGCAATTCGCTTCAGAAATCATTGAGGGAAGGCAATTGTTCTTTTTAAGTCGGCATGATTGTACAGTCATCACTTGTTTGGGTATGACTCAATCAATACAGCTATACATGCATCATTACTTTTTTTAACAATAGCAGTATATTGTTAATGGTAAATTGCATAAGTCACACAGAAAGAGGTCTTTATTTTTTTTTTTGGGGTGGGGGTTCAGACCCTCACCGTTTGACACGCTTGTATTCAAGTTCACCTACTAGCTGGTTCCCAGGCCGTAATTGGACACTCTTATTTCCTTAAATGGGTGAAATATAGGCCTATGTAAAATTAAAAGAAAGTCTATATACACACGTGTACAACATTGATGAATGTCGAAGACCAGTATCCGCACTTTATGTGACTTGACATTTAAATCATGGAATAACAAACCTGTGAAAATTTAGGCTCAATCTCGAGTCCACTACCTTCTAGGCCAAGGCGAAATCCGAGTCCAGAGTCTCCAAGGCCAAGGCCACAGGGTCCATCAAGGCCAGTTATATTAGGCACACACATACATGTACAAGTTAAAAAAGAGCAAGAATTTACACAAATGTGATATTTTTTAATGGTTTTATTATATGGTAAAATTGGATTTGAATTGCCACAGAACTCACTGAGTTTCAGCAATTTTGCTTTTCAAAACTTGCAGCTAGCTTATGTTTCCTTTCCCTTCTCTTCAAATTCCTTGTGGTCGACATACCCCTGCCAACCTGGGGTCGATTTCACAAAGCACTAAGATTCATCTTAAGATGAGTTATCAGTATTACCATAGTGATTTGTATTGTGACATCACTCTTTGCTAAGCAACTGCGATGGATTTGCAGTTACGATCAGTCTGAACTCTTTGTGAAATCAAGCCCAGATGATCCAGAAATTCAGAGATTTTGCAGTTGAACTTATTACACGAGCTTGATGATCGACGACAGAACTTACTGCATGCAAGCAATGATAGACTATAGTTTCCAAAGCATTCGTATACATGTAAATGTATTGGGCGAGTTTCTGCTCCGCATCATCACTTTTGGTAATACTGTTTGCTTGGTGATGATGAGCAGGAGCCAGTCTGTTTTAAATCTGTAATCTTTTGGGTCTGGTTGCGCAGCGCACGTGAGTTGCGTCTTTCACACTTGTAAAGTTTACGCCCACTTTGGGTCTGCAAAACCTAGGGTCCGCTTCAGTGTTTGTACTTTGTCACGATAAAATTGTTTGGAAAAGTAAACGGTGGGATATTTGAGTCAAAACTGGCGACCTGGAACCTGCTTCAGCTACATGTAGCTTAATTCTTTGAGTCAAAGACTAGTATCCTCTCTTGGTCTATCCCAACACATGCATAAAATAACAAACATGAGAACATGTTGGCTCAAATGGTCATTAAACATGTCAAAGTTGCAAGAAAATAATGAAAGAAAAAAAACAACCCTTGTTGCATAGAATTGTGTGCTTTCAAATGCCTGAGAAAGGCCTCATACCTGACATGCCTGAAGGCTTTCGTCAGATTCAAATAGTTTAGTGAGAAATTACTGCTTCTCAAAAACTACATAACTTCAGAGGGAGTCGTTTCTCACAATGTTTTATACTATTAGCAGCTCTGAGGTGCTCCTTACCAAGTAAGTTTTTATGGTAAATGTATGTCTTGAGTAATTACCAAAAGTATCCACTTAGTGCCTTTAAAAATGTGTAGATTTATTTTTGTGTGCGTGAATGTTCTTCAGTTGACCAATAAACTGGTATCAGAAAAAAGAGACGTTGATGACAATTACATGTTTAAAATCTGGGCGTCTAAAACTTCCTTGGCCAAGTAAAATGCACAGTTTACTAGCCCGGGGGGGGGGGGGGGGGGGGCTTCTTTACAAAAAGCTTAAGCGCAAGGCCTGTTATGTTCACGTAAACAACTCCTACAATTGTTGTGCACAACCTCTAAAAGGAAAATACATCACTGGTTTTTCGGAATGTAATTCTGGTCCTTGAACAACACAATTTGTCAATATGTTCACAATACTTGGAATAATAGTACGGCAAACATTTGAAAACTTCATGCATGTACATGTAAGTCATGCTCTTAGCAAAACACAATGAAATCCTGGTTCATGTTTTGTCAGGGATTTGTGCATGTCAAAATGTCATATACTTATTTTAGTTGACTTGCAATGAAAATAAGCAGTAATATTTCTGTAGATACTCAGTCGAAGGACAGTACACTTGGTGCTTCCCGAGTTCAGGATATATTAAACTACCCCAAATGTTATTCTTTATCCACGATTAATGCAATGATGATGATTTGAGGAGGGGGGGGGTGCTTCTAAATGCTATTTTCTTGACTTTTTTTATTTAACCTATAGACAATCTATAGGTACACTGAAATTATGAAGGAAGTTCAAGCGATCGTGCAGAAGCTAAAAGAAGTGTGTATGTGTACAAATAACAAGCACTGATTCAACTGACAACAAATAAACAAACAGAGGGCTGAATTGGAAGGACAGTTACTGTGGTTACAAAACCAGTCCAGTGACTCTGCATGTTTTTGTGGGTTCACAGATTTAAGCCAGCTAAAAGAAGTGTGTACGTGTACATCTAACAAGCACTGATTCAACTGACAACAAATGAACAAACAGAGGGCTAAATTTGAAGGACAGTTACTGTGGTTACAAAACCAATCCAGTGACTCTGCATGTTTTTGTGGGTTCACAGATTTAAGCCAACGGCCCAAATGCATCCAAACTGGGATCAAAGATATTTGATTTAAAATAATGATGATGCATGAAAATTTACAGTCGCAAAAGAGCATCAGGGTAGTTCACCCCATGCACAGGTTGACATATAGGCCTATACACGCAAGATAAAAATCTTTTAGATTAAAGGTAGGGTCATACACTGTTTTTTTGTCAAGGTAATGCTTATTTATAGGCAAAATTATAAAGAAAGATACAACAAAAGTCACCTGTGAAAGTTGTCATACAGTGTCAACTTGCTGAGAAAACAGCAAAAGAGCGTCAAATCCATGCACTGTAATAGCGAGGTGGCAGTATTTTGAACGGACCCCCCCCCCCTCAGAAAAGAAACAATTCATGAGTGAATCGTTTCTCAGATTCAAATATTTGGGGGTGAAAAGTTAACCAAACCATATTACTTTGAAGGGAAATCCTTTCTCAAATAGTTTGATTCTATCAACCGCTGCAGTGCCTCTCACCAAGTAAGTTTTGAATGTAATTACTTTTTGGAATACTTACCCTACCTTTAAGATAAAATTCACAAAACTCATAAAATGAATTCATTTCAATTGCTCAGATTGCACAGCAGAGCTTTTGAAACTAAACAAACATCACGTATAAAACATTCCTCGTTTAAATTCAGCATGCTTAGGCCAAACCCGAGAAGGTCCAGTGCCATCAAGTTGAAATAACAGAACTTTTGTTTGTTGCCCAGCAGGTAGACAAAACCAAATCCCCCGAGGTGTGGCACTGATACTGTAAAATAAACTAACAAGAGGATATTAGTGAAAAAGAAACTTCGGTCTCACTGTACATTTCATTTGAACTTTGGAACATGACGTGTGTATTTACAGGGGGGTCTGGAAGTTCGTTTTAATTGGCCAATTTTTTCTACCCTGACTATTGGAAAATGTAACAAAGGGCATCACAGCAAACTTTTTTGCATCAAAAAGCAAGTTAAATGGGCATTACATCAGTTATCATTGGTTATCAAGTTAAAGCCTTCAGATCTCTGCCCCCTGAAAGGAACGAGTGCACGGAGGTCACAATAATATTTAAACTCTTTCCTTACCACAGTCGACTTACATGTACATGTAGGTCGACTGCACTTATCAAAAAAAGTTATACCTTCTCTAACTTAACCATTGACGACTTTTGTTCGCTAAGATTATACCTAAAAAACACTCAAGCTTGAGAATCGGTAATAAGCCCAACAGACTGAAAACCTTTGAGAAAGGCTATTATTGTTATTATTATTTCATTTTCTAACAGCATGCAAAAGGAAGATCACATTTTCCTTTGTGCCTGTAACTTATTGAGTCGGGCTACACCCTGTAGCCTTAGATCTCAAGCTCGCTGTTTCCAAAAGCGCCGCCTTCTGTAACAGATCTACCCTCACAGTTGTCCCATCTTCATCCAGATGTTTTCCCAGTGCTTTGTGAATGGTGCCAAGTGCTCCAGCCACCACAGGGACAACCTTCACTTTCACCTGCCAAATCTTGCAGAGTTCCCTGGCCAGGTCTTGGTACTTCTTGATCTTTTCCGTTTCCTTTGAAGCTACCCTTATATCACTTGACGCATCTTCGTCGTCTTATCTGAGACCAACATCCGGACGCCAATGTTCTATAACGTGATAAGTCTGAATATTAAAGTCCCAGAGGATCTTGACCTGGTCGGTCTCTACAACTTTCTCCAGAACATGGTCGTACCATTTTGCATGCACTTGGACACCATACTTCTTACATTTCCCAGTGAGTCACCTTGGCCAATTTGTCATGTCTTTCTTTTTACTCCGTCTGGGTCAACATACTACAATCGCCTAACATAAAATACAGTCTCTTCTATTATTATTATTATTATTATTTATATTATTATTTACCCTTTCTTCTTGCAGTTGTGGGTCTTTCATCCGCGGCACCATACTACGGGAAGGAGTTGGGTCCGCTGGTGACACAAGCTCATGGGGTCACTGGTACCGTTAGAATAGCCGACTCTAAAACCATTGTCATCGAGAATTTCAACTACGATGGCCAAGGACCAGGTAAACTATTCCATGATAGCCATAGCAAAGGGTTTGAATCCCAATTGTGAATCCTGCTTGCATCCCATAAATTGCTTCTCTGCGCCCAGGTAACTTGGGGTAGGGGGGCTGTAAGAGCTGAAATGGTAGTGTTACTGTTTGATATTGTGGCAACTTGCCTCAAGTTAAATAGCTGTCGTTTTGCTGAGTATGAAATCTGAAAAAAGAATAAAAATACAAGTGTTCATATACATGTATTGCACAGATTCCACATGAATATGTTCAGTTGTGCAAGCCTGTAATTAAATGGAGGCCATGGCCTCTGTTGCCCTGGTCTCGGCCTTGGTGCCCCTTAAAAAAGTTTCCTATAGACTTTAAGATTTTGCAATGGAAGTGGCCTTTGCAAATTAAAAGTGGCCTTGCTCTCTCAAAGATGAAATTCCAGGCCTGAAAGAAGTATGCTTGATGTTTAAAAGCAGCCCTATTGTGTTCCAGACAAGCCACCAAAACAAGACAATACATTATATGGATTAGGTCCCTCATCTCAGACTGCACCAGGTCAACAGGTCAATGGTGGTTAACGTGGCAGTTGTTAAACAAAAACAAATTGCTAAAATAGGGAGACCACCAACATTAGGGCTAGGTGGCTCGATTGGTAGAGCGCCGGCATGTTAATCCCAGTCACTTTCCCCAGGCATGGTCTATCCAGCTCTTACCCGACTGTCAGTGTTTAGGGACAAAATACTAATGCGTTCAAACTGTTACCTCTTCTTTATGTAGATGCATACATCTGGGTAGGAACAACTGACCAGCCTAGTGTTTCTGGAACTATTGTTCCTGCCTTTGAAGGAGAGTAAGTATTTGTTATTGCAGTTTTACCCTGCCCAGTAGGTTTGTAAACTAAAGATGTGTACTCCACCATGTTCTGGTAAAAAAAGAAATCAATATCCCACAATAACATAGCCAAACAGCCTGGTAATTGCTATAGTTTGTTGGGGTTGATTCATTGACCCATATAGGCCTATTGACACCCATACAAGCATTGTATAATTCACTAAGACAACTGTAGAGTCCTGCTGCTAATGTCTCAAGGACATAGGCAATCAATTAACCTATCTTTAGCTAGCTGCATTGGTCACAGCTGTAACTGTTGCTGACCTGGGCCCAGTTTCATGGAGCTGCTAATTGTAAGCACTAAAATTTGCCGAGCACAACAAAATGATGCTTACCTAAATAAGTTTACCAGCCAAACTACCTTGTCTCTTGTACAATTTGTGACTGGTGTCCTGCTCATTTCTGCTTTCAAGGTTTAATTGCACGTTATTCAAACCTACTGTACTTTACAGTGCAAAGGGTGTTCGTAGATTCTCATACAGCACTGCAGGCATAGATTAGAATATTAATTACATTTTTTGGAGTGAAAGTGTTTCCTGGAGCCTAGAGATCCCATCTCCCTCTGTTTGACCATTCGAGAACAAAAAGGCACGCTTATTCAAACCTACTCCCCAAGTAAGTACGATTGCATAATAATGGTCGTAGATCTATCTTCATGCTGCACTGCAGGGTTTTGAATTCAACAGTCATCAGCTGCACTTCACTTTGAGGTGACTCAAGGGCTGCAAAAAATGCTGAAAACAAAACAACCTGCCAATTATTTTACAAATCTGCAGCTGGTTTCCTCAGGTTTATACGAGAGTCATTTATTTTTTTGAAGCGTACTTGAGACCAATAATTTACTCCGCGGCAGTAAAGTGGTGTGTAGTGGCTAAGCGGTTAAGGGACATCGCACATCGCAAATATCTTTGCAAATATTTGCTATGTCGCAAATATCTTTGCAAATATTTGTGTTTGCAATGTTTGCAATGTCGCAAATATCTTTGCACATATTGATCCACGAGACCAGGCTGAACTTAGCACTATAACAGTGCTGGAAAGAAATTTGGTGCTGGCACCAAATTTCAAAATTCTTAGTCAATGACCGTCAAAGACAGTGCGAACGGAATACCAAATTCTTGAGATTCATCACACAGAAAAATGACCACGGATGCCTACATTATTATTCTACCTCCATGTAAAGGGAAAACACTCATGCGGAAAGATCAGAAGAGTAATCAATCATACCCAAACTGCACCCGACTACTCCCCAGAAACATGTATTAAAAAAATTGACAAAACCCATTAGGGTGTAGTCTCTGCTGTCAGTTCTACAGTTTACATGTAACTCAACCTCAAGTGTAAGTCAGTGCTTACTGAAATAATTGGTTAATGTCCCAACTAGACCATCAAACCCTTCCAAAATCAATTTTTATATTTTTTATTAATTTCTTTTTTTAAAGGTCATTCTTTGAACTATTATTGTTTGTCAGAATATCTATGATTCAATGCATGCTCAGACCTTGATGTTGGTCAGGATATCTGACAAAACCAAAGGGGAAAAAGTTGCTAATTTGAACGATCTTCGTTATCGTAGCACCGAAAAGCTCAGAGCGTACACAGGGGAGCGTGTCATCGCTAAACTACCAGGATCAATGACCGTAAAGGACTTCAAATGGATATCAATCTGGTGTAAATGGCAAATGTGAGTATTGTTCTGGCAGCTAGGATAAATTTAAAGCGTAGGAACATTGAACTGAGGCAAAATAGAAACTGTGAAGACACTTCGGCATGGGGTAAATGAGAATTTGATAATTGTTTTTTGTATATTTTTTCTTATCCTCACTTTTTTCTTCTTTTTTTAATTCAATCCGTTATAAAATAAGACTATAGTTTAAAGTGGCAAGCACCGGACTCAATTTCTGGGCCTAATTTAATTGCTCTGCTTATGAAATAAATTTGAGATGCCCTCTGTGACTCTGTCTCTTTTTTGCATATTGATCACATGCCCATTTTGCAAATCTCTGAGAAAACAGCGTCTCGTACTTTCTCATTTTTTAACCTGTATGAACTGTACTTTAGTCATGGCGCAGGGTTTCATCTCAAGTTTGTTGGGATTTTGTAGCAAAAAATGTTGCGCAACAACCGGTGATCTGTGGAATTATTTTTCCAAGTTTGTTGGGATTTTGTAGCAGAAAAATGTTGCGCAAATTTGTGCACGTTAGCACAGCATAGAATATTTTACATTGTTCAATGAATAAATGTGCAGTTTGCAATCATTGTAGGTGTGGACAGACATAGACTTCGACAGTCTGTCGCAAACACATGTATTGCATAATCGGACAAAATAGGGAGGCTGCCAACATCAGGGCTGGATAGCTCAGTTGGTAGAGCACCTGCACTTTAATCTGGCGGTCGCAGGTTCAAATCCCACTCTAGTAAATTTGTTCTTCGTTCAACCCAAAACAAATATGTTGTTTTGTTCATGGAGAAAATTACAAATCCTACAGGGTCATGATTGCATTCTTAAAGAGGTTTTTGAAGTATTTATTTGTTTATTTTCCACAGGCCAACTTTGGAGACGTACGTATACCTGCTTCGTTTACCAACCCAGCACCATCCAATTTGGGAGCGTTGCCCACATTTGCCCATGCTGTCAGAGCCACTAGTGTTGTCATTGAAGACTCCAAGACTATCACTTTCAACAACCTATACTACGACGGAAATGGTCCAGGTAGAGACACACAGTAGAGAAATTCTATACATTCAGTTTTGGTCTAATTCAGTTTTTAGATCCACCTATTTTCTAATAGATAGAGTCCTTATGAAAATGGGGGAAAAACGGTGTAAAATGTCACTGCATTTGATACCCTTCAAGTGCAATTTTTTCCAAAATCCCCAAAACGTTTGATGACGTCACATTTCAAATATGTGGTCTGTTCTTAGTTTGATTGGCTCCATTGCGCCACAGCGCCTCGTAATCCATTACATGGTGCTATGTAAAAGAAAAAGGTATCATGCTTCAAAAAGTAGCTCCACATATACCCTGCAGGAAAAATACTGTATGCTTTGAGACGCCCATCGTACGTGATAAAGCGCTATATAAGAACTGCGTATTATTATTATTACAATTTTTGCAGAGAATTTTTAATGCATTCTTTAAGTTTGCTTATATTCAATCAAAACGGCATTGAATTTGATTTTTTGACTGGCGCAAAAAATCCTCATTGGGAATGTTCAGATCCATTTGTTTTTTATTTCCTTTGGTTTTAAATTTCGCTCTGAAAGAGTATGCAATAAAACTAAAAGCACGTTTTTTCAAAACAAAAACAAAGTGCTCGGTGTATAGACATGTTCAAATTAGCAGAGTTGGTGAAATGTAATGAGAACATTTTGTAAACATGTCTTTGTAGGAAAGATAGATTTACGATTGAAAGTCAGTTGTGGTTCGAAAGATTTGAATTTTTGGTGTAAGAAACTTTGAGCCTAATTTAAAATGAGATGACGTCTTCATGGCGTCATAGTTTATTTCTAATACAGACATTGAGATTCATAATTATGTGCTGAGTTAAAAACTTGAGTGTTGAACTTGCAATAGGTTTTCAGCAAAAGAGTCAGTTTCTTACCTTGTCTGAAGTTAGTGAGAGTTAACGAAGTATGTTTTTTTTATTATGAAACTCAACTTGCGGTTTCAACTGGAAGTTAAAGTCAGATGGGTTTACTCCTTATGAAAGATTTGTAGAATCGTTAACAGACTTTGGTATGAAGCAATTTTTTATTAATATAACACATTTGGTTAATAAGATATTATTTTTGTTTAAATATGAAATTTCTATTCCCGGTTTACGACCGGAAGTAAAGGTCACAAGGGGTCACAATTTACAATACCTCAAGAGCTCGAAAACGGACGTAAAGGTCACATGGGGTCACAATTTGTGTAATATCTTTACAATACTTCAAGAGCTTTCATATGGTGCAAAGATCTGTTATAGCATTTATGGTTCTCCAGATACGAAGTTTTGAAATATCAAAAGTTAATTTTAAACGTTAATGTTATGGAGTCATCAATGGACCATCCCCATAAAGTTGCGATATCATCTATACATTAAGGTCTATTTAAATGAGTTTCAAGTCTGTGCGACCTTTACTTTCTAATAGAATCTAATACCACACCAGTGAGTTTTCATAAATCAAAACTTATGTTTCAATTCTAAACCCGTCACTTTGTCTTCAACCCCCCCCCCAAAAAAAATGTCTTTTTACCCACACTCTGAAAACTCCCATGACAGAATTGACCTGGATTCCCAGTCCCAGGGGGACCTGACCAATTTACGGGTCACTCTGACCCATTTAGGGGTCAGGCTGACCCGGAACCAGGTGTTGGCCGAACACCTGATGACATTTTACACCATTTAAGTGTTAACGTAAGGTTAGAGACTTGAAAATTGTCTCCCATTTTCATTTTCTATCTATTGGAGTTCATCACAAAACTGAATTTGACCCTCGCGCCCCTCTTTAAAGCCATTGTAACTTTTTATTTATGCCGGGTACAGTAGAGAAAGTTGTTTAGCACGTTCCCTTGTGATTTTTTTATTGTAGATGCTTATTTCTGGGCAGATACAAAAAACCCTCCAACAGTAGGAGGCACCAAGCTCATCTGGCGGATCGGGTAAGTGTCAACCTCAATAGACCTTATGCACATGACGTCATTTGAGTTTGCAAGGTGCCGAGTTTGTGGGTGCCAAGTTTGCGAGGTGCCAAAGTGTCCGGTATTCCCTCAAGATTGCCTAGCACATGTGACCTGAATTCCTGTGTAGAGAAGATGATGAGGAAATGTCAGTTTTAGATGTGGGAAGGAAAACCCCAAATAGGGAAAAACCTGGCAATCAGGGCCCAATTTCGTAGAGCTGCTTAAGCACAAAAAGTAGCTCAGCAAAAGAAAATTATGCTTACCAGAATAAGGCCACCAGCCAAAATATCATTTCACATGTACAGTTTGTGACTGGTATCCTGCTAATTTTTGCTATAATGCACACAATTTTCAAGCAATATTTTATGCTTAAAGCAACTGCATGAAATTGGACCCAGGTATACAGGGACTTGGTGAAAACCCTATCCACATGCAAGGGATTCGAACCGGGGTCCAAAGAAGTGAAAGGCAGGGAAGATGGCACTGAGACAACCTGAATGCCCGAACAAGTGTGACGTAAATCCCAGTGTTATTTATATCAATGTTGGAACCTTTTTGGTGAAGTGACCCAGGGACCCTAAAACTACCATAAGTTCCATATTAATGAAACATAATACTTACTAATTTGATGAGTTTGTTATAAGTAATTACCTTTTCATTTATCCCTCTAAATTTGTATTATCCATTTTGATATCGCCTATGGCGTGCTTTCTTGACATAAACAAGCACTGTATGACAATGCACACGTAGTGACAATGCACATTACTGACTATTTATAGCTATGGTATGTTTCACTGCAGCCGTCCAAATTCATTTAACAATTTGGATCTGATGGAAATCTGTGCAGACTGACATCGTCTTTTAGTAGTGTTGCAACCAGCAACAGTTACACCTTCACGTCATTTTCCATACAACAAAAGCCAAAAATCAAAAGTTTTGTCCAGGGAAACGAAGCAACTTTTTCTAGAATTTGTTCAGATTTTGGGGGACTTCAAGTTACTCAGCACTTTCTGTGTATGTTTTGTTTGTTAGTCTTTTTAGTTCATTTTCTTCTCTGTTGTTTTGATCTTGTCTATAGGTAAGTATACAAAAACTATGCTTCACCCAAAGTCTATTGACCTGTTATAACTGCAATTATCATCAAACTTTTCTTTTGATTTTGCAATGTCACATTAGGCCTAATTAATTTATGATTTACCAATTAATGACAGCATTGGAATGATAAAAAATGTAATTGTAATCAGTTATTAACTTATGATTGTGTGTGTTATTTATTTTTTACATAACCAGTTCATCAAGTGCTGGAGAAAACCAGAAGATAGAAATGTCCTTCACTGGTCAAACAGTGACAGTCACTATGCCCGGCGATACCTCTGTCTTTGACTTCATCAACTTAGGACTGTGGTGTGTCCTGGCTAGACAAGACTTTGGCAGTATCAGCTACAATCCAGATACCCTCAACGTTCCAGCTGTCCTGGAACCACCACCATCCTTGGTATGTAAATATTATGCTCATAATCAAGTTGTTCAGTAAGTTGACAATATTTGGCCACATTTGATTTTTTATTTGGTGTCCTGGCCGCCCGAGCGGTTTTGAGCATCGGATTCTAATTCTGGGGTTCGAATTCCGGTCATGACACTTGAGCAAGATGCTTTACTAGTGTATAATTGCTTTACTATAATTGAGGGTAGAGGTTGATATTGTGTTTAAAATAGCCTTCGGAGCGCCACGGCAGCCCAAGGCTTTAATCTCAGGGAGCTGAGAAAGATTACAGGAATGTTATTGGCCCAATGACCAGGGCACTAATGTAAAGTGCATTGATACGTTATTGTAAAATGCGCTATATAAGACCTAGTTATTTATTATTATTATTATTATTATTATTATTAATATAATAATTATTGCTTCTCAGTTTGCATAGTTCAAAAAGATTGTCTTTTATGACTCGGCCCTAGTGGATTGAGACTCAGACAATGCCTTGACCCAAGTGACTCAAGACTCAGAATTGGACTTTACCCTAGTGGATTGAGACTCAGACAATGTCTTGACCCAAGTGACTCAAGACTCAGAATTGGACTTTACCCTAGTGGATTGAGACTCAGACAATGCCTTGACTCAGGTGACTCAAGACTCAGAATTGGACTTTACCCTAGTAGATTGAGACTCAGACAATGCCTTGACCCAAGTGACTCAAGACTCAGAATTGGACTTTACCCTAGTGGATTTGAGACTCAGACAATGCCTTGACCCAAGTGACTCAAGACTCAGAATTGGACTTTACCCTAGTGGATTGAGACTCAGACAAGGACTTGACCCAAGTGACTCAAGACTCAGAATTGGACTTTACCCTAGTGGATTTGAGACTCAGACAATGCCTTGACCCAAGTGACTCAAGACTCAGAATTGGACTTTACCCTAGTGGATTTGAGACTCAGACAATGCCTTGACCCAAGTGACTCAAGACTCAGAATTGGACTTTACCCTAGTGGATTTGAGACTCAGACAATGCCTTGACCCAAGTGACTCAAGACTCAGAATTGGACTTTACCCTAGTGGATTGAGACTCAGACAATGCCTTGACCCAAGTGACTCAAGACTCAGAATTGGACTTTACCCTAGTGGATTGAGACTCAGACAAGGACTTGACCCAAGTGACTCAAGACTCAGAATTGGACTTTACCCTAGTGGATTGAGACTCAGACAATGCCTTGACCCAAGTGACTCAAGACTCAGAATTGGACTTTACCCTAGTGGATTGAGACTCAGACAAGGACTTGACCCAAGTGACTCAAGACTCAGAATTGGACTTTACCCTAGTGGATTGAGACTCAGACAATGCCTTGACCCAAGTGACTCAAGACTCAGAATTGGACTTTACCCTAGTGGATTTGAGACTCAGACAATGCCTTGACCCAAGTGACTCAAGACTCAGAATTGGACTTTACCCTAGTGGATTGAGACTCAGACAATGCCTTGACCCAAGTGACTCAAGACTCAGAATTGGACTTTACCCTAGTGGATTGAGACTCAGACAAGGACTTGACCCAAGTGACTCAAGACTCAGAATTGGACTTTACCCTAGTGGATTGAGACTCAGACAATGCCTTGACCCAAGTGACTCAAGACTCAGAATTGGACTTTACCCTAGTGGATTGAGACTCAGACAATGCCTTGACTCAGGTGACTCAAGACCCAGACTCAGACTCGCCCTAGTGATTTGAGACTCAGACAATGTCTTGACCCAAGTGACTCAAGACTCAGAATTGGACTTTACCCTAGTGGATGAGACTCAGACAAGGACTTGACCCAAGTGACTCAAGACTCAGACAAGAACTTGACCCAGTTAATTAAGTGATTCTAGACTCCAAATCGGACTTGAACAAAATGACTCAAGACTCGGAATCAGACTCAACCCTAGTGAGTCAAGAAACTTACAAAAACTTGACCCAATTCACTTACCCAAGTGACTCAAGACTCGGGACCAACATAACTCAACTACAACTCTTCCACTTCATTGCACCTTTGTTATGGAATGACAATTACCTCTTCATATTCGCAAAACTGACTCTCTTCAGATTTTCAAGGGACTTTCAAAGACTCATTTGTTTGAATCTTAATTTTTTTAACAATTGCTTTGTATATTTCATTCTATGTTTGTGTTGTGCATAAAGGCTCTACCTGCTCTATGTGCTATATAAATGTCTGGTATTAACTCTGAATGATGTGCTAGACTTATTTAGGTCTATTAATTTTTAACAGTAATTTTTTTGTTTTGGTAAACACATAGTTGTAACAAGAAATATTGTTGAAAGTATGTCTGACAATTTTAGAATGGACTTTTGATGACGGAAAAATTCAAATTAATGAAATTAAAAATAGTACTTTTTTTCAAATATGAGACTGGATAATTTATATTTACAATTCACTTGGCCTGATGCTTTATGGAGGCAACTGCATCAATGCCGCTGGCCAATTGCCTTGGTGCCCCTTGAATTGCTCCGCACAAGTTGGGTGCCCTTTGCTACTTAAAACAAGTAAATGCCTTGCCCTCAAAACAACGCAGTATCAGACTTGGAAGTGAAATGTCCATAAATCTCACAGTAATTCTGGGTCGAACAAAGAAAAATTGTCTACAGCGGGATTTGAACCTGCGACCTCTACTCTGGATTAATCAGTAGACACAAAAACATAACTGTAATGGAGTAGCCTTTGGTGAGACCCCCTCGGCCTAGTTGTTAAAAATCTCACCAGTAATTTTGGGTTGAACAAAGACAAATTGTCTAGAGCGAGTTTTGAACCTGCAACTTCCAGATTAACCAGCAGATACAATATAAAACTGTAATGGAGTACCCTTTGGTGACACCCCCCCCCCCCTCCGCCTCACACCAATCAGTGTAGATTTCTTCTTCACAAGCGATTTACCAATATTTACAAAGTAATATTGATTGTTCTTTCAGGAATTGGTTTTCTTTTTACAACAACCATACTGTTTCTCTTTCCTCAACAATAGGCCTATTATATTGGTTTGTAGATTGCAAATTTATTTTTTATTTTTTGGGTCCTTTTTCTAGAAATATCCAAACTGCAAGGTGTTGAAAGACGATGATTTCCAAGTCCAGTGGAAAATCCAAGATGGTATGATTGAAGTGGAGCTGGCGGGCCACGTCCAACCCGGAACGTACATGGCGTTTGGGTTGAGTGGCTCCGACACTAGGACCTTCATGGACGGGTCTGATGTGACGGTTGCATGGATGGATAAAGCAAGCATGAGCCCCATGGTGGCTGATTACAATTTGGAGTCAAAAGCTCAGGTAGACAAATCGTCAACTGTTCTTTTCCTTTGAACTCAGTTTGCAAGTGAGTTGTCCCATCATTAAAAACCAGTCAACTGCACTGGTTGTGTATGGTGGCACAACTGCGCACAAAACTACCTGCTCCTATATCATGGTGTATATAAGCTACCTAATTGATGAGACTGAAGGCAAATTAGGAACAAAAGGTTGCCACAGGGGAACTCTAAAGAGAGGGATGTTCCACATGGAAATATTGTTCTGTCTTTGAACCCCCCTTTCCCCACACCACCACATGTTCTATTTGGTTTAAACCAGATTTCAAGAGGCATTTTTCAAACTGATCTTTGTATATTCCATTAAAATCCATGCAGTGCTGCTGTTAAAAAAAATTCATGATGATACTGTTTTAATGAATTCCTCGACAAACAAAAGGGACCACAACAAAGGTTCTCATAATAAGCTCTGGGATTTGATGTTTTGTGAGAAAATACAAGTAGGCACTCACCGTGATTCGCAGAACGTCGGTCATAAGCCACTGACGATAATCTGCCATGGTTTGCTGGATATTAACAGCAGCCATCTAGCTGCCAGCAAAAAATTGTGGGCACTCCGAAGTTGAGCCTGCTGGTCGAAGTTGTTCCAGTCATTGTAAACTGTCTGCTGTGGGCCAGTCCAGAAAAAATTTGGCATACATGTCTTCCGACATGAAATGGTTAAATAATTTATAGAAGAAACCAGAAAGCACTAGACTGCCTACCTCCCCCATTGAGTCTCCAAGGCTCGAGATGAAAAGTTTATGAAACTATCAAAAAGATATTTTTTTAAATGTAACGTCTTACCTTTTGAATGGTAAAACGATGGAAATATAAAGTTTTTAACTTGGTCAGAACAGCCACGTCACTGCAGTTCAACCGAACATGCGAAAAATGCTCAACCATTGACCAAAGCTCAAATATGTTTCTGGTTGGGGTCGCCAAAACGCACTCCTGTTGGCAAAAAGGCTTATACAGGGAGTAAGGGTGAATGAAATAAAGGTAATTCAGACATAATGGACAATGGTCTTGTTTTGGACCAATCAAAAACTCAATCTCCAAGCCTCTGAATGTATCATCCTGTATTGACCGCTTGAACAATGCGTAACGCACCTCATCCACCAGGGCTCGACCTTAACGCTAGCCCGGCGTACATTGGCTAGTAAAAACTGCTGCGGGCAAGTAAAAACCACTTCTTAACTTGCCCGGCGGGCTACTTAAAAATATGTGCACATTCCTTGTTTTTCAGATGTGATAAAAGAAAATAAAAAAATCAATCTTCAAAGCTTAATTACCTTTTGTGTGTAATGAATGTAACTTTATTTTGTTGCAAATGCAACCACGCTACACATTTACATTTTTTCGGTTCGGATAACCGTAAAAAAAATCACTTGAAAGTGCCGCGGAACGCATGAATGACCACATCTTGATCTCGATGTACACAACGTGCTACCCGTGCGACACACAAGCAGTCACATCGTTTCCACTTTACAGGTCTGTAGTCTTTGTTATCACGTGACTTTGCGTGCTACAATAAAGCTAAGAAACATTGAACGCTAGAGGGCGTTTCAAAACAATACGATAGAATGAGAACAACCAGTGCGGTACGCGATAGCATACAAAATCCGGTCACAAACGCCTGGACTAAAGACTCTACGTTTCTATGCAGAAGGTTATTCCCCCCGAACGTGCAATAATCATTATCACTGGTGTCGTGATAAAAGCGTATACAGCAATGGCGTCGCTGGTCCGCACGCAAAATCCGTTGACAGCGTGGTCTGCCGAGCACACTTGGAAATCCGAAATGTCGGCTGGTTTTACGAAAAACTACGCAACATTTAAAAAAATCCAAAATCCGTCACCAAACAAGCGAGAAAACGCAGCAACAATGATTTCTAGCCATGAACAAAAGTCACTCAACCTTCTCAGTAGTCAACAAGAACATTAAACCTGATTTAATGGTTATGTTTTTTCCAAACATATTTTCTCGGGCTAGTAAAAATTTCTGCGGGCTAGTATAAAACACAATTTACTTGCCCGGTGGGCTACTCTCAGAAAAAATTAAGGGCAAGCCCTGTCCACACATTGCGCACCTGCCATTTCCACTATTTGGGGATTCAATTCCTTTTTGTACACTTTGACTCCCAAAATGGCGGACAGGATAGGGGCCTGTACGTGCTCTCCGTATTGTGCAAGGGGTCATTTTCCATGGGGCTTCATCCAAAATAAATAAAAACATGAAATAATGGGGTCAGCGAAAAAAGAAGAAGTTAGAGTTGAATATTATTGGTTTTGCCCTTACACCGATGTGTGTAAAGCACTGTATACTCAGTACTTCCCCGAGTTCTGTGAACAAAAAAATCCACAGACATATTACTTGGGTGGGATTCGAACCCATGACCTTTGCCATTTTAGAGCAGATGTCTCACCAACTAGACCACCGAGATTGCCCGGTAGCTAGAGGCAGTTTGAATCCTATAACTTTAGCAGCGGGTGACGCAACCATTCAAATAGATGTTAAATTTGCACCAGGGGTAAAGAATATTATTTTGGTTGAAAGGCAAAACCAAAAATGTTTCTTTATCCCCGATGCAAATTTAACATTTATTTCAAAGTTGGAGTTGACCGACTTTCATTCCTTTCCTTCATGCAGTGTAGTGTCAATAATGGGAAAGGTGCCTGCCCAGATGATAAAGTCAACGGAACGAGCGATTCCAAATTGGAGAATCTTAGATTCGGGAATGGAATCACAAGGATAACCTACTCTCGCCTTCTTGACACAGGTAAACACAGGTGCCGCGGCAGAAGGGCATCAATTATTGTCAGTATGAGCATACATGTTCAGTCACATGTAAAAATACTCTTTGTGTGGATTTAGAGCATTGGAAAAAACTTGTAAGGGGAAGATTGTGTTTTTTCGTCTGATCCTGTTCAAGTGAGAAAAATATGAAAAATGCTTATACTTTGTCAGTGGTTGTTGCCTTAACCAGGGTCCAATTTCATTGCTCTGAGTTCTTACGACACCCTGTTAAGCACATAATTCTATGAGCTGTGAGTGCAGAATTCTGTGGTAAGTATAGCCATTCTGCCATAAGCCATTTGGAGGTAAGGTGGACACACTGGGGCACTTAGATGTTCAAGTTAGATGTTCATTAGATTAAGACACCACTGTAGTGAACCACACAAAGGCCTTTACTAACTTAACAATTGCTACAAAGAGTGTGACCTCATTTGACCTTGACTTTTGAAAATTCAAAAATTCATATACTCGTGTATCAATATTTCCTGCAAAGACATGTTTACCAAATTTTCTCATTAATTTCACCAACTCTGCTTATTCGTACATGCCTACACTTTGTTTTTGATTCAACAAAAATTTATGTCTAGTTATTATTATTATTATTATTATTATTATTATATCTCAAAAAGGCCAATGAAATTGAGCCCTGCGTTTTTGTTCATGTTTTTTTTGGGGGGGGGGATTTATCAAGTACTATTTCTGAACGGATGATTGGCACTGGTATGATTTAAATAATCAGTGAGTCCTCAAAATAGTTTTTTTTCTGACTTCTGTGGAAATTTGTCTGCTTGTTTTTCAGGTGACAGCATTGATAAGGCGATACCCACTGATCGTGAGGTTTTCATTTCCTGGGCTATCGGACCCATCAACCCTGACGGACGAGCTGCCAAACATGACTTCGTCGCAAGAGGTAGATGCAGTAGATGTGCCATAGAATACTGTACAAATAGAGGGGTCGGCGTAACTTTGGGTGGGCCACTTTACCCATTGGGCCTTCAACAGTTCTTTTGAATTGAGGAATTTGTCCTTCACAGTCTCTTGGGATAAAAGCTGCCACTCCTGTTGGAAGCCAAGACACTTATTCCTTGGACTGAAACAGGGTGTCCCCTCACATTTCTATGGGATGGAATCTTAGGTTGCAATCCCTGTCAGAAGCCTGAGTACTTTACTCTAGTCCCTTGGAATAAAATCAAGCCAGTGTTCCAACTCCTAAGCCAAGACACTTATTCTTTTGACTTAAACAGGGTTTCCCTTCACATTTCCGTGGGATGGGAGCTTAGGTTGTCATTCCTGATAAAAGCCAATTAGGCACTCCAGTGTAATCCCCAATTCCAGACCGTTGTCCTTTTGTTGCACAAATAAAGATTACGAGAGATTGATGGGCTGCCACCATTGGTCTGAGATTTCTGATTATTGGCCGTTGCTTATGGCCAAGGTTTGGCCTATAGTCACGAGGAAGTAGTTCCATCCTGAAGACAACAAATCATGGTGCATCTTATGCAAGCTTTTGTTGTCTTTTCTTTGTTCAATGTGTAGTCAGGGTTTCATTGCAATGACGATACTCTTTTTAAAAAAAAGATTCGGTAGTTCCAATAAAACCCACATAAAAATACTGCGTGCTGGCACAATAAATTTTTTACAAATAATGTCATGAAGTGGTTAACAGCTACTTCAAAAAATTAACTTGTACTTTTCGATTTGTGCCTTCTTCATGCAGATAATCCTAAGATTAACTTTGGCACCAGTTCTCCCTCAATGTGTCCTCCGTTAATGGCTGCTGCTGATGGACCCAAACTGCCGGCATGGAAGGCCTTGGAAATCAACGATGAGAACTCTTTTGTTGTTGAGATTGGTCAGTCCGGTGGGCAACGTGGCTACACAGGAATCACAGGTGAGTTTATAATGACAAACTGAAATCTAAACACAGGGCGCCCCAATTTTTTGTCCTTGTTTCTCACACTAGACATGCTCCTTCGTAAAAAATGTATCTTGACTTTGTTAAATCTCGCACTCGAGAGGTTTTGTGCGAAAATGTTGTGTCTCCCATCGGTGCCATTTGGTGTGTGCTATATCCTGCATATTTTTATCCATACAACAAATGTGCAGTAAAGAGATCTTTCTACCAGGTGTCATCGCAAATTATCTTATTTAAATTAAATATCAGTTTACAATTGAAATAACAGAAAGCTGGGTTTTTTTATTTAAGGGGGAAAATACCCAGTGGTCTCATCATCTGTCATGTCTATGCTGTCTATAATGTTATTCACTGAAATTAGGGTAAAGTTTTATGGGGGCACCTATTAGGGGGTGCATTATTTTGTCTAGGGAGGCACTTCTGGTCATCTATAACTGTGGTTTCTATTTGCATTTCTCTTAAACGAGCCCCTTTTCAGTGCTTCTGTCGTATGCCATTTTAAATATTTTTTTAAAGATAATCTGACTTGGGTGTAAAGACAAATACGAAATTGTCTGCATGTGAATGGTTAAACAGTTTTAAAAACATTGAAATTATCACATTTAAAGCTTTTAAAATGTAACATTTTACTGTGGTAGATTTTAATCTCAAAAGTCAAAATTTTTTAAACAGGGTGGGGGAACCTTGGCGGCACGGACATCAATAGGGTGGGGGGGGGGTTGCATGAGGAACAGAAGGCACATTGGGTTGGATTGGAACCATGACCATCTGAAGTTGTTTCATTATGCAAATTGTTCTGTCTTTTAAGCCACAAACTTACCGCTTTTGCAGCGTCCGTGTGGTGGTTGGGGATCGCGTGAACCCAAAAAGCATATCTAATATTTACTTATTCACAATTGTTCTCACTATAAGGTGTCGTCGGGTGGGGTATCGCATGGTATGTCAACGGCCTCCTCATCCCTGAACTCAACCTGGAGAGGGGCATCACCTACACCTTCACGGTGTACGGCGGTGACAACCCTGAGAAATCCGCAGAGTATCACCCCTTCTACATCACCACTGACCCCGAAGGAGGGCACGCTCAACTATCAGACGCTGAGAAAGCGGTAGGTTTCAAAAGGCAGAACAATGTCCGTACTGAACAACTGATTCTATTATCGTAAATGTAGATGGTCATGGTTCGAATCTAACCTAATGTGCCTTCTGGATTTTGTTCCACAGGACTCAGAAAGTACCGGGTATTTGGTGCTTATGATATACTTGTGTGTAGGGCGCACACCTAGTCTTCATTTTCTTACCCCAACGCAAAATGTTTTGCAGCACCTACATTATTTAACTGCTTGGCTTGAGACAAAAACTGACACCTTATATTTTCTTTCTTCTCCGATATCAGAAAAGGACAATCTTTGCTGGGCCGACAGGTAAGTCTGTATTGCAAACGGTTTTGGGGTTATCGTCTTTATCATTTTTATTCGTACAGTGTACAGGCGCCTGGATCCAGGATTTTTGCCAGGGGAGGGTTAAACCAAAAAAAAGTAACTGTCACAATTGTTGTCCGGTCTGCAAAATTTGTAATGACTAAGTAATACTACATGTATCTTAGGTTTCTTGTTATTATTTTTATTTTTTTGATTCATTAAAAACATTCAAACATCGCAGCCAAAGGCTGAATTGCATTTTAAATGCAACGAGAGTTACATAAAAGTAGATACAATAAACAATAGATAAGATATATAAGGATATATAAATATAAATATATCCAAACCTTTACAAGTAGAGGAGTACTGCTATACCATTCATATCAAAAAGTTGCACAGTTTAGCACGCTCATATTAAAATACAAAGAATAGAGGTGGGGGAAAATTAATAGTATCCTATTTATTGAGGCCATTTTAAGTGGCAAAGGTCATCGGGTGCATGTCTGAACTTTACCACAAGAGAGCGCTGCTCCTCTCACAGTCTCTGGGCTCGAATTTCACAAAGAACTAAAAGATTCATCTCTTCACTGAATTCTGGCATTTCCATTTCTCTTAACTTCGTCTCGTGAAACGGGGTTGTTCGGATTTCACCTCGTGATTATATTCTCTGACGATGCTGTTATGCATCCGATATTTGTGTAACTGTGGGAATGGAAAAGTTTTAGAATCTCCCCCCCCCCCCCAAAAAAAAAAAAAAAGATTTTTGTGTGGACCTGCAAATTTGCACAGGACGAGTTAAACTAAAAGCAAAAACTTCTTAAGAATTGATAGCGGCAACAGTCTCTGGATTTGTATTTTGAAATGTCAAATCTTGCTTATGAACTTTCTGATAATCATCAATTTTATGTTTGATTAATATTTCAGAGGGACCTTTATGTCGGTGGCAAGTTGCCGAAACTGGCTCCAGCCCTGACGACTTTGATAGTTTTGCTATGTACAAGAAGACGCTGGAACGCAATTGTGTAGGAAATGACCCCAACGGAAAAGAGATGAAATGGACACCAGATGAGAACACCCCTGACGTGGTGTACTATCAGGTAAGTCTGTAGATGGGATGAGACTGGGGGGGGAGAGGATGAAAGGGAATAGGGTGAGTTGGGGAAGTCCGAAAAAAAATGGGTTCTAAATTAGAAAATGTTTCATGCAGTGTCAAAATGGTGAGCCATGGTAAAGCAATTAAGTGCTGCGCAGTATTGTGTGCTTCTAATCCCAAGGCACTAGTCACTTTGATGGACTGTTGACTTCTTGCTACAGAATCCTTTCATGAAGGGGGGGGGGTTGAGGTGAGACCAGAAGAGTTTGGATGAGCTGGACTCGATTTTACAAAACACTAAAGTTTTATCTTAAGATGAGTTGCCAACATCACCATACTGATTTGCGTTGTGACATCACACTTTGCTCAGCAATTAAGATTGGTACACATCTTAAGATCCATCTTAGCTCTTTGTAAAAATCAACCCCAGGACTTCATGGGGTTTTCTTATTGATTGGAATGTCTCCTTTCTCAATAACACAGTGCTACACTCATCGCTTCTTGGGATGGAAAATTAACTTTAGCTCAGCCGCAGGACGCGAGACATCTTCTTCGCTCCTCCTCCTGGCCATGGTTGCTGTTATCAAACTCTTCTAGACTTGTGAGGGGACGAGTCAAGCACAACTTGAGCAGAAGACCAGCCCAAGTGTAAAATGATTGTGTCTGATCAACACTGAGTGTCTGCATTAACACAAGGAAAGTAAACTCTTCATTTTTTTAAAACTTAAGACTCAAGCATTTTTAACTATTATCATTTGCCGAAAGGTAAGGTCAAACTTTGGTAACGACCTCAGAAAAATATTCTGGCGATACCAAACACTCTAGTTTAAAATATCACTGACCAATCATGATACATAAGTGTTTGACTTTGATGAGATTTTTCTTATTTCAAACTGTTTTATGACCTCTTCCTTGTTTCTGTAAGCTCAAGAAATTATGAGCAAAAAGGATCAGTACTGAATCATAAATACTACTTGTGCATTCATCATAAAGATAAGCCCAGTTGTTCATGGGTATAATTATTAAATAAAATTTAAAATAGTTTATCACAAAACACACCTTTTTAATTTGGGGTTTAATCCCTGGCTTCTCTCCAGGGCCCAATTTCATATACTGTTCAGCAGAAAATACGGCTCAGAGAAATTGGTTTGCTTAGCACAAAAATTAGTAGGTACCAGTGAACCATTTCTACTGTGAAAGATTGTCTGTGCTTAGCATTTTCTGTGCTTGGAGGACTTATGATATTAGGCTGCCATTTTGACACGTTTCCCCGTCTACAGAAATCAGTTGTTAAAAGTGATTCTTATCACACTAAAAAGGGGCCAGAGTTATTTTGGTCATCGAGCCTCCGATTGGTTCAATTGATTTGACAGGGATGCAAAGATGTTTTCAAAATGATAGAGATTTTATTATTTTCGTGACCTTTACCAAAAATTTGCCTTTGAAAAAACAATTGCAAATTAGGTCAATTTACACAGTGTCCACATCTATGAAGTATATAAATGCAATTTTTTTAAACCTATGGCCTAGCTTTCAATGGAAGGCTAACAAATGTGATGAATTTCAATTGGTTTGTTAATCGAAAAATTATATTTTCAATGAAGATTAAAGGAGCACTGTCGACATGATCAAAGCAGACCTTGGCTGTACATAAAATTTATGAACTGCCCTGTATCTGCACCATAGTTATGCGCCCCCAAAGTTATGATAGGAAGGGAGTGCGCCTTGCAGTAAACGATTAGAGTTCATTGTCCATGTTCAGCAACTTGGCTTCTTTAATCATGATGACAGTGCCCCTTAATAAGCAGAGTTTTGCTGTAAGTATTTTAATTCACTGTTTTTACCTAGGTGTTAATAGTATTGATTTTTGCTGTTTATTTACATTGAATTGGAGGTTGGAAATTTTATTGCAGAAACACAAATTGAAACAACGTAAATTTATGGTGTTTTTTAAAGCTTTATGTAACACTAGGCCTACTTTTTGGCTCATTCCACTTTATGTTTTAGCAATAACTCTTATAAGTTGGTTCCAGAGGAGTTTATTTTGTTAATATAATTGATAAGTTGGTTATAGGCCATGGCCCAATTTCATAGAGCTGTTTAAGCACAACAAGTAGCTCAGCAAAGCAAATTTATGCTTACCAGAATAAGGCCACCAGCCAAAAAAACATGTCTCATGTACAATTTGTGAATGGTATCCTACTCATTTCGGCTAAGCAGAAAATTGTTGAGCCATATTATTTGCTTGAGCATGCTCCATGAAATTCAGCACAGGTTTGGCTGTTGTGTTTTTTAAGAATTTGAAAGAGTTTGTCATGTTTTCTGTAGTTTGCTGTGAATAATTATTTCATATCCGAGTAAAGCTGCTCACTCTCGGTGGTGGCCCAACCCCGTTTTGTCACTCAAAGGGATTTGGTTTTAATATTTCTTTCACCGAGTAACGCCTGACTAAGGAATACAAATAAGCATTTCTTCTTCTTTATTTTAAGGTAACAAAACTGTCGTCGCTGTCAAATGCACATTACTACTAAAAGAAATACAGAATCCTTTTTCTTTTAATTTTAGTGAGAAAATTTAAGTGAGTTGTGTCTTTTTCTCAACTATTTATGTACTATCTCGAAGAATACAAAATCAAAGTGCATTATTCGATGTTGTCTTTCGACTGCGTATAATTCAATATAAATCATTGAGTTTGCGTGATGTGAGTTGCAATGCGGTGTGGGCGCTATATTCATTGTAGGTTTTCCCGCTCATTTTCGGCAAACAAAAAAGCAGCCTATTTCACTGTCATGCTTTTGTATTGAAGCGATTTTGCCTCTGCAGTTGAAACCGTCATTCAATTGCACTTTGAGGCATGCAAGTTTATATATTATAGCATTATATTCAATTCAACTTATAAGGCGTTCATGTTAGCTATGCGCAATCGGCAATCACTTTGAGCAGAGTAGACATTTCTTCCCAAATTGTTACCTTCGTTTTCGTTTTACGAAAAGAAACTTTTGTACAAAATAACATAGACAAAATGCAAACCATAGCTTTTTTATGTCTTTGTGTTTTTTTTTAACTGGCTTAACTTATTGAATATTGCGCAAAATAGAATGGCACAACGTTTAGATTGGCCGCTTATTTGCCGAAAATTACCGGCAAATCCTACCTCTCACTAAGAATCCAAGTGTTTTCAGAACTTTTCAATTGATTCAAGATAAGTGATATCGTACTATGATAAATATTTTTATGGTATATTTTTGTAGTGTAGAAGTATATAAAAATGTATTTTTAAAAAAGACTTGTCTGTGTATATTATTGTTGCAAGTGGCAAACTTCTCAGTGGAAAGAATAATGTTTTTTAAAAGTAAAATATTTGTATAAAGTGGTTATGTAAATGTTGCCCTTGTGTGAAATACAACATTCTCAGTGGAAAAGGTATGCAAACTAAAGGAAATATTTGTATAAATTGATTATTTAGCACTTGTGCGAAATATTTTTTTCAAGTTTACAGGCCAATATTCTTTTGAATAACAACATCTCAGAGCAGTACAGGCCATTTTATCCAGGTGTCGTGTAAATGTAAATCACATCATTAGTATTTGTCATAGAATTAAAAAGGTAATTGTTAAATGAGTTTTTGTTGAATGTTTAAAGTCATGTGTATTTCCCTCCCCCCCCCCCAACAAAAAGGGTCCTCTAGGGGACTACTGGTACGTGAACTAAATTTCGTTGTTATTTTTATTTTATCGTACAAGACACACACAATTTTTCGGTCAAGATGGGTGTAAGACGGGTGAAAATCAGAAGTATTGCATCGTGACATATACAGAGAACAGCATCTGTAAGTTAGAGAGTTGCTTTTCGTCTCGATGTATTATTTCAGCTCACTGTTACATAGATTACAGAGATTGCATGGTCTGCTGGTGAACGTGAAGACAATGGATAATATTGTATGTAATTTTTGTCACAACGTCTGCTCTTAACGGTAAGGTCTTATTGTGAAATGTGATGACCCCGAAAAAAATTGTGTAATTTGTATCCGTTACGTGTTATAAAGATATCTGTATAGTAAAGCATCTTGCGAAATTGTTTCGTATGCCCCCGTTGATTAATAGAAGTCAATTAATATATACAATTGAATCTGAGAAACGACTCGTGCATGAATCGTTTCTCAGATTTCTGAGGGTCGGTGTCCGCGTTCGCGAATGCTGCGGCCGGAGATGCGGTTGGTAGTTGGTACTCGCTGTCACGTCGCCAAACGTGGATGGATTCGATGTTTTTTGTGGAAATCCCGTGACAACTTTTTTTGCTGTTTTCCCATCAAGTAGACACTGCATTCAGCTTAAACTTTCAGATGTGACTTTATAGTTCCATGGTTATTTTTCCCCAATAAATCAGCATTACGTTGAAAAAAATATATATATGACCACACCTTTAAACTTGATTTCAATTAACATTTTCCATTCCACCCCATTACATCACGGATGAAGGAATTTCTGTCCTCAAAATTGCCTTTTCATGATTAGCATATTCAAATGAAACTTGCGTCCGATTTCATGCTTTACCTATAGGTCTATGCTTTTCTGTCATGTGTTGCTCTGATATTGATCTTATTCTGCTTTACTCTTGCTTTAGACATCATCATTATTGCCATCGGATCATCCTCTAAGCTCATTTAATTTTGGAAAACTGAACATAAAGAATGGTTGTATAGCCTGGTTCCCGCCATTCTTTAAACGGGCTGGTCTTCGCAATCGGCGTCCCAGGAAACTATCTTGTCATCAATGTTTTCTCCACACGCCATCCCCATCTTCCGGTACGCCTTGATCGTTGGACTGGCGATGTCCGAGCTGCTCGTTTGTGTTTGCCGCATGGTCATCCTCTACATCTTATTGCTGTCGATCCGATCATCAAAAATGAGAACGCTATAATAAGCTGCCGGATCTCGGACGCATCTCTTTATTTCTCTATTTACGTGTCGTTGTTTCTCCTGACCTTGATAGCCACGGACCGGCACACTGCCTTCCGTGTACATGCACCCAGGGGGCCGGCTCAGACGGCGAAGTGTTCGCCGATGGAAGACCAAGCTGGTGATACTTTTGTCTACTAGAAGTGCAATGATCCTAGCATGCGCCTTGCCTCTGGCAGGGGAGTACAAACTCCTTGATGAAAATGACGACAAATACCACTGCAGCATCGTGTCGCCGCAATGGCTAAAGGACGTGAGACTTTTTTCGCTTCTTGCTGGACAGCGACTGCCGTAGCTTTTCTTGTTACAATTTGGCTGTACGTGGCCTTATTTCGGGCCGTTCGACGCAGGGCTCGCGTAAGCTCGGAGGGTCACCCGGCAGACCTTGCATGAGTATAATCAGCAGTGCGGCCACGCAAGTTTCCCTCTGATTTAAGACCACTTCCCTCCCCGCTGGCTGCCACCTCGGCGCCGCCCAGAATCTTCGGCGTTGGCGTGAAGAACGTCGCCACCACGTCGTTCCGAGGCGCTGAGAATGGGCTTCAATCAGATTCATCAAAGGAAAAATCCAAAAGCAAGGGCACCGGGTGGAAGCGGGAAAATCGCCACAGAGGCCCCAGGTGAAATTCGACGATATTTTGCAAACGAGGGCAAGATTCCGCGAGTACCACCACCTGGCTGAACTACTAAGGTCCCCTCGCCGGCCGACTACGAATCAATTCAACTCCAGTATCGTCCGATTGGCATTCGCCAAATCATTACTTTTCTTCGTGACGTGGTTACCAGCCCTGTTTCTCCAAACCGTGCACCATTTCTCCCCGCTGGTCTTCATCAAGAAGAAGACAATTGGCTGAGTGTCACTCTTAACCTAGTCTTGATTAATTCAGCTGTAACTATACCAATATTTTTACATGTCTGTCGTCGATTTAGAGAAGTTTTCAGGGAGTTATTTCAAGGCATTAGATGTTTCTGTGAACCACGTTTTGAGAGGGCATTCCACCCTTCGTACATGAATCGTTATTCAAAATGAACTGACGTTTCGTGGTGTATTCATCATGCTTCTCGTCGCGTCCATCCTGTTCAGCGGCTTAGCCAGGATTTGTTTCACTGGGGGCACGGGGGAGGGGCAGTGTCCAGGCGGAGAACTACATGGTATCTCGTTTTGTTCTCTCTCTCTCGTTGGGGCAGGAGGGGGGGGGCACGTACACAGTACCCAAAGTACCCAGTGGATATACGCCTCTGATCCTGTTGTTAAGTCATGGCGTTACACGCGTGCGTATCTCCTGCACAACCAAAGTTTTCGCTATACTTTTGGCTCCAAAACTGTCATAAGTCACTGAGTCAGTGTAGGTTTTATTAAAACTCACCCATTTCATCGTTCAATGTAATTTCTTATGACGGAAACTATTAATTCCGAGAAGACCTACAGTATATGATGTTGAAGTCAAGTTCAATTATTTTGATATAATCTCACGCGTACCGCACACGATATTTAGTAACGCAAAATGCTTATTATATATAATATATATATATATAGTTGCCCTAGTCACCACCTTCCACCCTAAACTGCCTAAACTTTCATCAATCCTCAATAACAATATGAATATACTTCACTCCTCTAACAGGTTATGCTCAGCAATCCCTGAGCTCCCCATGGTTGCATTCCGTCGCCCTAAAAACCTGGGAGACATCCTAGTCAGGGCTAAACTCCCACCAGGTACATGCCAAACACCACCCCTAACAGAAATACTAGGTTGTCACAAATGTACCCGCTCCAAGTGTAGAACATGTCTCTACATCAAACCGGCACTTAAAGTAAAGAGTCTTCTTGCGACTGTCCATTATTTTCAGGGCGGGCACAGTCGATTGCCATGCCCCGGGCACAGTTAATTATGACGTCATCTTGAAAGAAAATGGGGGCCCAGCTATATCAATGACTCCACTTTTAACCAATCAGATTAAAGGAATCTATACATGAGGTATAAAACACGGCTAGAAGTGTTTAAACATAGACTGGCAACTTTTTGTCAAAGAGGGCGCTATTACGTTTGCGCGGAGCGCGCAAATTTGGTATGCCGCGTGGTTTATTTCGCGCAAGTTGGAAACTTGCGTGCAATAGCTTGAAACTTAAGCGCGCAAGTTCGAGACTTGCGCGACGCGATTTTTTCTACACGCATAGAAATTCAACGCCGAGTCGAGATGAGCTAAGCTAAACTGTCAGATTTGTTCTCAACTTTTACAGGGTTTTTGGATATCCGACTTTATACTAATGACTGTGTGACGTCAAGATTAATTGAAATTATCTTTCAGTAGCAGATGTGTAATTCTTTTTGTGTATAAGTTTAATTAGTTACAATGACTTCATGTTGTTTTCGTGTTGTGGTTTTTATGTTTTTTTCTTTGATGTCCAATTGTGGTTAAAAGCACAAGTTGTTGACAATTTGTCTATAAAGTTAGGCCAATATACCGTACACCGACGTGTATTACCGCCGGGAGCAGTATTGTATTCTCACTCCGAACACCCCACCCGCTGAAAGCATTTTCAGTGATGCAACGTACGTATATAGATTGGGGGTCGATAGCGTCAGTAAAGTTAATATTCAGCTTCCTGGTAAGGGTTTTAAGGTTATGACACTAAAGCTATTTTTTTTTCAATGAAGTTTAAAAATATTTATCAATGAATCATAAATATTTCTTAACATTTCAAAGTAATTTGTGATTAAAAGTTTACCAAGGTCAGTTTGTTTGCTAACTGCGCTTATTATTTCCTAATCCATGTGATTCGGTGCATAATAACTTGAAGGGAAAGCATAGATATGCAATATCCAAAAGTTTCACTAGTCTAAGCTTTTCCAAGAGTCTAATGGAAAAAAAGTACATGGTGTAAGCAATCCTCGTGCTCCTTGCAAACTTTACGTAGGGCGCCCCATTTGGTACTCTGATTTGCAGTATCGAAATTGGGAAGGCCCCGTTTTGCATTGGACTGGACCCTGTCTTTATCCTCAAGGATACAGACCTTTCTATTGCAACGTCACAGCCCGAGTTTTTGCCAACCAAGGTTGGAAAACTACCGAAGTGTGACGTCAGATGTTCAGGCTAGTTTTGCACTTTCTTTCTCAACAAAAGAGATGTTAAAGTAGTTAAATTAAAGTACGCAGTATAAACAAACACACAAAATCCAAATTTGCCTCAAAGGATGTCTGAGAATTCTCAACAAAATATTGAATCCTCGAATTGTTCTGGTGCCCTGAATTAGATGCTTTGGCTTTGATTAGATGCAAGTTTTGACGGTTTCAATTCGTAGAACCTAAACCTAAGGACAACGATAATAAAATTATACCGCATGCTGTTCAGCTCTACTAGGTTGACTTGATAATGTTTGTATAATGATCGATTTTTGGCTTCACCAGTTTCCAAATAGCACAGTGTAGCTACGGCTTTGATTTTCGCAGATTTTTTTTTGGTATTAAGAATTTTGGTCTCTGAACGAATTTTGAGAGATGATATTGTTTCAAAAACGAAAAACAAAACAAAAACAAAATTCCGCAATATACCACGGACAATGCACAATGTACAGTGTGACATGAGGAACATGTACTTACGGTAGACATACACACAAGTAGGCTACGAGGCTAATGGACGTGAGATCACCTCCATGAAGTCGAGATCCAGACAATATAATTCACTTTTAGTTTTTAATCAACCACCACTAACCATTAATTGGCGGATTTTACAGCTTTCTCTAAAGATCAGGCAAAGAAAAACAGAAGAAAAAAAACCCCACCCCAAACCCCAGAAGGTCAAGCCTTTTAAAATTCGAATCCACATGTTCGGGTCAAATCGGCCCAAAATTGGACCTAGCATCTTTTTTAAGACGATGCGAATGTTTTTTTATAGTTATGTTTATGGAACTATGCCGAACTCTGACATTATAAAATCCTCCATTTAGCAAAAATTTGAACCAAATTGTAAAAAACAAAGGGCAAAATTCTACATATAAAAATGTTTTCGAAAAACTTCATGACACTGAAGTCCATGTCTGTACACCGTACACACAGCTACCCAGCAAAAGCAAAAATAATACGGCGGAACAATACGCAGTCCCCAAGTGAAAAACAGGTAAAGCGTCTTAGCTGGTCCTTAGCGCACACGCTAAGTCAGTTAAAATGACGTTCGCTTACCAGCTGACTCTCGGGGAAATAAAACCGCTGCAGAAGAAATTAGGAATCAATATGGCTGCGTGTTGAACTGGACAAAAAGACGACTGCCTCCTCAAGTAAACAGCCTGTAAAGACTTTACCCCTGAGATATGGTCGAGGGTTCAGTCAGAAAGTTGAAAGACTCACAATTCCAGGTAGGTAGCCAATTAAGTGGAAAAACTACTCTGTTGTTTAGCACTTTGTCGACCAAAACTAACCTCTAAAGTTCAAGAGGTTAGCGACTATAAGGGCTGCCCAGTTTCCGGACGTACTCGTATACATACTGTATGTACGTGTTTATTGTTGTAATTTATCATGATGTGTTTTGTGTTGTTACGATGTAGCTGTAGTGTAGTTTAAACGTTATAATTGACACTTAATACTTAGGGCATAGATAAATTAGGGCTACTTCCACTTGTCGCTTAGATTTTCAGATTCCCAGTTGGTTGATTGGGCCATTGGCCATCATTGTGATTTGTGGGCATATATATAGCAAAAAACAAAAAACAAGTGTCAAAAGTGAAGTATCTTAATTTTTCAGTAATTTCAAGGTATGTTTTGATTTTTGATTTTTAAAAAACTTTAAGTGTATGTTTAAATTGAACTTGTGAGACCAATGTTTGGAATATAGGAATATAACCGCTAAAATTACTTCTTATTTCTAACAATAACATGATTGAATTGTTTTATCATTAGGCTAAAAATCTGTAATTCCGGCAGCCACTTAATCTCCTTAAATTTCAGTCAAATTTTATAAATTTGACTGTCCAGAAGGGTTGACAGAATGTATAAGAGAGGCACTGACACTTTGAAGTATTACAAAGTGTCAAAATCTTGAAAAATAAGCCATTTTCGGGTCTACTGTGGTCTTGCCAACGCTGCTCGCTATATGTACACTCCATTTTAGTTCCTTTGGGCATGAGTGCTTGAGAGTTCCATTCGCGTTAGCCCCATGAATAGGGCCAATCCACTCGGTATCCTTGGCCCCAGCACCACTGCAGACCAATTCTTTCGCCCTATGATGTTTTTTATCTGCAAAGATCTAGATCGTGAAACCTTCCGATTGAATGCTTATGTACTTGCAGATAGCCGGACTGTTAAAATTTCTTTTAAAAACATCACACGTTGGTGAAAATCAAATGATTTTCGAGAGTGAACTTTTAAAACGATCCCAACGATCTTGATTATTTGCACTCGCGGCGTTAGTCTTGGTGCAAGACGTTGTTGTTCATTATCACCCAACTACACCTGTATCGCGAATACACAGATCACCACCACACTGACTGACGATTTACGGCTTAACGCCCTCTATCGGTGGAATAGTCGCGTCGTGTGTAGTGTTGAGTGACTCAACAAGAACGTCTTGCACCAAGACTATCGCGGCGTCTGCGAGTAAATTAGTCTGGTACCAACTCAATCGTAGCAATTGATTGTATCGTTTTTCTGATGCTGTTGAGGGAGCCAGACAATTCAAAATAAGCAATTTGTCAAGATCGTTGAGACAATTCTAAATATTAACTCTCGAAAATCATTTGATTTTCACCAAAAACGTGTGATATTGTTTAAAGAAATTTTAACAGTCCGGCTATCTGCAAGTACATAAGCATTCAATCGGTAAGTTTCACGATCTAGATCTTTGCAGATAAAAAACATCATAGGGTGAAATAATTGGTCTGCAGTGGTGCTGGGGCCAAGGATACGGAGTGGATTGGCCCTATTCATGGGGGCTACATTCGCGTGATGAAATGTGCGCTTGAATTATCCTTTTTGAAGGTCAAAATTAAGCCTTATACTTTTTAGCTACCACCAGTACCGATTCCTCAAGAGTAAAAAGAAAAGGAAATAAAGTCCAACATTTATTTAAAACTCCCTTAGAAAGTGGCAGTTGGATGCATACATTTTTCCTATCATTTTGTTAGCTGTGAATAATGTGTTGTAAATGTGATCAAACATTGGTAGCACCCCTTCTGCATTTAGCTGCTCATAATCAAAGCTCTTGCTTGGTCACGGTTCTTAAACCTGAGCCTCCGGTCCGGCCTATGACTGAATAGCCAGTACCGATTCCTCAAGAGTAAAAAGAAAAGGAAATAAAGTCCAACATTTATTTAAAACTCTAAATCCCTTAGAAAGTGGCAGTTGGATGCATACATATTTCCTATCATTTTGTTAGCTGTGAATAATGTGTTGTAAATTTGATCAAACATTGGTAGCAAGCCTTCTGCATTTAGCTGCTCATAATCAAAGCTCTTGCTTGGTCACGCAGGGGTTTCCCTTAACTTTTTTTTCCACTCGCCGGCCGGGCGATTCAACCAAAATTTTGGATCGCCCGCAGGTTTTTTCACTAGCCCGCATGTGTTGTATGTACACACAAAATTTTGAAAACGTAAAGAAAAAACAAACAAACCTCAAAACACGGAAGTTAGCAAAATTGCGTTTTGGGACGTTTTTATCCCTTAATTTCTGCCCTAAATTATCCTTTTCCATCAACAACCATTTTTATGGATTCATGTTTTGAGGATCGGTTGTTTTGAACTTCGTTTGCAATAAAATCTTTGTGAATCAGCGATCGGTCGACAACGCACATTGAGAAATAATTCAATGAACTTTGAACCGCATCGCCCTCTATCGGCAAAGTTGTTGATGTTTGATTAGACTTGATCCAAGGCTGTGTATTTTACACAATCTGCAGGCGTGCTGAACAATCTGCGGCAATTCTTTACTCCGTTCGTGAACGTGTACTGCGGTAAAGTCTAGCCAAGATCTTATGAATATGGTAATTATCAACGGCCATCAACGGCGAATCACAGCGTGCGGAATGTTGGTTAGCTTGGACTTTGAACAGTGGACTGTGTGTTGTGTATACGCTATGCATGGACTACCACCGGTGGGCCACTGAACGTTGTGTGCACGGGTGGATTCTCAGCAGTCAGCACCATGTGGTTATGTGCATAGTGTTTTAATGACTGTATACCGGAATGATCGATCGCAATTTCCGATCGCGGCCACATTAAATCTAGCAAATATCCAGACTTGTCAAACTATTTTAAAAGCTTTAGGTAAAAGCTTACTTTGGGATTTTACCACATTTCCCACATTTATTGTGAAAAGGAACAATTATTTGACTCGCCCGGCGGGCTAGTAAAGGAAGGGTTTTGACTCGCCCGCCGCTACTTTCACTCGCATTTGGCGACCGGGCGACCGCTAATTTCGAACCCTGTCACGGTTCTTAAACCTGAGCCTCCGGTCCGGCCTATGACTGAATAGCCAGTACCGATTCCTCAAGAGTAAAAAGAAAAGGAAATAAAGTCCAACATTTATTTAAAACTCTAAATCCCTTAGAAAGTGGCAGTTGGATGCATACATTTTTCCTATCATTTTGTTAGCTGTGAATAATGTGTTGTAAATGTGATCAAACATTGGTAGCACCCCTTCTGCATTTAGCTGCTCATAATCAAAGCTCTTGCTTGGTCACGGTTCTTAAACCTGAGCCTTTGGTCCGGCCTATGACTGAATAGCATCATCTGGAAGATCAAGGGTTACGCTCACAGCAACTAGCCCCTTTATTGTTCTGTTAGTGTACTGTAACTCTCGTTCTCTTTTCCACTTTCTCAGACCTCATAAATTCAGTTTCTTCACTTGTATATGTTTTTTTGGGGCCTTGCATGGTGAGGTATCAATATATATTCGGTTTGCGGTGCTGTGTAGATTTTGTTCCACATTACAACAGTTTTTATGGGGCAAACATGTTGGCAACTGTCTGTAGTGTCACACTCCATGCCCTTTTTAAAACAAAAGTATGATATACCCGTCGGTTTCAATTTATTCGTGTTCAGTGACTTCTTACACGCAATATGGTAAGCTTCAATTCGCTGGAATGAAAAGTGAAACAGACTAAAAACAGACTACAAAGAACTAAATCTCACTTGTCTAATTAGTTTCATTTACCCATTTTAAATGTTTGGATTACGCTTTCTTTCATTTGCATCTTGTTTAAAAACTATTTTTTCCGCTGAGCTAGCCTACTAGGCTACCACACCTAAATAATAAGTAGCCTAATTGTAACTGTAACCAATAATCTTGGGCCAGTGGGCCAGTGGACCCCTGGTGTCTCTCTTGAACTGACAGTTCTCCAAAACAAAGACTTCTTTGTTCTCAGTACTCCCAATGACTGAGTGTACTAAGGACAACAAATGAATACCAAATGTAACACACAAATTAGGGCCATTGCCCTTGTTCCATTGCCCTGGTCCTGGTACTGTAATCATCTTGGCAAAAAATGTCCCCTCAAAGTATTTTTCCCCATAAATATCCTTATTATTTAAACATCTTTTAAAAAAAATACTAAAGTAGGCCTGTTCCTTTGGAAATGAAAACCCAGACTTGCTTGGGCTCGAAACTTACACTGGATTGCAGGCCCGAGGCCAGTGATTTAAGCATCGGGCCAGTAAACTTGGACTGAATACTAATGATAAACAATGGTGGTACTGGTAGCCTGTCCATTCTTATAAGCCATTGTACAATAACATGACAAAGTTCTGGAATCGGGGATTACACAATAATGGGATATTTTTAGGGAAATTATGAGCATGATTTCCAGTACCTGCTGTTCCTCTTTGTACGAGTGAAATGAAGCATGGTACATTTGGCTGTGCTTGCTACACAATGGAATGTCCTATTGGATATTCGTGCTGCCAGCAAAAAATTGAGGGCACTCTGAAGTTGTTCAGTCCAGAAGTGTTTTTGTGGATATACATGTAGTCATCAGACGTGAAGTTGTTAATTTGGCTTTAACTCTTTCACGCGCCGACTGGTTGCTAGCGACTGGTTTAAATCTCTGCAGATTAGTTATAAAGGAAAAAATATAGATTCTACGGCCACTCAGTTTTCAGAATGGGAAAGAAAGCTCTTGAGGGCGTTATTGTGACCAGTTTTTTGGGGGGTTGCAATTTGCAAAGATCGAGTAAACAATTAATGTGTCCATACGATCAATTTATCACTAAAATAAATGGTACATGAAAGGGTTAAATTAATACATACACCAATGGGTGATAAGCAGTAAGCACTGTCAACTGAGTTCACTCTGACAACCATCCAAATGTGTGTGACTGATTCTGTACTAATTTTTGCTCTGTAGTAGACATTTGTGAAGCAATACTTTCTGTTGAGCGCCTCTATTATTAAACTACTTGGCCCCTGGTTATCATTGTAATAGAATAACCTTGAACAATTCTGGCAAGTGAAACGTTGTTTAATGTTCATACTTCAAGTTTTGTATTTTGTACTGTGTTTCCCACTTACCTTTTGTCTTGTCTTGTCTTGCCCATGCTGCCTGCAAGCTCCCCGGGGCCTGCTGTACTTAAACATTGATGTTGTCGAGTACACTGTAGGCCTGGAATTTCATCTTTGAGAGGGGAAGGTCATTTGTTTTGTGCAAAGGCCGCTTCCTAAAGTCTTTCAGGGCTCGAAATTTACACTGGATAGCAGTTGGCAGGCCTGAGGCAGTGATTTTAGTGTCTGGCCAGTAAAACTCACAACTAGACAAGTTTGGCAGTCTTGTGTTTTACAATATAATTGTTTACATTTGTTTCAATGCTGCCATAAATCACAAGAACAATACAAAATATTACATAATAAAATTGACAGTACAGTTCATCACTATTTTACAAATTGAGATAATAGCACGAACATTAAACAAAGGCAACATCTACATGTAGGTCCGGGGTGAAGCAATAGCTTTTGGTCCCTAGCCTATGGACGGACAGACAAATGACAGACATTGTTTGAAAAGACAGCACATAAACTGGTGTAAGACAGTACTCAAGGTCCTTATTATCCCCCTTACATACAAAATTATGAACAGTATTTTAACATGCACTACTGCAGGTATTGTATAGGAATGGATGTTTGAGGTTTAGTGTAAAACAGGGGTTGAAACAAGCAGGTAATAAATTATTCACATTTTTAATACATAAATTTACCAAAGTGAGGACGATAAAGGTCGGTGAATTTCAACATTTTTAAATTTGCAAATAGAGGCCCATTACAAAAAACTTACTGTGTAATCCATATTGTTCTGGTTTGTAAAAACATTCTAGACCAGTAAATACTGGAGCTACAAGCCATGCAGTCCTATGAACTTTTCCTCAAATTTGAGCCCTGAACTTTAGAAGGGACACCAAGGCCAAAACCAGGGCCACATAGGCTAGGGCCTCCGTGGCCTCTGTGTAATACAGAACCAGGCCGGAACTGAACCCTTAACCATGTTAACCATCAGCTGGTTTAACTTGTGGTGATAAATGCGGTACTGAGTTCCAGATTATGGTTCTTGGTTACACAGGGATTATTCAAGCAGCGTGTTTACAAATAAAGTCTCCATGTTTGAGCATGAAACCGGGCTTTCTGCCTTTTCTCAGTGAGAACTTCTCACCCATACACTCTTGCTTTGTTGAGGTGTTCAACAAAGATCTTTACCAACAGCTTTATTCCACTCTTTGGAACTCCTTGCCTGGTACATGTTTGCCTCCATCCTAGAGATCAATCTTTTCTTTGTGCTTGCTCAAAAAAAAAAACTTTCAATGTGAAACTACATGGGGTAATGTAGATAGTTTTTTTCTTCTCATTTTGATTCTTGTCTTGTAACAAACTATCTGGGTCAGTAACACTTTTGAGCTAAAAGCCCTGCAGTCTTGTGGATCCCCCCCCCCCCATATTGGAGCTCTGGTGTATACAGTAAAACCACAGGTACTGTACATGTATCAATTTAGTGCTATCAATGTGAGGACTTTCCTTTGTCCCTTTAACTTAAACACTCTCCACAGACTAAGCCCACGAAAAAATTGTGAGGACATCAAAATTACAAAGGATTGCAATGTGATGCCAGCAATACTCCTTTTGTGTTCCTTTAATCTGCTGTCCCCTCTCAGCTGGCAATACATCGTACACAAACATGCGTACATTTCCACGTTCATGAATCTCACAGTTTTCACAGTGTCATTGACAGATTTAACACTGGTCAAATACATGCCTAAGTACATGGCTACATGCCCACATATGTATGCCTACTTGTACATGTGTAAATGCGGTACATGCCTCAATGCAGTATGCCTACATGCCTAAATGCATACTGTGTACATGCCTACTTACCTACATGATTGCATGCAGTACACAATACAAGTGCAGGGAAACCCTTCCTTTCACTAGTTGATAACAACTGGAAATTTTGACCAGGACATTTTCACCGTGACTGATACTCAGGCTGATACTTCCTTTGCAAGGGCTAGGCAGTAGGCCCAAGGCCAGTGATTGTAGCTTCAGGCCAGTAAACACACAACCAGAGTTAGGGACAAGTCCACCAGTCTTGTGTTTTTCAATTAAATAGTGTTACCTCACTGTGTGATATCTTTTAAAAAAGAGAAAAAAAAAAGAAGAAAATTATGTTTAAATGTTGACTTTGAGTCTGGTGAATATCATTCAATATCACCAATATTACAAATGGGATACCTTTTCTTGCTTGTTCAAATAAAAAAACAGTCTACATATTAAACTTGGTCGAAAATTCATTACTCATTTGGATTCTGGTCATTGTAAAAAATAATTATGGGTCTGTAAACATTTTGAGCTACCACCCTGCGATCTTGTGGATTTCTATTCAAATTTTAAGGCCTGGAATTGCACACGTGTACAGAATCCCTGATGTTTCAATGTTGTAACGATTACACCAAACGGTTTGTTTTTACCATCCTGTACGTGCGTACGTGACCGGGATCCTATCAACTTCATGTATTATCTTCATGAAACACGGTTTCCTTTCTTTGTATTATTTTTTTTATCAGAACGGAACTAGCTTTGGTTTTTTTCCCCTTGTTCCATAAAGGAAGTAAATATTCGGAAGTTCTTCTGGTTCCTTTCATACTTTGTATTTGTAGTAATCCTGGCATGTAGTGAACGTGTCAAAATGTCTGATATTAAAGGTTGAATGATGGAAGGAGTTTTCAAGTTTTTAAACAGTCCACATTTACAGCAATAATAACTGTGTGTAAATTTCAGTTGTGGTTCTGCTAAGAACATCGAGAACCAAATTGTTTTTCCCACCTTGCTTCTCATCAGAATCAGAGTTTGTGTTCTCATTATGTTTCTGGTCTTGTAAATAAAATTCTGGTCCAGTAAACTCGCAAGCTAAAAGCCCTGTGGTCTTGTGGTTTTTGCCCCAAACTTGAGCCCTGGGCCACATTTCATAGAGCTGCTTTAAAAAAGCACAAAAAGTAGCTCAGAACAACACAATTATGTTCACCAGAATAAGGTTACCTTCCAAACTACCATGTCACATGTACACTTTGTGACTGGGATCCTGCTCATTTCTGCTAAGCAGAAAATTAAAAAGCAATATTTTCTGCTTAAGCAGCTCTATGAAATTGGGCCCTGGTGAGGTAGAAACACTCATGTGCACATGTCAGACCGACGAGTAGCACTGTTTAATAGCATTGATTACAATCTGTCTTGCAAAGCCTCAAATCTTCTATTTTTGAGAGGTAGAAATTTGAATTCAGTACAAATAATGTCAGTCTAAACAGCCCTCCTGAAATTATCCAGGTTCACATTTCTGAGGTTTGACGTTGACCACGTGTAGATAAAAAAAAATAAAAAATTAAGGCAGCCACTGGATGATAAAGCACCTGTAGGAACTGATCCAGGGAGGTTTTAATGCAAATTGATATCGTGTGTGTTCATGCTTTTCCTTCCAAAACATGCAGGCCCGTAATTAAGAATGAAATCCGGTGACAGATTGCATTACCTCTCGCGAGCCTATCGCCAATATTCATTCACCCCTATTGACCTACAAATTGCATCGGCCCGGCATTAATTGTCAACTTGTTCTGTTTTATTCCGATTGCAGCTTAGAGACCCGAACCGAACAAGATCAAGATTCCAGAGGGGTGATCACTGTAAACTGTCTTCGACATCAGTACATCATAGATCACTTTATTAGAGCGAGTTTCTCGAGTAGATAGTGAATCAGAGTTGCTCTACTCACTGGTTGTGGCTTACTCAGAGCTCCAAGTGAAAAGGCTGTGTGAGGGAAGACTCAAAGATTTCATCTTCTCTTGACTCTTCCCACCGGCCAACAGTTTCCCGAACAGAAGAGTCCTCTTGTAGACTCCCTCGGTAGTTCCCTTGAACTGTTCCAGACTACACTCTGAGCTGTGAAAGGCTTCTAAGAGCCTTTGTGTGGGAGGACCAACGCTTGCCCCCCGCCCCGCTTGTCTCCCGCCAACCTTTGTTCTTCACTGTGTTTTGCGTAGCGGTGGGCTGTGCCTCAAGGAATCCTGGACGGCCCAGGGGAAAGGCCGCGGTTCCCCTTCGGCGCGCCACCACCGGGAATGCCGGTCCCTATGGATGGACGAGAGCACGGCTACATGCCGTAAGTATCTTTGCCTTTTTCTCAAAAAATTCCTCAACTCATACTGTCATTTTCCTTTCTGCCCCACAAAGTTCAGTTCTGTATTGTTTAATATTAATATGTAATTTGAATTAGCAGATCCAGCTTTTTTTTCACAAACAACCTGGTTTTGTGAAACATTTTACAGTGTAGTTGAAAGGGAGTCATTTACTCTTAAAATAGACAATGAAACAACAAAGAGAATGCTCAGTACAGCATTGTACAGTGTGAACAAAGTCATGATTGCAGACCGTGCATAAAGCAATTAGCTGGAACAATAGCGCTTTGTTTAATCTTAATTGGACCTCTGATCCTGTCTAGAATTGCATGTGCTCGAAAATCATGTGCTGTTTTTTTCCCCACTGTGGCCTTACAAAAAAAAGTTTTGTTTCCTGTAGCCTGATCGGTCGATGAAAAACCTGTCGATCGTTAAAATTGTTTGAAAAGTTTCCTTGACTGCCTGCGTGTTGTCCGACTGCATGTTCCACTACAACAGGCCTGGAATTTCATCTTTGAGAGGGCAATGCCATTTGCATTTTGCAACAAGCACTTCCATTGGAAATTCTTAAAGTCTATTGGAAACATTTTAAAATTCCCCAAGGCCAAGATGAGGGGTAACAGAGGCCATCGCTTCAATGGCCTCCTTGTAATTCCAGGCCTTTACTACATGCACATTTTATACCACCAGAATTTGAGACCTAACTAAATTATTGTACCAAATCTTATTGCATTGTAAGAATCCCATCATATCCCCACCTCTTGTTCCTCACTTTATTTCTCAGATACAAACACGTGTCCCAATTTTTTTTCTAATAGTATTTCCCCTTACCAGTACCGACCTTCTTTATTTCTAAAATGAAATTGCTCAATGCATTTTGTATGGACTTCTGCAGGCCTGCAATTACATGGAGGTCCCGGGTCCCATTGCCCTGGCCGTGTCCTTTACAAAATAAAAATGGCCTTGCCCTCTCAAGGTTGAATTCCCAGCCTGCTTCTGGGGATCCCTGGAGCCAGTCTGTGCGATTTGGGTATGGTTTACAGTGTCGCAGGTGCCCTTTGTTTTAAGATTTGGTGCACTTTGTAAAGTTCTTAAAAATTCTCTTTCACAACACAAAAATTCTGTTAACCTTTCAGAAGGTCTGTGTTTTTTATGCCTGTAAATGGGGGATATCCGCTGTTGGTTATCAAAATAAATAAATAAAATAGGCCTAAAATAAATGAATATCAAAAGAAATTCAAGTGCTACAGTGTACATTTTTGTGAGAGTTAACTGAGCAGTTTCCCACTGAAATGATAGTACAAGTATCAGACAAATGGTCAACACTCTCTTTTCATTACAAAGACACCATTTTTAACAGTCAGAGAAATATGTAGAATTTTTCTTTGCAGGCATGTTGGTTTCCTTGTTGACAAAGAGTTTGAATTAATGATTTAGAATTGTGAAATAAAATGCATCATTGTTGGGTTTTAATCCGTTTGTTATGTGTTGTGCACTAAAACAAATTGTATGCAGGATTTAAGCTTTTCGTTGTAACTTGAGGCCAATCTGCAGATTGAGCTGCCAAATCTGCAGATTGCGCCCGATTGTGCCCAATTCGTTGAATGCCCTCAACACACACATGACTGTAGAAGCACAAAAGAAGTCACGTGCGGACCTTTTAAAAAGAATTTTAGGCAAAAATTTCTCCTTTTTTGAGAAACGTGTCTGACACAATCGTACCTCCATATTAACCGGCAACATCTCTTGCATATCTCATAGTGAGTTTAAAGTACTAAAGAGGTCTTTCATGGATTTTGGAGCAGTTTTTTTGACACTCACTGTTTTGGGGTTTGAATTCAATCACATTTGTCATTTATGTAAGTAGGGCATTTTTACACACTTGTCAAACTTATCAGAATAAAAGATAAACAAAATAAATTGCAAAAAAAAATAAAATGTGAATTACTGACCCTATTTTAAAATTGCATGTAACCGGAAACAGAACATTTTATTTCGTAAGTCCCTTCAGTATAATTTGCACACAGAAAAAAAACAGTCGTAAAGAGCCTATTCTTTTAAATGCACCATCAGTCAGCCCATTAGGCCATCAAAAAGTACAACAAAACTTGTGCTCTCAACCTCTGCTTAAGTTCATTTCCACATTGTCAATCATTTTCAACCTGGGTGTACACTCGTGTGCTTGGAGCCTGACTGATCATTGTCCCCCCCCCCTTCTCCTTCCCACTTCCCAACCCAGTGCTCCTCACATGGGTGTGTCTACGTTACGTTATTCTTTCAGGAAGACCCCCATCAAGCCTGGTGGTTTGAGATAAGGACGTGGCAACCACCTGACAAGTACGGGGGGAACCGCAATTTAACTGTAAACGGGTGCTCTCCGATTTGAGCTCATTAGCAGCGGCTATCCGTTTGCCTTGCCCGAGCACCTGAGACACTGCGATTAGCTCAGCGTTGTTTAATTGAATCTTGCGGTGTTGTCAGTGTGTCCCCCCCCGAAGAGTACACTTCAAGGACAAGTTGACCAAGGTGTTTAGCCAAGATACCAAGAACGCATACGTGGTACTCTCTGGATGGAATATTGTTGCTAAGTCGAATGTATTCGTAGTAAACACGGAACTGAGATTTTCCAAAACTGCGACCAACTTTCAGAGACCTGATGCACACTGAAAATTCTTCAGCAAATTATTTTGCAGTTTTACCAGTTGTAAAAAATAAACATACTTTACGTCACTTGCTATACAAGTAGGCTTGTATTACATGTACATGTACCTGCTGCTCAGAAACTTCATTACAAGTAGTGTCAGCTGTACAAAATTTATTTCAGAAACGAATCTGTTTTCTTACCGCAACAAAACAAAAAATAGAAAATCGATCTAACAATTTGGCTGGTGGTATTAATGTATTTTGCCCAGCAAGTTCAAATCAATGACTTCCAAGTCATCCTTTTTCCAAACCAGCGAGCAAATAAAGAAATGTGTAACGTCACGATCGTGAACAAAATTGACTCTGCCCGACTGATGTAGTTGAACTGAATGAGGGGTTGCCATGGTAGCCAATACCCCCCCTCCCCCTTCCCCATTGATCCGAGGTTGGACATGTACGGAATGTATGTACAGTGCTGTACATGTACATGTAGGTATAGGACTGCAGTCCACAGGTTAAGGTACACCACAAATGTGTACGTACATTGTATACATGTACATGCACTGTACTTGTATGATACCACATAAGGATAAATTCACAACACCGCACATACATATTAATAATCATTGACAATTTGATATGTTCAACATTGGTGTGTACAAATTGAATGTGTGGTGACGACATGTACTAGTTTTCTGCTAGTGTACACGGTTCTTACATCTGTACATCAAGAAGGGTATGAAACCAATTGACTGTTTCCTTTTTTAAGTTAAAAAGTTATTTATAAACAAAGATGCTTTTGTGTATCAGATCATTTTCAACACCTTGTTGACAATGTTGCTTTTATAAAATGTAAACATTTGGTGGAGTTCAAGGCATACATTATCTTAAAAAATTGTTTTATATTTGTTTCTAATATTTGTTTTAAAATGTAATTTAGATTTTTTCTTTTGTAGTATGGCTCGAAATTTAATTTGGACCACTGTCCGGACGTGAGTGATTTTAGCATCGGGCCAGAAAACTTGTGATTGGATAATGTATTCGGTTAGGAATTTTTGTAGCTGTTTTGTACTTTATTTGTATGAATTCAGGGCCCCCAGGGTGAACAGTTCTTTGAAAACTGAGGGGGCTACCCTGAATAAATACAACGATATGAATAAATAAATAAATGAATAGTGCGGACAAGTCCGGCAATTTTTATCATTTGAATAATAATAAAAACCTCACTGTAAAACATATTTAATAAAATATTAAAGTTATGCTGAAATGTTGACTTTGAGTGATTTCAGCATCAGGCCAGTAAACGAATGAACAAGTCCGTCTGGCGTGCATAATTCAGTCAGAATGAAAATACCTCACTATCTTCAGTTAAATGTAAGTAAAACTACATGTATGTCCAAGTGTTGACTTTGAGTCTGATGAATATCTTTTAATTCTGATGCGTATCAAAGTACCATGTATACAAGTCCCAAAGAAAAATGAGATCAATCTTGTCTTACTGCTTCTTCAAATAAAAAAGTGTATACATGTATGTTGAAATGTTGAGCTACAAGCCCTGAAGTCTTGTGGGTTTTCGACAAAAAACTTGCCAAATTTGATTCGTGAAATAAACAAAAATTGTGGAGGTTCTTTTTTACTACAGTTTATAAACTGATGGGTATCTTTCGTAAACTGCTTGTCATTAAGGTCCATCGATATATCGATGTTACTAAAAAACTTGATGCTATTTTGGTATCAATATCGTCGATGTCACTTTTTAAATCATATCAAAATATTCAAATTTCAATATTTATGATTGATATCTAAAATGTGTAAGTTATCGAAAAAAATAATCACTGTTTTTTCTATTTGTTCATTGACTAAACATTTGTTACTTGTTACATTTATTGTAAAATAAATTTCAACATGTTCAAAGACCAATTATTTTGTGATCACAATGTAAACAATGCAATAACTTAACCGAGCACAGCGACACAAACAAAATCTGACATTGACGATTACTAAAAAGAAACCTGACATCCCCCATAGTATAATAATAATAACAAAGTATAAAGCAAATAGTAATATAATAATATAAAAAAAATTAAAATATTAATTAAATAAACAAATAAATATATAAATTAAATAGGCCTACAATAAATAAAACAGATTAAAAACAAACAGAAACAAAACAAAAACAAAAACAAACTTAAACATATTATGCAGGATTGGTAAGGATTAAAAAACATCGTTGTTAAATTTTAGGCTGAATGCTTGTTGATCATGAAGTTTATACACTATGTATTGATAATTTTTGCAGTGAAATATTTACCTCTGAAATAAAGTCATATTCAAGAAAATTGTGTCAGAACACCTGAAAAAACGCTTTAACTGATTTTGCCTGACAACCAAAATTAAGGACCTTGTGTTTTATTGCTGAATATTGTGCATGGTTTTTCACTATTTTCTCCAAACTCACACAACGGATTAAGCCCAAGTTTTCACAGGTTTGTTATTTCATGTACATGTATATGGTTGATCACACAAAACATGAACGCTGTCTGCGACTATTTTGTCTGCGACTCTACCGATCCTGTATTAATACCTTTTACAGAAAATCAACGTGTTTTGGTTTTCCCAATCACCCCAAATTGACCTCCAATGCAAAAAGATTGAGATTTAAAGCAAGCAGTGAATATCACTTGTTCCTAGCATTGTGGATGTAATTACTATGGTGTGTGTGACTACCAGTGGATGTTCATGCTCAGATCTACCGTCAATACGTAGTGCAGTCATCACATGCACACTGCTCGAGTGCTGGGTACATTAGGTCACCGTCTGTGGAGGCATAAAATATGAATAATTAGCAGAAACTGTAATGCATTTCTCTCTACTGTACATATAGAACCCTGCCTCTCTCTCTCTCTAGACCCCATGTGTGTGTACAGTGTGTGGGTTGTGTGCTTACTGTAAGCTTGACGGTGTATGGACAGTTTGAGTTGGTTTGGGCAATATATATAATTCCCAAGTATGGCAGCCACGGCGAATCCAGGCATGCAGTGCATGCCAACCTGCAGTATGGCCGGCCCAGACTTACCCATGTTTAACTCTTTGCCCTTCTACAGGAGGCATACGCCGTTTGTCAGCCAGCCCGATTACAGAATCTATGAGCTGAACAAGAGACTACAGCAACGGTCAGAGGTATGTACATCATAGGAAGGGGGAACGAGGAGGGGGGGGGGGGAAGGGGAAAACAAAAACCTTTTCTCATTTTCAATGTAATTGACATGGTTGAGATAACACGCCGCTTAACTTTGACAGTATGTATCACACTACCCGAATACACGCCACTGTTGCAATTTTAGGAACACAAGCAAATGATAATTGATTGGGTAATTATAATTTGTTAAGGACAAAATTAATCAAACTGTGTATTGGGTTTACATTGATCATGTTGATTGTAATTCTTACATGATAGCACATGAGTCTTTGGTTGATTTATTGAACTGTCAAGATTATAAACACTGAACAAAAATTGCACTTTGTCAATCCTAAAAAGTAAATTTCATGTTTGTAATTTTTTTGAATTTAACCTATAAACAGGCATGATATTCTTCCTACTTGATTTCTTATTTCCAATTTGTTTTGCCCTCGGTAAAATCAGACAAATTGTGATGAAATAGCCTGAAAAGTCTATTAAAGCCTAGTACACCATGTGTGCATGTACAAAAATAGGTCAGTCCTTGTACTCAATAAAATGTCCCTACTTCTTTCCCCCAAGGATAAAATATTGCGCTTGTATTAATTAGCTAGGGATCTCAAATTCTCTGCAAAGTAACATTTTTGTAGAAAAAAAAATACCCTCTGGTAAACCTTCAAAGCTGTTGGTCAAATCCCTGGAGTAGTTTCATAATGCAGAAAACCGGATCTGAAATACACTGTGAGCCTTCGTGACAAATTATGTTAAGTTTTCCTTTTGTATACATGTACTCTACACATAATATTAAAGAATCACAGCTATGATGTACTGGACATGCACAATTCTACATAATGAAATTGTTATGATTTTTTCTTCGAATTTAGAATCGTGCTCAAAATGGACCCTTGCTTTCAGTGAAAGACGTTGCCCAAATTTCATAGAGACTGTGTTGCACAAAAAGGGTAACCAGCCAAAGTACTGTGCCGTGCGCAGAACGTAGTGACTGTTATTTTTGGGTGTCAGCAGAAAATGTATGAACAATAATTATTTTTTACTTTTAGAAGCAGCTCTTTGAAATTGGGTCAAGTTTTGAAGAAGGGTTACAGATCATATGTGACCACTCAAGCAGAAATGCTTTATTTACAACAGTGTGGTTGAGTGAAAACAGAAATGGGACGTTGTTGTGTGCGGGTTTGGAAATTTTGTTTTTCACTTTGGCATGTGCACTTTTGGCATGTCATAATTTGCCATTGTGGCTTGTTGGAAGTTTAAGCGTTCAAGCTACAATATGCTTAAAAATACAACTTTTCATTTTTAATCTTAGACAGTTACATGTAAGTGGCTATTCAGAGTAATCGTTGTTTCAAAATTTTGCTTTTTTTCCCCCAAATTTGTTTTGAAATCCCCCTCATCCCAAATTTTGATTTTTGAATATTGACAGACTATTTAAAGGCACAGTACACGTTTGGTAATGACTCTGGAAATTAATGGCAATTAAACTAACTTGGTAAGAAGTACAGCAGCGTTGGGTAGTACAGTGATTAAATGAATTTTGAGAAACTTTTAACTTCAAAGTACTACGGTTATGGAAAACATATTACTTTTTATTCCCCCAAATTTGAATCTGAGAAGCGTTTCTGTCAGAAATGCTTCTCAGACTGTGTATTCCTATGGGGAATATTCTTCCTGCGTGGAAATATTCGCTTTGGTTTTTCGGTGATACATTATCTCAAAAACGTGACCACCTTTTGAAGTGAAACTTTCACAGGTTAGTTTTATTGTACATGTATGTACCTACATTTATATAGGATTAACACATTCAGTAGGCTCCAATTACCAAACGTGTAATGTGCCTTTAAAGGCTAAATACTTTTGGTAATTGTCAAAGACCAGTATTCTCACTTGGTGTATCCCAACATATGCATAAAATAACAAACCTGAGGAAATTTTGGCTCAATTAGTCATCAAAGTTGAAAGACAATAATAAAGAAAAAACACCCTTGTTGCATAGAATCTGGAGTGGTTACAGTACACCCACGAAGGTAGAAGAATCCATAATTAGAATACACAATGCTCAGGTTGAAATTTTGTTGAATCCCTTTCGCTAAAACCACATTCATTAGAAGGGTATCGTTTCTCAAAGCTTTGTTTGTACATTATCAACAGCTGCAGTGCTTCTTACCAAGTAAGTTTTTAGGGTCATTAATTTTTGGAGTAATTACCAAAGGTATACCCTCCCTTTTAATGTTTCACAAACCAAGTTTGGGCGTCCACAGGTCATCTACAAACATTGTGCACTGTGCGTTGTTTCCTGTCAACTTTGGTATTGGACTTGAACTTTAAAGCTATACAAATGTACAATCAGTGGATGCAGAAATCAACCAGGCACCTGCTAATCCCTAATCCCGAGGGGTTCTAAATTGTCAAGCAGACCACTGCAGACAAAAATCCCTCAAAAAACAAAAGTGCATTCTAGAGATATCTTAACCTTTAGGCCAAGTAAAAAAAGTAAGGAGTTTCTCGTCCGAACTTTTTCAAAAAAGTAGGAGGCAGCGCTTTACTATTTACTATTTTTCAATTTTTTGCTATTTTTTCCAAGATGGCTGCCATGCTAAATATGGCTGGCCAAGGTATTTTTTTATTCACAGATATAGACCTTTCCATTGTTGATAAACAAACCGCGCTGGTTGGCATGGAAGGCCGAATGTTAGCAAAACACTTAATCGTGTTAATAGATGTTTCAACAAAATTTTAACATTTTCTGCAAACTTTCAACTAAGTAAAGTACCTCTCATGATTGGTTGCTTTGTTTCCAACAAATTCAACACTATTTTGAATATTTTGTGTCACATTGTTACAAACTGTGGCGATCTGTTTTTGTTTAGCATTTATGGCTTTCCATAGTTTTCCGACCTCGGTTGGCAAAAACTCGGGCTGTGACGTTGCAATAGAAAGGTCTATTGTGCTTTTTGAGTAGATTGATGCAATGTATGACAAAACAAATGATTCTTCAATGTCAAGTCCAAGTCTTTAGTGATTTTGTTTGGGTCCAAGTCCGAGTCTTGAGTTGTTTGGTTTGAGTCGGAGTACGAGTCTGAGACTTCAATGTCAAGTCCAAGTCTTGAGTCATTTAGGTCGAGATTGAGTCCAAGTCCTCACTGTCTAGTCCTAGTCCTAGTCATGAGTTATGCAACTCTGATGCTTGTCACAAATCGGTGTTAATAAATAATAAGAAATAACTAGATGTAGTTCTTATACATGTAGCGCATATTACAATATCATATCATTGCGCTTTACATTAGTGCCCTGGTCATTGGGCCAATAGCATTCCTGAAATCTTTCTCAGCTCCCTGGGGAGTAAACAGCCCGATCTGCCTTGGCGCTCCGAAGGCTTTTTTTAATTTGTTTTATTTTTTCTTGAATAAAACCAAAATAATATTAATGTGCCTAAAAAATGAAATTAAAACAGGATTAAGCATTACAAAATGTAACTGTGTACACAGTATGTTAAAACATCTTTCATTTGAGGAGTCGTACTTGTTTTTCCGCATTGCAGTGTTAGTTTGACGGATTGTTATCTGTGTGACATGATCAAAGCAAATAAACGCCATGTCGTTGGTAGTTGATTTCCTGCTGTGCATACATTTTCTTCCCAGTTTTTAAAAGTCCACTTTAAAAATTCAGAGGAGTGCTGTCTCTTGCAGTCCTTTGGACAAGGTTTACCCGTAGTGCTGAGGAGAGTGATTGCACTCCCTGGATCCCTAAAATTGAAGGTCCCAGTGTTTTTTACAGTCCACTTTAAGTTTTAGAGGAGTGCTGTTTCTTGCACTCCTTTGGACTTGAGGTTTACGGAGTGCTGAGGAGAGTGATTGCACTCCCTAGATCCCTAAAATTGAAGGTCGTATTACACTGAATTAATATTACATGTACAAAGTAGTACACTGTTATGTGCATGTGCATTAACTGCGCACTGTTACTGCACTACTCCTACTGCGCTATGCATGGACAGTAAACCACCTGTTTGAATTATTTAGTTAATGCAGTCGTGGTCGCAGTGTGTACATGTACAATGTATGCCGTCCTCCGTGGAGTGGTACTGTATTCCCAGTCTAAAGCCTCTTGACTCAATATTGTTGCTGATTTATATTCGGTCTCTAGATGCTGTGTGTTGTACAGTATATCCAAGCTGAATAACACCTCATGATACCATCGTAGGCATGATACCATCGTAGGCAGGACACCCTCCTACTTTATTCTGACTTCCAATTTTTGTTGGGGGGGGGGGCCTTGGAAAAACCAGAAAAGTCTATTAAAAGAGAAAATAAAATTAGCTTTTGAAAACTGCCAATACCAACCAAAAGGACCTAATAATTATAATTTATTGATTAATATATTGTGCCCATTCCATAAAATGTACACAAGCGCATAACAAAATACTAAAGAAATAATTAAATAAACAACGACAACAACAAAAGGACAATGATCAAAAAGCTAAAAACAGGAAAATCACAAAATAAACACAAATGAATTGGTAAAAAGTTAGGAAAAACATCTACCATAATCCATAAAATTGATGAAACACAAGACCCTTACAGAACTCCCTGTACAACTCCCCTATGGTCATGGTATAAATGCAAAAAAATAGTGTTAGTGGCATGACGTTTCGAACCTTGCAGAGTCATTTAGTCTTCGAGGAAGACTCTGCTAGAGTCGAATCGTCACATCACTTACTATTTTGTGTAAGTTTATGAAAGGTCACACCATCTGTACATATGTAGGTCAGCCCTACATGAATATACATGTACTTGATATCATTTTCTTAGAGCCAAATATCATTCCTGTGCCATGGAACAATGAACATGATTGTATGTACTTTGTATCAAAGATTTATTAGGAACACTTGTAATTTAATTTTGTAAACTGCCCCCCCCCCCCAGCTAAGAAAAAAGAGAAAGTAAAAAATATATTAAAAAACAAATAATTTGAAAAAAAATTCTTGGAATAAATACAAGAACATGTCATTTGTAAAAAAAAATATAATAATAAAAAATTAATGAGTGCAAGAAAATTTAACAACTACAAAAATGACAAAATGAAATTTCAAAACAAATAACAGTTTTAAAACAACTACAGCATTGAGAAGTAAAATAAGAATTTGCATAAATAAAAGCTGATCATGCATCACTTTGAAAAAAAAGTCCATTCTCAAACACAAATGTTTATTGTTTACATTGTACTTGTTGATCGGTGATAAGATACACTCTGTCTTAGTATAAACAATAACACAACTCTGAAGTACGGGCACTTTTCATTCTGGTACAAACAGGAAGAACTTGTGAATGGTGCACATACATCCTTAATTAAGTCTGCACGATGTTTGCTAATTACTTAAAAGGGACACTGTCGTCGTGACCATAGTCTGCTTGTGGCTGGACATGGAAACATGAACTCTCACCCAGTTACTACGCGCGTGCATGTGACCGTCACATCACAAACAAAAGCTTTAAAGAGCGCTGTCATTATCGCGCCCGGTTGTGCAGTAACTGAGTGAGAGTTCAGAGTTTAATGTCTGGCCACAGACGGTCTGTGATCACGACGAACAGTGCCCCTTTAACGATGTTAACACACAAATTATTATGGGCACTTTACATTAAGCACATGTAACCCAGTGTGTACACAAATGTACTCGTTGTAGTGTGTGATTTTTGCCTCCATTTTACACTAATACAGAACAGTGAACACAATAATTTGTTTTTGTGGTTTCAAAGAAAACATTTGTAAGCTTAACTTGGGTTGTTAACAGTCAGTGTTTGTTTGCTGTTATGAATTGCAGGAAAGTGACAACCTATGGTGGGACGCATTCGCTACAGAGTTTTTTGAAGACGATGCCAGCCTCACGTTATCATTCTGTTTGGAAGATGGACCCAAAAGATATGGTATGTACATGTGTATACTGCACAATTCTGTCTGGTGTTGTCAGTTTTACATGGACAGGAACAAGCTAATGTAGTAGTCCATAAAAAATGGCTTAAATTAGCTTAGTTTAGTTTATTATCTTTGTTGCACAAAACACACAAATACGGGGAGTGGTGCAAACTGGAACCCCGAGCAGGCACGCATGCCTGCTAAATGGGGGAACCTTGTTTACACATAAAAAAAAAATTAAAAAAAGCAATCAAAACAAGGAAAGGAGAAAAAAAAGAAATAGAATTTGGAAGCTTAATACAATTTTATTCAATTGTTTATAACGCCTGCAAAAAGAGTAAAAAGTCAGTGTAAATAACATGGAGAATATATCTTTTTTTAAATGCAGTTGGAAATATCTTTCCAGTGCCAGTGTCTCATTTACATATTTTTATTTATTTATTTATTTTTTTTTTTTGGGGGGGGGAATAAAGCATTTCTAATGTGCACACTAAATGGAATCATTTTTGAAGGCGTTGGCCATAGACCCCTTACATGTGATAGGCCGCCATTGCTGAGGTCAAACAATGGAAATGTGCAAGCGTGTACGCACCTCGCACAACTCCCAGCCAATGATAGGTCTTCCTTTGACCTCAGTGATGGCGCTGTTTGAGCTTTTGACGTCATATGCAAGGGGTCTACTGGAAGGCCTGCAATCCCGGCCAAAATGCTTGGGCCACCCGTTCCTATAACGTTACAATAACCATTCCCTGTCTCACAATAAACATTCTCTCCCCCGTCCCCCGTCCCCCCGCTCAATGTTGTCTGGAACGCAGAAGACCGTGCAACAATGTGATTCAACATAAAAAGGGGGCAGGGGGGCCCAACGAGATATGGCCGGGATTGTAGCGGACAAGGTTTAAGAAATGTTAGTATTTTCAGATAGTGGAGATTGACCCGCAATGCACATACTGAAAAGATGTGTGTAAAACTTTGATTTTGAAAGGCTGCATGTTTGCCAACATTATACATCGATAGACATTCCATTCATTTTAGACTTTTAAGTGCCTTGAGGCTTGCAAAAGGGGCTCTATAGATCCATTCTTCAGGCATGGGATTTGTCAAGATTTTTCCTGATTTCAGGAAGTTACAATTGATCTCCATGCACTTTCAGATTTTCTTAAATAAGGCGGAGGTTCCATGCTTTTGATAAAATGATGTAGAGAGTCTGTAAACCTCAAAAATTCATTCTGTACACTCGCTGCCCAGGGAGCTTCATTTCCACACCAAGAGCGAATTGTTATTCCATTTTCTGGGTTTTTCATTTGCAAATGATCTCATCCCTGAATCTCATTATTGATTATTTGGTGGTATAGTGCCATATTTCACAGAACTCGGTGCTTAAGCGGGGGGAACAAAAATTGCTTTGAAAACAAATTTTATTGGGGAGCAAGTCACAATCAGCTCACTCTACATGGTACTTTGGCTGGTAACCCTTATTTCGGTAAGCGAATATGGCTTTTGAACTGCCACTTTTTTTTATACCTAAGCAACAAAACTGAGTGATCCAATTGGATCCGAGGCAGTGTCCGAATTAGCAGCTGTGGCTACGTCTATGTCTAGATTTCCCTGTCGTTATGTGCTGCAGTGTAGGACAACTTAGCAACAGTCGTAGCCGTAGCTGTAGCCGCCAATATCGGATACGGCCTTAGTTTTCTTAACTGAAAGAACTGAAGTCCCAATCTCATTTCAAACTCTCGTTTTCTCCTCAGCTATCGGCCGGACACTCATCCCAAGATATTTCCGCACGGTGTTTGAGGGAGGAGTAACAGATCTGTATTACCTCCTGAAGCATCCAAAGGAATCGTTCCATAACACCACCATCACGCTAGACTGCGATCAGACTACGATGGTTACACACCACGGCAAACCAATGTTCACAAAGGTAAAACAAACAAAAATTAACGGTTTTTCCCTTAACATATTCACTGATGGACCAGTAAGCTGGTTGTTTCACTAGTCCATAAGCTTTTTCACAGGTCAGTAAACCCTGCAGTGAAGGCTGCTGTCGCTGACGTTTTATCCATTGTCTTATTTTAACCACATCGTACACACTGGTCAGCTTGTATGCTATGATATACTAAACTGGACCATGCCGCACGGCCTAGAGGGGTTGTCGTAATTTGGTTTAAAGGTGGCAGGACAAAACACTGCCTGCATCCTTTGTGTACAAAATCGGTACATGTATGTCAATTGTCCATGATAGATGAAATCAAATTATAAAACTTAATTAATTAAAGGGCAAACCAAAAAGCTTAAGTTAACCCAAGCAATACCTGGACTTGTAGACAACACACTTGAAGGAAAAAAATAGTTGAAAACAATGCAAAGGGAACCCTCTTTACCTATGGAAAAAGCTTGTCAGCATGTGCTGACAATGACCCCAGGGGGAGTTGCAATCAAATAGGTCCCTCGCTGCCAGGTTTTGATGTTTTATTTCGGCATTGGAACTTGACTTGGGATTTAAAGATAAAACAAAAGAAATGTTATGTTGGCGGTGTGAGGGCCTGAAATGAACATGTAGGGCATGTAGGTACTTCAGGGAAATATTTAATTTTATTTTATTTGTTAATTTCTTTCTTAAGTTCATGTATTTCTGAGTTCTTTATTTTTTCATAAAAAAAAAACTGGAGACTATCAGAGCACACTGATAGCATTTCAGGCAAAAGATATTTTAAGAGAGCTTTTCCACCATGTAAGTGTGTATACATCTGTGAACAGTTGCATTTTCAATCTTACCGGTGTTATGCACAGCCTTTCAATCTTCATCTCATTGTATTGGGGACTAGAAGAAGACAACCTTGAACTCTAAAGCTGTGCTGAACATTCCACTAATGTGCTCGCTTCAAACACAAAACGTGAAATAATCCAACCCCGAAATAAACTCTCACTACGGCGGGTGAAAAACAAAACAAGAAGAAGCCTTGTTCAAGGCATCCTGCAGCCAATTCTCGGAGGACCTGATGAGACTTCTCACTGATTGTACACCATAGATGGCTTGATGTATGTCTCCCATTATTATCCTACTTTATCGCTCATTGTTGGGTAACACAATGGGCCAGTGTAACTCCACGTCGGAAGAAATCGCACCACATAATCAGCGTAATGCACTCTTTAACTTAATATTTCTTCAGTATCGCTTTATATCCTGTGGGAAATCTTCAAGAAGTGCACTCGTCGTGACGAACGGTCTTAATTTTGTTTTCTTCTTCCTCTTTAGCAAGTCGTTTGTTGTGAAATGTTTGTGTCCGTGGACCTAGAAGATCGAAAATAATGTACTCTTGCAGGAAAGCGCAGTGTAAAAACTATACGTTGAGTTCTGCTGTTGAGAGAATCACAGAATTTATGATGCAACAAAAGTTGCGAGAAGACAGCACCAATTTACGAGATGTTAAATTTGCATCGGGGATAAATAATATTATTTTGGTTTTACCCATACCAAGTAATATGCCTCTGGATTTTGTTTTCACAGGAATTGGGAAAGTACAGTGCTTTATAGTCTACACATAATAAGACAGCACCATGCCAAAATAAGTAAATAAATGAATAAATGATTATGTGTACAATGACAGCACCAGTCCATACAACAGTTGCAGAGTAGTGTCCCCCTGCCTGTTCAAATTTGAGGCGGCCCACCTCACTTTTTTCTGTGACCACCTCATTCATTTTTGTGTCAATATCAGCACCTTGTTGTGAGGATTTGCCTTTGGGGAACTACTGAGCAAAACATTTTTTATTTTGTGTCATAGTTGAGCTTTTTTTTTTGACATCTGTGTATCATGATTCACAATTTGGATGCGTAGGTGGACTCATCGTGGGTGGAAGCGCTGCATTCTTGTCAGTTTAAAGGCCGCGTAAATTTTCACTTTAATGGAAATATTTGAGTTGTTACCGCCTCACTCCGTTCATTAGCCTGGGGGGACACTGGCAGAACAAGCTGTCCACAGTCATGACAGCCACATAGAAGTTAAGAATCACACGGACATTCATTTTAGGACAGTGTAATTCAATTCATGTCCGTGCCGTTTACATGAGAGCGCCAATAAAGGCGACAACATTTGTTTCTTAATTTTCACCAAACTGACTCTCTTCAGATTTTCAAGGAACTTTTAAAGATTCATTTGTTTATTTTTGTAGCATTCGCTTAGATAGGGTAAACTGGGGTAAAAACGCCCATGGGGTAAAAACGCCCACTTGACTTGTTTCCATTGCTAGTAAAAAAAGACACATAGAATTACTAAATGAAATATATTTCTAATAGGTACTATGCATGGCAAAAAACATGAAAAGAATAATTAAACTCATTAACATATTTTAAGGGTGCATAGGTGCTGTTAAAAAAAATTCGGAAAAAAAAGTTTTGAAAAATGACTGTCGAAGGTTTAACGTATTTCACTTAAAATAAAATAAAAACAGCACATTGTTTTATTTTTTTATTATTCTTTAGTTGATATTTGTTAAGATGGGTTAACTACACAATAATAAATGATCAAAATATTAAAATCAATTTTAATATTTGCTTAACATTGTTTTGTAAGTGGGCGTTTTTACCCCAGGATAAATCAAGTACCTCGGGGTAAAAACGCCCAGTAGCATCCTTAACATCGAACTCCATTAAAGCCTCATTAATCTTCAAAAAAACCTCAATATTAGTAACTAACAGCCATATTTTAAATTTATATTCACTATTAGAAGCCTATTATATATAAAACTCTGTATTTCTTATATTTTTTTATTCAGGTTTGATCAATTAGGTTAAGGTTCAGTTAAAATTTGCAACGTTTATTGTGACGCATTTGATTTTTTTCACAAATAACTTTCCTTCATGCTAAGTACCACTGCAAACGGCATTAAAAGATCATGTTGAATGATTGGGCCTAAATATTATAACTTCATGAATAGGACTATTTCTGCCATGATTTCACAGGGCATTAAGGCACTAGGTAACAACAGAGAAACTGTTCGCCTGAGTAGGGAGAAACTGTGGATAAAGTGCATCCAGATCATTCAACCCCATTGGTCTGAACATCCAAAAAGAAACGGCTAATAACCTTTTGTCTTTGCCTTCTCCTTATCCCCACAGATATACACATTTTTAGTCTGCCTCATTAACTAACTAACCCCCTTCCCACCTTTGGTATTGTTTTGTGTTTCCAACCTCTTGTGGTCATACCAGCTCCTTCCCTCTACCCCCCCCCCCTTGTCACCCTCTTCGTTGTTCATCTCTTGGTGTCCTGTGTGCTCTCATCTCTTTCCAATTGACTGTTTCTGTTACACCAGTAGGCCTATTCCTGTTTATGTGTGTTGTGTAGTCAATAGTCATCCCACTGCGGTCATGTGACAAAATCTCTCTCTTACCGTCAATGTACATTCGCGAGCTTAAATGCACATCTTACTTGCTAAGCTAGGTGTGATGTCACACTAAAAATCACTGTGGTATTACTGACAACTCATCTTAAGATGAATCTTAGTGCTTTGTGAAATCAGCACCAGGAGCTTCTGGGATGATTTCCTCAGACCAATGAAGCCTTGCTGGAGTTAACCTTAGACCTTTCTAAGTTGGTACATAAAATAAGTGTTCAAGTTTATTGTGCGTGAATTATGAATGCTAATGTTTCAACATACCACATAAAGTTATCGGTTTAAAATGATTGAGTTTGTAGTTATAATGAACCAACTGTGTTTGAAAAGTTGTTTGCAGTTAATGTAGTATCCCTCAATATTGAATTAATTTAATAAATATGATTCCATTACAAAAGAAACCTGTCATATAGCGACCTCTGGGCGGGCGGGCGTTTTTACCCCGAGACCCGGGTAAAAACGCCCGCCAAACTTCCATCCAAAAAGGGTGGAAAATTTCACTTTTTCAACATAGTGACTATAATTTTATATTTGCACACAATAGAGGAGATATGTAATGGATAAAACCACACATTAATTTCTCTGTGTCTCCAAGAAGTTCTGAGATATTTAACTAAAACTAAAAAAACGGGCGTTTTTACCCCAGTTCATTTCATTGTTTTATGTTTTGTGCTGCCCATTACGCACTAATGTCTCGTATTATTATTTATTATTATTTTGTGAGACACAAGAGGATTGCCCAAAAAATAGCTGAATTTGAAATGTACAACCAATGTGGTGATGGGTTGAATTATGCAAAATGGATACATTTAATTTGCATGTATATTTACTTAAGGTCTACTCCCCCAAGACAAGGTCAAACTAAATTTTAAGTGTTTAATTTATGCAAAGGATCAGCAAGCTTCAGTAAAAATGAAAGTACCACTTAAGACATTCAAAAATTTAAAGGGTAGATTAAAGAAGAAGAAACCCCCCCCAATAAAAAAATATAAAAATTAATAAATAAATAAAAAATTGCCTAAACTTGTGCAAAGGGTTCTACACAGTTATGTAGAACTATATTACGTATATGTAGAACTAAAATATCATATTTTACGAAAGTAAAAAAATTACTGACTGGAATTTAGATATGAGAAGCAAAAAAGTTTTACATTTGCTCTATTTTGGTATTCATTAAATGTTTTTTTCCATTGATAATTTTCATTGTTGAACAAAAAAACATGTCTACTTCGAAAAAAGTTCAGAAAAACCACAACTATAACATGCTCTGATAATTGTTTCTTAAAAAATCCCCTCTCTTGATAATGGAACTGTCAATTTCAACCCACTGCGCAGACCGGTCATTTGACTGCTGTTTGTAGGGGTGGCACATGTGGTATCGCTCATTGACTTGTTCAGTCGCAATCACCCGATCGGTTTTTTCGCAAAGGTCGAGTGATCAACCCTGTTGGATCATTTTGCAAAGAAATTCTCGTAAAAATATACTATCAGATACCTTATTTAAAATGCATCTGAGAATATGGAAATTCATTGAAAGTGTTTGTTTTTCCGGATGACTGCGACTCTAGTTCTCCAAGGAACTCACCTTCAAGTTTGATTGACAGTAGGGTTTGAAGCACATGGGATGTGATGTTCGGAAGAACTGCGCTGGGTTGCGGATTCTTGCATCCCCCTTTGGCTGCATTTTTCTGATCAAGAATTGCCACAGATTTCATGGTGGCCGAAGTTTAGTGCAGCGCCTTGAGTTTCTGGCCCGAAATTGAGTGCGTGCAAACACGGTCAAACGTTGTTCAACTTCACGTACTCATAAATCGTTCAATACTCAACGGAATTCAAAGATATGTAAAGGAATTAACAAAAAGGTATTGTTTTCTTTATACTATCTTCTAGCTATCGGGTTATCTCGGTGGTTTAGTGGTAAGACATTTGCTCTAGAACAGCAAAGGCTGTTGGTTCGAATCTCACCAGAGTAATATGCTTGTGAATTTTGTTCATGGGACTCTGGGAAAAGTACCGAGTATACAGTGCTCTACACACATCAGTGTATGGGTTAAACCAAATTATTATCTTTATCCCTGATGCAAATATAACAAAAATCTTGTACTTGCTACAATGGGGCCAAGTCAACAAGTCACATTGGTGTACGTACATTTAGATATTGTTGTTAAAAATCTCTTCCCTTGAAAATCTACGAAGCTTTGAAGTGAATTGCTATTTTCTTGATGTAATTACTGGCACACCTTCAAATATTACACCACCCCCCCCCTCCCCCAAACCCAACCCCGCATTTCAAAAAAAGAAGACAAATCATCTCAAGAAGTGTCTTTCTACATTGTTTGCTATCGGCAGAAGCCACCCCTGCCACCGTGTCTTCCAGGGCAAGCAAATTTGAACAAGCAACGAAGAGCCTTCGTTAATCGCGTTAGATCCGTTCCAGTCCAGACAAATTAATGCGGGGGTCACGAAGCAGGAGCGAGCACAACCAGCTCAACCGGCTTTCGTCCCCTGACAAGAACCAACAGGGCTCAGTGTTGTGCGGTGGTATTACATTTCAATTATACCTGGAGCTCCTTATAAAAAAATGCTGCTGAGGCGGGACACGCATAACGATTAGTTAATCGATATATATGGTTTTCCCCTGAAGCAGACTGTGTTTTTGTCATAGAGTGCTGGGAGGTGGTTGAGCTTGTTCCTAACATTGTACATGTTGTAGTGGACACTGTAGGTTGGAGGGCTCGTGAAAACATTTATACTGCCTATGTCTTCTGACATGAAAATATCACACAAAACTCACATAACAATAAGTTTATTGATATATTGTATACATAGTTTTCCAAAGCAGGTTGTGTTTTTGTCAAATAGTGGTGGGAGCTTGTCGAACTTGTTCCTAACAATGTATTGGACACTAGTTTGGCAGGCGAGTGAAACTATCACACAAAAATCTCATTTGCTTGTCAAAATTGTCGCAGGCTAGCCCTGGGTGCTAGTCGGGAAAAACAAACAAAAACAAGGCCAACATAAACAGTTGTTATGAGCAGTGAACATCTTGGAACTAAAAATCTAATAAGAGTGTTCAGGTACATACAATGTACATGTACAATGTACATACGATAACCATGTTTTGTATGGGTATGACGATGTACTGGTATGCACGCCCACTACCAGTGCTTTTACCATGTTAAAACGTGCTTTGATCAAGAATCAAGCAAACTTGTATCCATACACATGATGTGTTTTTGGTGTGTTTGTTGAAATGTGACAATTTTTAATGGGACTCTTGGGGAGTCTGGAATCTGTACATGAATTCAAAGTGGTGTTTTGGAAATATTCTTTGTACATGTGAATGATGTACATAAACATTGCACCAGGAAGAATTATGTACATTGGACACAATTTAGGTTTTCTCTTTTCGCGTCTGATTACAGTTTGTGTATCATTAAGGAAGTTACATGCAGGTACATGTACATGTACATTTGTACCTGAGCTCAATTTTATAGAGGTGCTTTTAAAAGCACAAAAAGTAGCGAAGCACAACAAAATTATGCTTAACAGAACAAGGTTACCATCCTATAATCTATGACAGGTATCCTGCTTACTTTTGCTTAGCAGGAAACTTGTGAGCAATATTTTCTGTTTAAGCAGCTCTTTGAAATTGTAGGCAGCAGGGCTAGGCAATACATGTACATGTACATGCCCCTGGCCATTGCCTTGGTGCCCCTTGCAGGCCTGGCACTTCATGCAGGCAGGAGGCAATTGCCTCCATGCCCCTGGCCATTGCATTGGTGCCCCTTGCAGGCCTGGCACTTCATGCAGGCAGGAGGCAATCGCTTGCATGCCCCTGGCCATTGCATTGGTGCCCCTTGCAGGCCTGGCACTTCATGGAAGCATTGGAGGCAATTGCCCCCATGCCCTTGGTCATTGCCTTGGTGCCTGTTGGAGGCCTGACACTTCACAGAGGTAAAAGTGGCAATTGTCTCTATGCCCCTGGTCAATGTCTTGGTGCCCTTTGAAGTGGTTGATGCCCTCATAGAGGTGCACGTTACTAAGGAAAAACTGCCTTGTCCTCACAAGAACAATGCTCATTGGGCCTGAGGTACGTGTAGTGTGCATGTAAAGTGAATGCGACATGCTGACCTTAAACTTGTGCGTGTACATTGCACATGTTCAGAACCTACATGTAGTGCTCATTACCCTATCACCTTACATTATGCATACGTGTATGTACATATTTAGGCACTGACTCATAAAATGACTGACTGTCAAGACTGTTGAATGTGTAACATTATTTTGTTGCTTGATATTGTATAAACTGTAAATCACTCTGCATTGTACAATGTACATGTATTTATCGATTCTGAATAGCTCTTTGCGCTAATGCTTATACCTGAGCTTAGTACACTGTACCTGGATCTCAGACACAAGTCAATTTTCACTGACATATATGTGCGTACACGCCTATGGTTTGTTTACTTGCGTGTACTGACTGGACTAACTGTGGTCTGGGGCGTGGATGCGGTGCTCAAGTGAGTGCTAGTGTTGAAATGTTTGTAAAACATACATGTACAGTATTTTGAACCAAACCGACGTCATTAGTGCGGAGTACTGTATTACACAATGTACTCATTGTTATCTAAAGTTAATTCTGATATCAATTCAGAATGTATTTTCATTCGTAAAATTTTACTATCGACAATGTGTTGACATTGTTCTCTCTTTTTTTTGGCATTCGTTAATAACGATTACTAATTGATAATGGAGAGTATCACCCAACATGTTGATTCTCTGTAGTACTGGGGAAAAATGCTCATCAAAACCCTGACTTAAAGACCTGTAGGTATTTAACGTTGTAACTGCAGAGGCAATGTTCCTCCTGATCATGAGGGAACTGTCTGATGCCAATGATTGAATCGAAGTGCCTCATCCAGCACCTAAACGTATTGATTCTTAATTGGCACAGAGTGCATCACCCCAAACTCAAAGCATATATATTGATTCTTAATTGGTAGTATTGAGTGAATCATGCAGCCCGTGCGGTTTTTATCAGCTTCCACACAGTGCATCCTGAGTGTAGAGTGGAAGGGTTGTACAGCGCAGGAGGTGTGCGGAGATAAGATGGGGTAGTTATTGGACAAGGAATGTTTTCCACCGGGGGATGGGGGGGGGGGGTTCTTGAATGGACCCATCCTGTTGTCACTCTGTTGTTACTCCACAGGCCCTGTTATTAAATCATATCCTACCGTGCCTACATTGTACCTTGTGCATTACCCTCAACATGCTGTGCATTCGTACAGTAAGCAGAATCCATTCAATTTTTCTTCTCGAAAGGGTACAGTAATCCCAGCAAACAATCTTGCGTCTATGCAGAGCAACCCAACTCTCCCTGATTCTGGAGAGAGAGTTCCCTGAAAATAAACCAATCTTTCGTTGTTCGGTTGAACATATTTGAAAAATCCCCCTGACTATGGAAACTTTTGCCCTTTTACAACATTTTTAAATATCTAAATATATCCCTATTGTTGTACAAAATCTCCCTGATTGCAAGATGCAACTATTGGCAGCTCTGGTCTATGTGAATATTTTGTTGGGACTCCAAGGTCAAGGTGAGGGGCAACAGAGTCCATGGTCTTTGTTGCCCCTGTGTGTAACTCCAGACCTGTTTTGGTTCAGGAAGTGCCTCCTATCTGAATATCCATTTTGTGGCACTCTCTTTTTTTTCGTAAGAAGGAAGTGAATCCTGCATAAGAATACATTGAATACAAATAACCCCTGGCACCATCGTCACATGTTGCATGTACACATTGCGCATAAAAGTGATGGTAAGGGTGTAAACGTCAAGTGGCGTAAAAACCACACTACACTGGATCACACACAGGGACATTGACTGTGGTGCAACCAAGATTATTGTGATGATGATGTCAGGTGAATTGGGTCAACCCAAGTACAAGGGCAGAGCTTCATGGAGGCAATTGCCCCCCTTGCCCCTGGTCTTTGCCTTGGTGCCTGTTGATGGCCAGGTGAACTGGGTGACCCTGGCTGTAATAAATTTGAAAACATCTCGATTGTAAAACTGTGTTCCATACATATGCCAAGTGAAATAAATGAGCATAATTGTTTTGATTTGTTTTTTGTTTCTTATTCTTGGAACTGAGACCTCTGGTGTCTCTCTGTTTTAACTTCCTCCTGCAAATGTTTGATTGACGCCATATTATTTCAATAACCTGTTTCCTCATTTTCCCTCTGCTCCTCCCACCCCCCAGGTCTGCACAGAGGGCCGGCTGGTTGTGGAGTTCACGTTCGACGACCTCATGCGCATCCGGTCGTGGCATTTCGCCATTCGTCAACACAGAGAACTTATTCCCAGGAGTGTCGTGGCCATGCAGGTTAGTCTTCAACTGAAACATCTCAAATATATTTTTCAAGTAATAAACCACAAGGGAAACTGACTGGGTTGATTTTGAATATGTTGGGGTTGAACGAAGAAAAATTCACTAGAGTGGGATTTGAACTTGCAGATTAGCTTGCTGGAAATCTACCAACTGAGCTATGTAGCCCTAACATCAGCAGTCTCCCTATTTTGTCACTATCTTTGTTCGCGGGTGTCAGTCTGGAGCCAATCAACCTGTAACTGTCATGTTGCCAGGGATCCCACCCAAGTTTATGATACAACCTGGGAAGCAGCAACAGAGGGATCACCTTAAGAGGATGCAACTTTTTATTTCAAATACCAAGTAATAAACCAAGGGAAACCGACTGGGTAAATTTTAAACAATTTGGGGTTGAACAAAGAAAAATTGACGAGAGCAGGACATTGAACCTGCGATCTCTGGTGTAATATTTTTGACAAGATTGTGCAAAGCCGACTTTAACTTGCTTAATACATTTGCATCAGGGGTAAAGAATATTATTTGTGCTCTACCCATACACTGATGTGTTTTAAGCACTGTGTACTCAGTATGTTCCCAAGTCCCAAATATCCATAGGCATGTTAGACAGGTGGGATTCGAACCCCTAATGACCCACGCCATCCTAGAGTAGATGTCTAGAGTAGATGCCCAACATGCTAGAGGCAGCTCTAATCCTATATTTGAGCAGCGGGTACTGCAACAATTTTACTTTCTTCTGTCGAATTCCATTTTGCAATTTCCAAAATATAGTCCACCCCCCCTCCCCCTCTTTTCAGTTTGTAGTATTATTTGCCTCCAAACCAACCCAAAACATTTGACACATCCATGTCAGTCAAGTTATTGTATTTTTGCAACTGCTCAATTCATTCATTTAAATTGTCAAACTTCAGTCGGTGTTAATATTCCTGGAAGTGAGGGAAGTTCTGTAATTTTAACTATAAAAATCAGTTTGCTAATACCGAAACGAAAACCCCTGTCGAATAGATTTTAAATTTGCACCGGAAAAAAGAATATTGTTTGGACTTTCCCCTTCTGATGTGTGTAAAGCACTGATGTGTGTAAAGCACTGCATACTCAATACTTCCCCGAGTTCTGTGTAAAAAACAGGCACATTACTCGGGTGGGATTCAAACCCATGACGTTTGCCATTCTAGAGCAGGTTTCTTACCAACTACACCAACGAGATTGCCCGGTAGCCCCTTTCACCGATGTGTGTAAAGTGAAAAAAATCCACAAGGCATAAAACCCCCGGCCTATTTTGACACGTACCAAGATAAATCTCTGTATTTAATAACGTCAAATATGGTGGTGTTTACGGCAAGGAATGAGTGTAGTACAAACAGCGCTGTTTTGCTGGTGTAGCTTTTCAATTGAGAAATAATAATGATAATATCGTGGACCCGCATACAAGGTTGTTTGCATTTTCAAACGACCTAACGTGTTTGGAAGTCTTTAAATGAAAGCACACTCTAGTCCGGATGATGATCCATTTTTCATCCGTTCGGCTCAATTAGAACAAGTGCATTAACCAGTTAACGATTTCACAAGTACCGCAAGCTCCCACGACTGTCATCATGAGATAAAATAAACCACCATCCCCTTGATTGCCATTCCAATTTTAGTCTCCCTACATCTTCTTTTCAGGCCTTGATAAAACTAATCCAGTAAATTACCACCCCCTGTCATACATTATGTAGTCCAGCAATCGAAAGAACTTTTTCTTTCGCCCACTTTGCCAATTGCTTTTAGCAAAATGAGTGTTGACTAATCAATGCAGCTCACCCAGCCACCCGCCCCCCCCCACCGTCTTCGATCCAGTGGACAGAAATGAGGGGATACCTAGCCGTCCTCTGTAATCAAATTGAGTGGTATTTGATGTACTCTACTTCCGCATGGAAAATCGAATCACAGCGAATTCTATTTGTAGATTAACTCCAGAGTGGAGGAAAAAAAAAAGCCATGGCGATGAAATTTCTCTGAATGTAGCCCTTCAAGTTTGATTGATCCCTCAAAAAGTTCTAGCCAAGAAAATTTTGAGAATGACGCGATCTCAAAGAAGTCGTCCTTTGGTGCTGAAATTAAAGAGTGGACAAGTTTTCTTACCTTTTAATTAAGAAAGTAGGATATGTTGGAACCGTGTAATCACATTGTACAACACAATTGTACCTTCTGAAATATGTGTTCCTTGTTGTTACATTCACGGTTCTGCCCAAGCACAAGCTTCTGTATCTGGCCGATACGCGTGAATTGCATGCCAATACACACAAATTTTGAGTAAGATTGTTTTTAAATTGCCTGAAAAAAAATCTCTTGAAGCCTGTATTATTACATGTGTAGATAAGCCCTTGTTTTCGCTAAGTTTTTTTCAATTTCTTTTTCTTCAAACATTGATCATGTCTAATGTAGGACTTGGAGCAGGAAATATCTTTACAGCTCCTGAGCTCAATTTCACAAAGCCATTAAGCAGAAGAAAAAGTCGAAAAAAAATACCTGCTTAACCCTATCTCCCTTGAGTGATTTACTGGGGATCCCTCCTCACTCTTGACAAAAATCCAACACCACTCCGTAACGCAACACCCAAAACTGTTAGACTCTGATTATGGTGGTACATGTATGCCTGATCCCATGTAAAGCGCGATCAGTTTACTAGTGCAGTCCTCACAAGTCCAACATAATCAAACAATGCAGTTGGATTGTGATGGGTTGCGGCTGGGGTTAACAGATTTTTTTGCAAAAAAAAAAAAGAAGAAGAAAAATAGCATGGAAATCAGTTGCAAATGCATGTTTCTCGCTGATGATGTATTTTTGCTAAGCAAGAATTCATTATACCCAGCAAATCTGTGTGCTTGATGTCCCGGGCCCAACCTCGTGGCACTGCTTCGAAAACAAATCTGCGCTTACGACGCCCTGTAAAGGGTGTGATTCTATGGGCCGTAAGCGCAGAATTCCACGGTACACAGCGCCATGAAAATGGGCCTGGCTCACTTTACTTAAAGTGTTACTAGAGCGATTTTTGAGAAAGCAGAAACGATTGTAAAACTTGCAGATATGATATTAGACTACTGTTTAACGAGTTAGTTAAATTATTTGGGTTCACAGTTTGTCTGTAATATTGCATCAAAAAAAAGGGTCATTATTGGGGATTTGGCAAAACTTGGAAGCATTTTGCCGTTGAGGGCGTTTGATTGGTTAGAAAGAGCATGACGTCACAAGGTGGGCAAGGTTGTTGATGGTGTTGCGCAATCACTGACTTCGTGCATGAAAACATGCATCGAAGGCTTGCAGAAGCACAGACATCAGGCATGTGAAGTGTAAATAAGACTTTAAAATGCCGAAAACGTGTGCTTTTTGAGGCTGCACAAGGAACAGCGATAAAAACCCTAACACAGCTTCCGAAATTGTCCGGCTCATTCAGCTATTTAGGAAGAATGGGTACTTTTTGTAAGCTGAAACGTGATCCAACTTCAGCGTTTCGAAGTCGATCGTGTGTAGTCGTACTGACTCACTACTGTGTAAGGTGACCTATGACACCCTGGATAGGCCTACTTCGTCCACACGTCCACACTTCTCACGGATAGTCCAAAGGGGTGCAGTTCAACGTTGAAGGCCACAAAAAATTGCCACAACGTCGTCAGGGAAAAAAGCCGAAAGACAGACAGCGAAAGGGCCAATCGGACGAACGAAAACGAGGAGCTAAATCCCACGGGTAAGTGTTTGGTAGGAAACAGTGGGACTGAGCGAGTCGCCAACAATCCGTGTCCGGATACCGGGAAAAACCATTGGGCTGTTTGAAGTGTCAATGATGTTCGCCGTCATGTCAATAAACAATGACAATGCTATAAATCCCTCTGTAAAATAGAAGTGGCGAGCTTCCCTATACCCTCATTGATCCTTTCTTTGCCTACACACAAGACATCAACGGAAAATATTTTTTAAATTAAAGTAAGGGGTGGGTGTTCAATCCACTCGAAACCTTTTAATCATGATGACAAATGATATTTGATTTGTGCTCAAAAGAAATCATCATGTGGTAATCATAATGACTGAAATAATGGTGAGTGGATAGTGGTGAGTGGATTCCCCTTTCAAAAATAAATACCAACTGCCCCCCCCCTACAAAAAAAATTTAAAATAAATTTAGAAGAATAAAAAGCAAATTGATTTTTGGGGTAAATTTTTAATTTGTTTTCAATGGAATATTGTGCTTCTTTTAGATGCTAATGGAAATCTTCAAGACTGGAGAAACAACTGATCCATCAAAAGGAGGACTATCATTGACTGGACCTTCATGTGGCGATGAACCCGCATTAACTGCACCAACGGATAGCTTATTGGAAAACATGAAACGGTTAATCTTTTTAGTCTGTATCAAAATTTAGGATTACAAAAAAAATTCTCAACTTATGGGATTTAAAAATTGGTTTTGTACAAGGCTGAAAATGACAAGCTAAAGGAATATGCAAATTTTGAAACAGAGATTCTGTGGCACAATAAAAAATTGTATCTACTCTTTTATTAATCTTTCATTTGTTGATGTTCTAACAAATAGATGTTGATCACAACACTTATCTACACGTGTAAAAAATGTACAAATACAAAATCCCATATTTATTAAATGAGGAATAGTAACAATTTGACTTGACTTGCCCCGTGGGCTACTGCAAAATGAAAGTTAATTTCAACCTCTGGACATTTATTTGAATACGTTTTGTAGCCAGTAGGGTGTAACGTTACGATATGATCACAAAGTGATTATCCGATATGATACGATATGATCAAAATACGACATGATCAAAATGTGTGTAAAACAAACACTACCGTCATAATAACGTTATCACAATGCTATATCACAGCATTCCTTTATCATGTTTGTTGTCAATGTATCAATATACCCCTAATAGCATGTGTACTGTAAAATTTCACTCTGACGAGTTACATTGTGTATAAAGGCATACAGAACATCTCTAATTCCAGAAAACTGGAGAAAACACTTTTTATATATGCAAAATTTTTGTTTGCTCTGCAATGCTTGAAATCAGAATTGCATGTCCATGTCTAAAGTGAAATTAAACAAAATATTTATAAAGAAATGCATGTTCATGAAAAGTGCAGTCACATGGTAGATCAAGAAAAAATGTAATCCAGTTCAGGATAGCTGAAGACTTTGTACAATCTGGGTTTGGATGCATCTGTCGGATTGTATTCATTACACAGGATGAGAGTGGAGCCCGGTTGAATCTTCCCAAATATCCCCAACACCATCTTTTTTACTTGACGATAGGCCACGTACATGTTGATATTTCCTAGAGATTAATGAGAAATAAATATATGGAACAAATCAGCACCAAGTGAGAAGATTAAGTATAATTATACCGTTTGTAGCCATTTATTTTGCGGTCAATCCATAAAAGGTAAATTGTATCTACTTGTTCATTACACAAACAATATAATTCACAAATGGATGGACAGTTGTAGGTTCCCTCAAATCTGTGTAATGGATATTTTTCTGATCAGATTCTATGTTCAATTTAATCTTATGCTGTGCAGGTTTACAATCATATGAGTGTTTAAACTACATGATGTAGATGGAATGACAAAAAAAACAATGTTTTTTGTTCAAACTGGTAATAAAAGTTGAGAGTTTTAGCATACAATCACTTTTGTCTTGGAAACACTACTTACTGGTCAAATGTTCCCCATGCTGTAAACCCCATCTCCCATATTGGGCCTGATACTGCAAAGATGCTGTCTGCAAAACTGCTGGATGCACAGCATGCTTCAAACCTAGGTCTATCCCAAGTTGTTGGATGACGGACTGCCACAAGTACACCTGGATCAGGAGGGAGGGGGTGGGGAGGAAAAATATAATTTAATGTTATCTTCCTATGTGCTGTGGGCAATAGTATGGGGTGGGGTGTATTATTATTATTTTTTATTGGGGGGGGGGGGTCCTTTATTCTCCAAAGGTTTGTTTTGTGTGTTTTTTGAGTGTGGGGTGTGTGGGGGGGGGGGGGGTGTATGACCCTGATAGTTCAAATATCTCTGAATAATTAATCCATACATAAAAGCCACCTAACTATTTCTCCCCCAGATTGTACACACCTTATATATCTAAAGTTAATGTTGACCTTACGATGGGGAAAGCGTGCATACAGAACTTGATGTTTGTACTATAACTTAATTAAGGTCAACGGTTATTGAAACTTTATATCAATCACTTTACAGAACAGTACCATAAATTAAGCTGCCAAGAGATATTTGATATTTTCATTTCAGTTTCAAAGTTTTCAACAGGTTAAAATTAAAACTATTTGTTGCTCCATCTTGTTTATTTCACAATTTAAATTTCTTATTTATTAGGCAAAGGAATTACACAATCTTGCATGAAAATATTTAAATGCACAACTAAAGGCTCGTATCTGTTCTGTTTACTACTTGGCCAAGCACTACACACTATCGATGTACATTGATGTACATGTACATCATGTAAATGTGTGTACTTACTGTACACCCACACAAACATAGTCTGTGTGTAATGCTGGTATAGCGGTACTACTAACTGTAGTCAATCGGCAAACTTCACCACGGCAAATGTTTTGATGTCACACACGTTAGTTTAAGTTTCAATGGAATCAAGTCAAATCCTGACCAGGCTGTACATGTATTATGACCCCCTTATCGTTTATAAACAACTCACCAGTCTGTGTTTAAAAGACGATCGTTGTCCTGTTCGGCTTCGTCTTTGCCAGCTGCGTCTTTGCCAGCTGCCTTTGCCTGCCTACCGGGGCGCGCGAGTGGCTCCAGCCGGTAGGGGATTAGACTTGACTCAAGTCCCAATACCGTGCAAGGCCCTTCCTTGCATCATCGTCAGAAAACTATTGTTTTGCGCTCTGCATTCCAAAACCTGTTCCGAGCTACATTTTGTCGGTGAGGGTGCACTGGTAGTATATGTCTGTACTGTGGCTATATGCTGGCGCGTTACAAGTGTGTTGGGGACCTCGCACGAGAAAGGGACTTGAATCAAGTCTAGTAGGGGATCTGCACCGCGGATTTCTTCGTCGTCTCTGACGAAATGAAATCGCTAAAATTACTGGCAGAATCACTACCACAGTATCGCTGCTATCTGTCATAAATGACTACAATAATCTACTATAATCTTCCCAAGAACTGTCTCTTTCAACCATGGTGGAATTTGTCTGAAAAATCGCCGAACAAGCTTGAGTGCGGAAAAGTACATGACGCTGTTTAGTGTGACAACACAAGACCTACACCACTCTGTGACGTCATGCAGTTGTTCGCGAAAGCTGTGTGCCAGAGACTCTACGTGGGGGGTCTTTTCGCGATTCGGAGTGGCGAGTGCAACAAAATCGGTCTGTGAAAGTCGTTATTTAGGCAAGACTAAAAAGGCCAAATCGTTGGATTTTTTTTATGTGACATAATGAAGTATCATTCTACAGTTTTATTGGATAAGGGAACCGTAGCAAATATCGCTCTAGTAACACTTTAAAATTGGCCCCGCACTGCGCAGTTAACACATTTGACAGTGTGTCTTCTTCTCAGCTGACTTTTAACCACATACCAGTACACCCACCAATTCTGTGTACATTTGTCCCAAACACGTGTAGTAGTAGGTTCAACTCATATTCCTGATTGCATTTTAACACCGAACAATTGGATTACCTTGATGTGTATCTAGGATTAGCCATAACTCCCCCCCCAACCTTTCATGCAATTGTCCCTGTAAGATAATTATAAAGAAAACCTGTGGAACACAAACAACTGGGGGTGAATTATTCATGTAAGCAATCTGTCTGAGTGGCACAACATCAGGGGTAATTGACCAACCTTGGTGAATCATTCAACTTGATTAAAAATTGATTGTCGATCAGGGCTGTCCAACATGGAAGCCTGGTGGTGGGGCTGGGGAACGTACAATGTACACTTTGAGTGCATGGGACAGTTGCGTTTTGCTGGTGCAACGGTCGTGAACATGTTCGTTTATTTGTGCATTCATGCCTGTGTGATCTTGTGTGTAACTCTGGCTCAATGGAAAGTTGACCTCTTGCGCAAGCTACATTAACTTTATCGAATAAATAAAAAATAATACAAATTGATAAACTGGAAAACATAATCGGATTGAAGGTTAAGTATTGAAAAAAAAAACCTGAATATTGAGCATCAAAATAAAAACATAAATGTAGAGTGAACAAGTAGGCCTACCCCAATGTAAAAAACAAAACAAACATTTTCAAGGATCATGCTATGATCGACTTTGTAAAAAATTCATTCACCACTGGTAGACTCTCCTAGGCCATGCCCCTTTTTGAAAGAACAAACCAATGACGTCTCAATTTGTTGCTGTTTTCCCTCCTCTCTTCTCCTGTCCTACCCCTTCCCTGTCTACCTTGTTATCTCTGTTCCCTTCTTCCATCTTACCCCTCACCCATTTGCCTGACGTCTCTTCTCCCTTCTCCTACCCTTCTTCTCACCCATCTCTGTTCCCTTCTCCTACGCAACCTGTCTCACCCATCTCTGTTCCCTTCTCCTATACATGTACATCACCTGTCTCACCTGTCCCACCGCTGTTCCCTTCTCCTACGCAACCTGTCTCACCCACCGCTGTTTTCTTCTCCTACTCTACCTGGTACCCGTCTACCTGACATCTCTGTTCCCTGACAGTATCACTCCCAGGACCCTGCAATGATGGAGCAACTCTCTAAGAACATCACCAGACAAGGACTCACCAACGTTACGCTCAACTATCTCAGGGTAAGTGGTTGAAAACCTCTGTGTCTCAAGTATTTTATCTGACCCCCCCCCCCCCACACCGGCATGTTTACTCTCCCTCTTGATACAATGTAATTGTGTAATAGGCCTAATGTACAATGTACATACAGTTCCCTGTAATTCTCATGTAACTTCACAAAGACCAGCTCCAATAGACCTTTATCATTCTGTCGACATCTTTGTTAGGTTCCCTGTCTCAATAGCAATAGTTAACACCCATTCTCATCATATGAAAAAGGCACCTGATTATTTTTTACTTCCAGCATTGATTTGGTTAGACTTTGATTTGGATGGGAGAAGAACAAAATGGCTGCAATAAAGGTCTATAGTTATCAGAGGCCTATATAATGCATTATGCTGGTTTTTCTTTTTAGCGATTTATGCAAAACACAAAGTTTCCTTGCAAGGACTTGAGGCTGGCGTAGTTACATATATATCATTCAAAACCACAGATGCTTTTGGTCCGACAGCAGAAGGGTTATTCCATTAACTTCTGACTTTATGCAGTGACTCAATTACATACATGTATCAATAGGTTCTGATGGAACTGGTGAGCTTGCATGATATAATAGACAAAAAAAATTATACTGGATTTTTCAATAGTGCTTTAAAATCTATGAAGCGGGTAATTTTTGTAACCAGTGTTTTGCTCCAAACAGCTTTTTAAAAGGAATTAAAGGAATTATTCAAAAAACTTATGTACATTTTGTGAGGCAAAAGTAACAGATATATTGCAGTAACCACCCCTTCTCCTCCCCCCACCCAAAAAAAAGAAGAAGAAAAAAGAAGTGAGTTGTCATGTGACAGTGCAACGTTACTAGCAAAGTACCCTGGCCTAGAACTAGGCCAGCATCCCTAACCGGTAGTCACTTTTTGTCCATAATTCACTTCGACAGGCGCAGTGTCTGCAACTTAATTGAAGCCCTTAACATGTAAATTGGCCTCTTCCCACAAATTGAGTGCCCCCCTCCCCTCCGAAGAAAATCTAATTTTGACAGATGTGGAGACTTCAAAGTTGGCAGATCAAGTCAGGTTTCATCGGTCGTCAGTACGGTTAGGTGTAAATTGTCTTCTTTTTTTTTTTCTTCTTCTGCAGCTGTGTGTGATTTTGGAGCCCATGCAGGAGCTGATGTCACGTCACAAGGCCTACACCCTCAGTCCCAGGGATTGTTTGACGGCAACTCTCTTCCAGAAATGGCGACGAATGGTGACACCCCCAGGTATGGTTTGGGAAAGAGGACAGGTCTGGAATATGGTATAGGCCCCTTGCGTGTGTGGCGTCACATGCCCAAAATGGCGCCCTCACTGAGGTCAAAGGAAGGCCTTTCATTGGCTGAGAGTTGTGCCTGGCGTGGCATACATGTACCTGTGGTTTACCATTGTTTGACCTCGGGCGATGGCGACCCACGCAAGGAGTCTATATAATTTCATGATGACATTGGACTCTAACTTTTTCTGAATGGAAACTGTGAGGGGTCTTTACTGTGAAATAAAATCCAATGAGACTCTGGCAGAAGGCATTATTAACTCCATTTCTGGTCCATTATGAAGTGGGAGAAATTGTTGACCGGCTGTTGGACAGAAGAAAAGTATGATGATTCTCATAAGACGACAAGAAGCATTGTTACTTCACGCTGAAACCTTTCTTAAAACTAAACTTGTACAATAAGATCTACTCGCTTGGAAAAAGAGAAAACAAATGATGGACACAGGTTCTTCTCAGAACTTCTACTTATTGTTATACCTTTCTGGTAATGAACGAAGGACCCCTCAAAAGTGCCTACATTGTAATACTGTGACCCGTAGGCCTGAAGATACCTGTGTAGAGAAGATGATAAAGACATGTCAGTGTTAAGATGTGGGAGGGGAAACCCCCATAGGGAAAACCCTTCACAGTCTGGGACTGACACTCAATCTTGCATGCAAGGATTCCAGTCCGAGGCGGGATTTGAACCAGTATCCTCCTGAATGTTCAGAATGGCACTGCCAATCTCCCACTTTACTCTTGTCTTGATGTAGGGGTCAGAGGAAAACATTGATTTATTTTATTATCATTTTATTTATTTATTTTTTTTTTTGGGGGGGGAGAACAGAAAAGGTCAAAATGTATATAGCAGTGTTGCTCCTGTTTAAAATTCAAATTGATTATTGAAGCAAAATTTATGCAGTCTGCAAACTGACTAGAAAGCAGCGCTCACACAAATAGGTGATGATTCCATTGACACATGGGGCACTCTTGATGCAAAGATGTCAATAAATGACACGAACAATTTTTGGATTAGTATTTCCTTCATTGCAAACCTTCACAGTGAGGTGGCGACAGTGGCAACACATGAGCAAAAGGGGCCACTGAGAGTAGCGAAGGGGGCCACTGAGAGTAGCGAAGGGGGCCACTGAGAGTAGCGAAGGGGGCCACTGAGAGTAGCGAGGTGGGCCACTGAGAGTAGCAAAGGGGGCCACTGAGAGTAGCGAGGTGGGCCACTGAGAGTAGCCAAGGGGGCCACTGAGAGTAGCGAGGTGGGCCACTGAGAGTAGCCAAGGGAGCCACTGAGAGTAGTGAAGGGGGCCACCGAGAGTAGCGAGGTGGGCCACTGAGAGTGGCGAGGTGGGCCATTGAGAGTAGCCAAGGGGGCCACTGAGAGTAGCCAAGGGGGCCACTGAGAGTAGCAAAGGGGGCCACTGAGAGAGCCAAGGGGGCCACTGAGAGTAGCGAGGTGGGCCATTGAGAGTAGCCAAGGGGGCCACTGAGAGTAGCCAAAGGGGGCCACTGAGAGTAGCGAGGTGGGCACTGAGTGGGCGGGGCGAGACACTGGTTCACGGTGTTGTACTTAGTGAACTTTTTTGACCAAAAGAGAACCCTGCCTTAACGGCAGAACTTGATCTCTCCAAATCAGCAGAACCCAATAGAACACAAACCAAGCGTCGGAAGCGTAAATCCTCCAACAGCATGCCCCCTGGAGGCGGAAATGGTCTACCGTCCGGCGGCTCCAAGAAGAAATCCTCTCCGGGTAGCTATACAATGTCCACTACACCCGAAGGAGTACCCACAGTAAGTTTTGAGTTTTCAGTTTACTCCCCTCCCCCACCCCCTCCCCCACCTCAACCCCTTAAACGGAAAGTTCATCACTTTATTTTAATCATGCTTTGGTTTAAAAACAATTGTAAAAGTTCTGTCAGGGATATTGTGCTTATTCATACCAGGTTTACTTTGATTGGGGCAGTCAAAATAAGCAGTGGTGATTTTGGGTTGGTCTTCAAATGCTTTTTCCTCAACTTTGACAGAATTTCAGATGGAACTGTTTCTCTGAAGGATTGGTCCTGGTATGAACTTTGTAATCAGTGAGCTGTCAGATTAAAAATATGGTTTTTAATTTATATTTTTTTATAACCGATCCTGTCCTTTTTTTCGAAGGCAAATAAATTGAAATTTTATTATTGACTTGCCAAAAGTTTGGCAAACGGGAGTTGTAATTGTGCAATGATCAGACCAGTGAAAACAACCAATTTTAAAAATTACAGACTTATCATTGGCTACTTTAAAAATTGAAATCTTAATTCAGTCTATTTGTTCCAGACAAAGATAGGGAAGAATTGTGTCCTTCGATTCCTGTCTTTGTTGAGCGGTTTTGGCCAGGGTCAGAGGTCGGTCTCAAGCCCGCTCAAGTGGTGACTAGCAAACAGTCGGGGGAAAAAAAGGAAACCTTCCTATAAACAGGTTGAGCGTACAATCATTTCACTTGACTGGGTTGGATAGATCGAGTGGGGAGGGGGGTGGTAGGGACAATGCCATCGCCCTTTTTCCTAAACATCCCCGTTGAAAGAATGAAGACCGATTGTTACGGTAATCACAGGTGGACCGATGTATCTGATGATGACGTGTATTTCTTTCACAGTGTTTTTCCGTGTTGGCGATGAGCATGCAACGCAATGAGGAATGGAACCATTATAATAACAACTGCCTGCATGGACTAACACATGCATGTTCAAATCAGCCTGATCTAACCGTTTGCTCGGCGATAAGAAAAAAAAAACAAAAAAAAAACTTACTTTTTAACCCGAAGTTAACATGTTTGGTTATGATATTTTTGATCTTGGATGTTCCTCAAGACAAATGGAAATCCCAATGAGTGCTTATTACACGACAAATTCCTGGGTGAACCACATACTTCACAAGTCCCATGAAAATGTACGACCACTCTTCATTGGTTTCTGAAATTTGCTTTATTCAAAGTGAAATGATAACGTATTATTTTCTTTGTGGAAATCTATGAATTTGACCACCAAACACTGACAGACTTCCGCTTTTTCCATGTAAGGAATAAACAAGTGTCTACTCCCAAACAGGGTAGTATCCATCACTGCCCATTGAGAATTGTTATGACAACAAATTCAAGCGCATTTTTTATCTTTCTGAGAGCAAACTCAAGCCCATCAATCATTACCGTCACCAACATTCATAATTTATGTTACCCACATCAAGTGTGTCAACATTTTGTGTGAACCAAACTTGATGAGTGTCAGTTGATTTTTGATTATGGAAGACTTGCAATACCCACCCTCATATTGTGTAATTTCCCCTCGCCGCCCTTAAAATATCAAGAATTTAAATCCAAATTAGTTCATCAAGTGGGTGGGAGATGGGGGAAGGGGGAACAAACATCAAAACATCTCAGGGATTTCTGTCTCTTTCTTTCTTGAATGCTTTCTTTTCCTCCCTCTAGCGAAACGGGCCGGCGGGCCGACACAAGAGCAAAAGAAACCGTCCAAGCTCTCCACAGCCCGTCCCCATGCCTCCTTGGATCCATGAGTCCGTCGCCGAGGTATCCACCTCCTTCCTCTTCCTATTTCCAAAGGAAAAAACCCTTTTCCTTACAGAAAAAAAACTTCTTCCTTACAGAAAAAAAAACTTCTTCTTTACTGAAAAAAACCCACTTCTTCCTTACGAAAAAAACAATCTTTTTCCTTCAGGAAAATCTTTTTCCGTTCAGTAAAAAATTTCCTGATTGGAACAAGTTCTCTTTCTGATGGAAAAATTTATTTTTTCCCCAAAGAAATATTCTTGTTTCTTAGAGAACGACTTTCTTCTTAGCAAGAACAGTTCTCATCTGGAGGGAAAATGGAAGACTTGCCCCTCTTGAGTTCTTTTTTTTTGGTATGGTGTTTGTGTGTTTGTTGGTAAAACATTGTAACCCAGAATAACCCTTTTTATTTTGTATGCGCTTTATGCATGCATGACTGCATGGCTTAATATACATGTACATGTACATGTATAATGTGAACAGGTTTCAGCAAAAACGGGTATGAATGCAATGTGGTTAAGCATAATTGAGACATCTTGCTGTTTGAAAAACAACAACAACATCAACAAAGCTTTTAACATGAGTCGGAGGTTACAATTTTGTAGGTGACCTTGCGTGTAGTTTACAAACTAACAGCTGACAATATAAAGTCTACCATTGTTGTCTCCAAAGTGCCTGGTTTTGCTGAAGTCTGTAGCAGCTTAAAGCTTGGACAGTAGATATGAAGAGCAAAGGAAACGGACATGTACAAAATTACTACTGGACTCTGCAAAAAAACTGCTGGCAAGAACCATTTTACCATAGGGCTCACCGGTGATCATTTGAAATCTACCGCCCACTCATAAAAGAAAAAGAAAAAAGAGTTATTAAAAAGAATTAGTCAGGTGTTAAGTATAACCAAAATTAAAAACAGAAACATAAAATGTCAACATTAAAAATCGTATCTCAAGTTAAAGAATATTCAGTGAGCAAATATGATGATCATTTAATAATTCTGAAGCTGTGACCCCCCCCCCCCCCCCGATCAGGTGCAGAATATTCTGTTACTGACATTGCGTCTCTTCAGCTCACGTTCAAGCGCATTCGTTGTTTGCCCTCCGGCAAAGAGTTTCATGACAGCATTGCCGTAGCGAGATTTCATGCCAGGTTTGCCCTGAGGCCTTTGTGGTAGAGTCCATGACTGCCTTTGATTTGCTCTTGATAGTACTGCGATAAAACAAACTTCTAAAAACCAGGGATGTTAGTTGGAATGAGTTTAATTTTGCACTGACACGTTTTTCTTTTGCTTCTGTTGGCCGGTCTAAACTGTGCTTGTGTTAATGCTGCTACCCATTCCTCTTGAGAAGAGAATGAGTTGATACATGAGAAGCAACTCGGTCGAGTCTCAGAGTGGTGCACGTTCAAGACTCAAAGAGAGCCTCATTTGTTTGCGCTCGCTCTTTACGGCACTTGTTGACTAATACCTAACTCGTCCTGTAAACGGGCAGCCTCGCTTTGAGTATTTGGTGATACTGGTTAATACTTTAACACAAACACTTATTAATGCTTTACTGAACTTTCACTGGGTGCGGAGTTCAACATTTGTTTCCCTTGGTTTACATGATCATATTTCTTGTTGATATGAAAAGGACAGGTTTCTTGGCAAGGAAAATAAGCTGTTAATGATTTACCTCATTGGGAAAAATAGCCTATGTTCAGGATAGTTTGATGAAAAAAGGAAGGAAACAATAAGTGAGCAAGTCAGAATATTAGGCCTTTTTGTTAAGGTTGGCCCATGGCTTTGTTTTGGGGTTGTATACAATGTACCGTCTAGGACAGACTGCAGTATGTAAGAAAGGTGTGTTTGGAAGAAGCAACACTTTTACAGGACTAAAAAATAATAATCTTGTGTGAGGAAGGAAACATGATCAACAACAAAAAGTTGCTCCAATTTAATGCCAATTGTTTTTTAATCTCAAAGTTATTGTTATCACGTCACAAACGTACCCCTGTGGCTAAGTAAAAACAGAGAGATGACAGAAATTTCATTTTATCTGTGTCACATTGAGGCTTGGGCAACTAGTGAAATTCACTACCTGACTAGTCGCGCTTCAATTAGTCGCGACTTCGACACTAGTTGCGACTATTTTCAAAACCAAAGATTGTGGGTCGCCGCAGGCGCAATATGTTAAAATTCAGGCTGATATGTGAAATATGCATTGCAGTGGACGCATTGCAGATAGCAACTCCTTTGATGCAACAATATATCAGAGGAGACAATGACAATTAGGCCTAGGCAACTTGTGAATCTCACCATCCGACTAGTTCCGCTTCAATTAGTCGCGACTTTGACACTAGTCGTGACTATTTATTCAGTAGTCGTGGCGGCGTGGTTAACCGGATAGTTGAAAAGTGGTAGTTGCGACTGGACATAGCAATCAATAGTTGCGACTTTGACACTAGTCGCACTAGTCGTCCAGGCCTACGTCCTGAAGTATTGTGAGTCTACCTTTTAAGAAGTCCCCTTATTACTTAAGACTACTTTTGATAAATAAATAAATTCTACGGATACAGCATTTAGATAATTCTGCACCACTGCAAAGAAACATACATAGTTGGCCTTTGGCATATCTTTAAAAAACTTTTAATGGAAAAGAGTTTCATTGATGAAATTTACAGAATTAAAGTTCCTGTTTGCACAGAAATTGTAACTATGGGAATCTTACAAAATTGAAAACAAAATTGCCAAATACCCATCCAGATATTAAAAGCAAAACAATTTGTTTCATCGATTGAAGAAATTTTGCCTCTTGCCCTAAAACAAATAATGTGAAATGAGGGATTTTTTTTACGAGATGGTCTGCAAGTCGATACAATCCGTTTACCATGCCAGAAAGTACACATTAGTGAACACTGGTCAAAATTGACCTCAATACCAAATGAGATAAGTCATATCTCATTTAGCAGTGATCTGTTGCTAGCATGAAAGTTTCGTTGTGTGCATGCTCAATATATGCTTAACATTCAAGGCCCAATTTCATAAGAATTACTTAAGCAGACAGTTACAATAGTGCTTAGCAATGTTCTGCTGAGCAAAAATAAGCAGTTGTTTTGTGCTTAAGCAGCTCTTTGAAATTGGGCCCCAGCTCTGAGGGACAAGTTGGTTTCTGTCTTTTAGGATAACCCATTGGCAAGTTTTTGCTCTTCTGGTCCACCTATCCCATTCTCTGGACATTCCCTTGTACTGTATGTCAAATGAAATTGTTCTGCTGCCCATCTCCAAAATATGCTACTCCCGGTATAAAACTGGGTATACATAGTGGATATCAGTATTGAGAAGTAAGGTATTAACTGGGTGCCAATTGGGATTAGCCTTGGTAGAATACTGGGCACAAACTTGGTGTGCACTGGGTATTTCAACTCCATTGAATATGTAGAGTCTTTGTTAAACAGTCATCAATATTTTTTAACAGACACTGTTTTTACATTTGAGCAAGAAAAAGTATTTGTACTTTTGGTATAAGACTATTTTTGTTGTGTTTTTCAGAAGAGAAAAAAAGTTGATAAATTGGTTTTTCAAGATTATGTTATTTGCACTAGTGGATATAAAGTGGTGGGTGTTGGTAGGGGGGGGGGGGTTGCGGGCTTTGGGCGAGATAGCACTACCAGAAAACCAAAACTGCTCCTGCACTGTCTTTGAGATAAACTCCTTGGGTTTAGCAAGTGTCCGAGGAAAGGAACACAGCTTGTTTAACGTCTTGGTGTGGTCACGCTTGTAGGTGTTTAGATTTAGCTTGTGTCTCGGTGTCAGGCAATTTCTTTGTTGATAACCTCTTATTCTCTTGTCACAGATTCTGAGTTTCCATAAATGTTTTTTCTTTTTCAGCGCATTTTACTTTCCCGCGTTATGCTTAAGCTTTTGATTGTAATTCTTCCCAGCACTTCCTAATGTGGTCTTTCTTTCCGCATTGGTACATAATATTCAACTATCCACACCCTCTTTCCTATTGTCCACACCCTCTTTTCCTTTTGATCACACCCTATTTTCCTGTTCAGCACCTCTTCCTATTGACAGCAAACATTCCTTTTTTGATCACACCCTATTTTTTCCAATGGACCACATGCTCTTACTTTCTATTAGCTTCACCCTCTTTTCCTATTGACCACACCCTCCTTTCCTCATTGAGCAAACCCTCTTTTTTACTCACAACATTGTTCCCTCCAAGAATCCACTTCCTTGCTACATGTAAACCTTCTCCTACACTCTGCAATTTCATTAAAATGCATTATCTGAGAGCATAACATACTTTTAAAGTAGTACCAAAGAAACCAAAGTGCTCTCGCCAAGTTTCCAATTTCAGTAATTTGTCAGCAAATAAAAACCTAAACACAGGATGTAATAAATTCTCACTCTTTTTCTGAAAATGAGCAAAGAAACCAATTAGGAGGACTTTTATTTTTAGTCTGAAACTATTCTTTTAGTTTTAGTAAGCAATGAAGAAATGTTTGGGCAATTCAAATCAGTTTCTGAATAATTGTAAACCTGTTGTTTTCTTTTGGCTGCTACCTGCATCCTATTTTATTTGCTTTTGTACTTTTGATAGCTCCCACTTGTCGTCAAATAGTGTAAAAGTCAGTCGTCTCTACGGGCAATGATTATTGTTTCTGTGAATGCACAAGTCTGCTTTTTGCTTGAATATTATGCGGCACGCTGGAGTTTTATCCCTCCATTGGTAAACCACTTGACTGCATGAAAAAAATAAGAATGCTTGACGCAGCTCAAAAGCCGAACAAGTTGCCCGTAAAAATGGCGTTTATCGGGTACTGTCTGTTGCCAACAGTTGCACTTTTAATGTTTTAGTTTGGAGATCCGCACTTCCCAAAGTGAGCTCTTTTGTTTGCCAAATTTTATTGCTGTATTTAGTGGATGGTGATGATGGCTGACATGGAGATTTGTAATGTCTTTGTAGTCTGATTGTTCCAAACAAACACAAAATGTCAACCCTGAAAGATGCTCTTTCGTACTGCTGGTGTTTTTCTGTCAGTCAATTAGTCTTCATGTCCAATCAGCTAATGTGTGATTAATTATTAATAACCGGTTGTAATAGGTTGTGGTTGATTAAATATTAATGTGACTTCCAATTAAGGGAATTATCTCTGCATTTTACGGGGAAATTAACTCTGTGTTTTTTTGTTTTTTTTCAAGACCATTAATTTTGGAGCTTTTAGTTGGTAGTTTTTGAAAGGGGATTACTCAGATAGATTGAGAGAGCTTATCACCATTAGTCATGCAAGACGAAACTTTGTTTGATCATAATTTCTATAAAAAAAATGAAACGGCTGTTAATTTAAAACGTCACAACAGTGTGGCAGTTTACCTGTTTACAAACTTTGTTTAATTCACCATTGCTCGATTCATTTGGATTTGTAACATCACCCTCACTTACGTTTTTAAAAAAACTGTAAAAATTGTGGTCACAAAAATTACCTGTCAAAAATGTTGTCAGAACTTTGTCACTGAACCTGTGGGATAGATTAGCTGTGGATGGTTCATTTAAAAACGTATGAAAAGTTAAAAAGCTTTTTGCAGATAAAATCACTGATAAATCTGTCGTGATAGCTTTGGTCACATTAAAAATCATTTTGAAATGAATGAGTTGTTAAAAGTAAAAAAGTATTTCAACTTTTCCTAAAAGTTAAAATACTGTTATCAGAAAAAAACCTGAGATAAATCTGTCATGTTAGCTTAGGTCACCATTAAAAATCATTCAAAATCATTTTGAAATGGGGGATATTTATTTGAATGAAGATGATAAAGCGAGCGGTTTTAGTTGATGATTTTGTTGAATTCTCCAAGTTTCCATTTTAGTTACTAGATAGTGAGAGCTGTACTGGTTACTCAATGTTCTCACTTTTCGCTCCTTGCTTATGAAAGATCATCTGCATGTCCTGTATTTTCCAGGGGTGAAAAACCACAAGAGCTATTTCTGGCCACAAATTAATGCACAGGCCACACTTTTGGAACGAACTTTGAAAGAATGATTTGTGGGTGCGACTTAATCAGGGCTTTCCAGTCTTGCAGATTTAAGTGCACATTGATCAGAGTTATGGCACCAGGATGTCCACAGTTTAGCTCCCAATCTTATCATTTACAACCACACTATTTCCCGGGAAAGGTTCCTAATGAATTCCTATAAACCGGAAAAGGGTCAAATTAAAATAATTCAAAAACAAAAAGTTTAACTCCCCCCTCCCCCCCATGAAATTGAGTACTCACAAAGCAAATGTTTTCCAAAACAAACCCTGAATTCATAAATCATGAAAACCAACTTTGCCCTAACTTTTTAAACTAGAGGTGAATTTGTGTCGAGTAGGAAGGGACTATATTTAGATTTTTATTTGTCTCGTTCCTTTTTGTTTTTTCTTTTTCCCTCCCTCCTGGCGCAGGATGTGATGGTCGTTGGCGAGCCGTCCCTGATGGCGGAGAGTTCGGCGACGAGGACGAGAGGCTTATTACCCGGCTGGAGAACCAGCAGTTCGACTCCAACAATGGCATGGACATGGAGGAGGAGTTTGAATCCGGGTCCAGCAAGCGGCCCCCGTCATCCGGCGGGCCTGGCCCGTGGACACCGGGGATGTCAAACCACCTGTCGTCACACAGGGACAAGACGAGAAAGCTTCGTCGTCCAATTCAAACTGATAAACACCTCCTTAAAATTTTGTCTAAAAATAAAACAACCTCATTTTCTATCCTTGATGACTCAACTCAGTTGTTTTGAGCTGAAGGTGTTGTCACCTAGTGGTTGCCCCAATCGCGAACCAGGTATATCCCCATTGGAATATGAGGGTACCAATCAGGGTTCAAATATATTCCAATCTGGATAGTACAGGTGATAAATACACATAAAAACAAACTAACACAATTTTTTAAACAGAAAACATCCTGCAGTATTGAGGTATACAGCAGCATTGAAAAAGTATCTCTGAATCGGGGGATAGGAGTGTTTTCTCTAAGTAGTGGAGGACTTTCTAGTTGGGAAGGGACAGGAGTGAGCTTTATTCAGGACCTGTAACCAGCTACAGTCGCTCACCCCTCCCCCCTCGCCTTATCCCCCATCCTCTCTCCCCCCACCCCCAACCCAGTTAACATCAACCCTGGTGGACAGTGGCCGTTTGATATCAATCCGCGATGCATTTGTACCTCAGGGTTCGTCCACTGGGTGTTGATATCCAGTTCCTGCATGCATTTGTATAGTAAAACTAGATTTTGTATGAAAGCCACCTGACTATTTTTACTTCAGCCCCACTCGGCTTCACATGAGTTTTGTATCAAAAGAAACAAAATAGCAGTTTTGTTGCTGTTTTATTTTTGAGGGGGAGAAGGTAGTGCGGTGAGCTAGCCAAAGCCAATGCAGCATTGATCCATGGGAGGCCTCTCCTTTATTACATAACTGGAGATAAGTCGGTTTTTTCTTCATGGAGTCAAATGAGATGATGGACACTAGAGGGCGCCATATCAAACTCTCTGCTTACTTGTTTCTACAGAGGGCGCCAAACATTTTTGTTACATACACAGTTATTATTTATTGTTCATAGTTCATTGGTGTCTTTATGTGTTTTCCTTGCTCCAGACAATACTTGTTTATAGCCTGTAGGGTTTTCTCTGTGTGTGCATTCTCACATCTTGTATGGAGAGAAATTTATACTTGATATTTTGTAAAGGATGCATGACTTTTGTTATTTCCTTTTTTTTCTCCAGAAGGCGGGATGACTTTTGTAATGTAACTAGGAGTTGTTGTTTTTTTTTTTTTTTTGGGGGGGGGGCGTCCTGTCCCCGTCTCCCCCCATGGTTACGGGCCTGGAAGGGATGCAAGAATTTCACATCTTAAAATGATTGAGAAGGGGACTTAGGTCACTAAGTCATCTTTGGCAATTACAAACTTGCATCAAATTCTGACATTGAAGTTGGACTTTAAGATAATCACTGGAGATTCATCGGTGGAAAGTGTTCGTAAGGGAAATTCTTGCTCTTGCCACAAAAATATAAGGGGTTTTTCAATCAACATACTGCATACTACTCACTGACGAAAACAAAACGAATTTAGAATTGGACACAAAACGGTGTTTAAGCAGGTTTTTATTTTATTCCACATATTTACAAAGTGTTTTGATTAACTGAAAGCATTTGTCTATATACATGGCAGACGGCATGTACACTTTTAATTTACACTCAAAAAAACATGCATTACACTAACAAGTTTCAGCCCAATGAATGAGACAGGTTTATTTGTAATGTCCACTGTGACGAACCTCATCATAGAATGAAACTCCCTTTGTGTAGAGTTTATGGTGGCACCATATACACTTTGCTAGAGGTAAGGGGTGGCTCTGGGCTTGGCAAAGACCAGGGCAATACTTTATAGAGCTGCTTAAGCACAAAAAGTAGCTGAGCAAAACAAAATTATGCTTACCAGAATAAGGTTACCAGCTAAAATAGCATGTCACATGTACAATATGTGACTGGTATCCTGCTTCCTTTTTCTCAGCAGAAATTTTTTAAGCACTATTTTCTGCTTAAGCGGCTCTATGAAATTGGGCTCTGGGGCCAACTTCAAAGAGCTGCTTAAAGCAGAAATGTTTTGCTCAACAACTTGCTGCTATACCAAAATGAGCAGGATACCATTCACAAAGTGTACATGTGATACAGTATTTTAGCTGGTAACCTTAGCCTGGTAAGCACAATTGTGATGTGCTTAGCTACATTTGTACCTAAGCAGCTCTATGAAATTGGGCACTGGTGGTTTCACAACTCTGCTTAACCCCTTCAATATTGTATGTTTATGTGATATGGTGCTTGTCTTGACAGTACATTAGGAATATTCATGCTGGTTTTTGTAACTTTTTACAAATTTTGTTTTGGTGTGGGGGGATGTTGGATAGGCAGTTGTCATGCCAGAAGCAAAAGTTTTTACCAACATTATAATTGTTGTACCACATATTTAACAGATACATGTTTGTAAATACCATATTTGTAAGTTTATCGAGATGTCTCATTGTATGGGTTAATTGTTGGGATTGATCAGAGCTCCCCTTCCATGTTTAAGTACCACTTCATTTTCAGTGGAATTCTTGAGTTCACTTAAGGGTTTTGGTGTATCGATATACCTGGGCTTGCAATCACCATGATTGCTTCTCTTTACCTAGGAGCACATTTTCTCTAACTATAGACACGAAAGGCTCTTTATCACAATTGTTTGCTTCTCCGAAGAGGACTCACTTTGCTTGCAAGACTAACTTGGTCATAAATGCTTCCCATCACCTAGGAGTGTACACTGTAAACTTAGACAGTGTGAGGCTTTGTGTTCATTAATGCTTCTCTTCACTAATAAGAGAAGCGAAGTGTTAATCTCACGTTCAATGCTCTTTATCATAATTGGTTCTCTTCACCTAGAAGTACAACTTAAGACATCCATTACAAAGATAGCAGAGAGGCTACTTGACTTTTAAAGCACTGAGTTCAGGGTTCTTGAGGAGAGTTTGGAGACTTTTTAGAAGTAAATACAGGAGTTTCAGCCTTTGTACATATTTTTAGCTATCATTTTTTTGGTGTATTTCTTTCAGTTCTCTTAATATTTATATCACTTTAATTAATGTCATGTTTTTGTTTCAGTAGAGTAGTTAATTATGTCTTACCATATCTATATTACTGTATATATTATACAGTTTTAAAAAAGAATCAAGAGAATCATTTGTAAGGATACTGTTAGGATTATCAAGAAAACTGTTTCGTGTTGAAACAATAAATACAAAAATTCAAGAGGTTAGATTCTTAAATAAAGGTCAAAGGATTTTAAAAAGAAGTGTTGTTGCATATGTGTGCTCTTTGTTCAAGTTATCCTACACCATTTGTCATTGGAAGAATCCCCAGTCCAACCTTTAGGGTTAATTAACAAATTAGTCATTCATAACCTATGATTGTTTTTTTTAAATCATCAAATTAGTTGTTCATGTGATTTCGATTTTTGTATATTTTGTCATGAGTTGTACTGGTCTGTTCGGTTTCTTCCAATTTGTCTATAGTCATGCATGGATGTTCTCACTCGCTGCAGTGTTTCTGATGGAGTTATTTCTCATGAGGGCAATATACCTTATCACACCGCAGTCATCTTTGTACGGTTATACACTTGTGTTCTGACAAACCTTACAGGATCTTAAACCTAACCGTAACCGTAACCCCAGTGTGTAGATCACAAGGGGGTTATCGGGATATTGAGGAATATAGGGGTGTCGGAACACAGCAGTCGCCCTTTGTATGATTCCCTGTATACCCAATGACACTGATAGTTTTAGTTCACAGTACATAAAAGGGTGTCAGACTATTTTCCCTTTGAGCCTACCACGGTTTGGTTACATTAGTTTGATTTGAAGAAAAACAAGATGGTTTGTACCATGGTGACAGTCTGTAGACCTTTCTTTTGCAATGTCACAGCCCAAGTTTTTGCCAACCGAGGTTGGAAAACTATAGGAAGCCATAAATGCAAAGCAAAAACGGATAGCCACACCTTGTAACAATGTTGCACAAAAAATAGTGTTGAATTTGTTCGAAACAAAGCAACCAATCATAAGATGTACTGAAAGTTTGCAGAAATGTTGATTTTGGTCACAACATCTGTACCCTCGATTGAATGTTTTTGCTAACAATCGGCCCTCCATGCCAACCAGCGCGGTTTGTTGATCAACAAAAGAAAGTTCTATTACATGCGGTGGTATCAAAGATTATGGAGCGTCGAATGGGCAAGACGGGGAACCTGGTTGAAATGTGAAGTGTGCACTAGACGCCATTCAGCAAGCAACTCTTTGATGCACAATAGATCAGTGCAGACAATGACTATTGCTATCATGATTAAGCAAACTTTACTGCTGAAATGGTACCCATGAGTATTTTTTGTTATGCACCAACAATTGATTGGAGCTCCAGTTTCCCATAATTGCGCCTTGACGCTTTATGATACTTGGGAGGTATTGATGTTGATAGCGCCCTCTGTCGGTAAAGGTTTTTGTTTTCGACACAACACAAGGGATTTGCAACCAATGCCTTGTCGGTTTGTCGGGAATTTTTGCAGAGGAATGTTTCTATGGATATATGTTTTATTTAGAAAGTAATTGGGGTTGATCAAATTTGTAGGAGAAATCAATTAACACACCGTTCAGAAATACAATAACTATTTACAAATTCAGAGAAACTGTACAGGAGTTTTGTTACATTAAAAACAATGCAGTGTAGAGGGCAATTATTTTTCCCCAGAGATTTTGATGGATATTTACGAAACAAATACATACATTCTTTACAAATTTGTAAAAGTAAGGTCTTAATTAGAGCACAATGAATATCACATGCTTGCCCTAGACGTTAAAGGTATTATACAGGATTAATAAGGATAAAAAACAGAATTGTTTAATTTTAATCTGAAAGCTTAATTATGAAGTTATATTACTAGAGTTATTTTTTTCTGTGAAACATTTCCCTCTGAAATGAAGTCATACTCGAGAAAACTGTGTCTGAAAACCTTTTTTAAAATATTTTTTTAATCAATGATTTTACACTATTTTCTCCCGACTCGCACGTGGGATTAAGCCAAAATTTTTACATGCTGATTACATGTGGTTGATCACACAAAACATGAATACTGTCTGCGACTATTTTGTCAGCTTTACCAATCCTGTGTATTACCTTTAAAGGGACGGTAAACCTTAATTCAGTTAACCGAATAATTAATGACCATGCTTGTAACAATTACTTAGTAAGAAGCACTGTCTGTAGCTGTATAACGTATAACATTTTGAGAAACGATTCCCCCTCTAAGGAATGTGGTTTAAGAGAAAGGGATTTTTAAAAAGGCAAATTTGAGAAAAGTTTTATGCATGAAACGTTTCTCAGATTGTGTATTCCAATTACGGATTATTCTTCCTGTGTGGACATAACCGCTCCAGATTTTCGGCGAATCTCATAAACGCTACCACCTTTTGAAATGAATTTTTCACAAGTTAGTTTTAGTGTATATATGTACATTTATATATATAGGATTAAAATAATTAAACGGTTCCAAAAAGCAAAGGTTCACTTTGCCTTTAGTCATCGGTTTTCAATTGGCGGTGTGTTACGTTCTTAACAGGGCTTTGCACCATATAGCTCTGCAGATTAAAATATTTTGTTGGAAAGACACTCAAAAAACATTAAATCTATCATCGGAATAATATTCTAGTTTAAGGTTTCCCCGTCAAGTTCAACACAAATTCACTTAGTTTTATTCACACGCATTCAGATGAATACGCATTTTCCCCTAATCAAATCAAATATGGGTTTCCTTTTTAGCTTGCATTCAATTGTGTTTTCGTGCACATATGATTTCGTTTTTCTCATTCACGTTCGTTTCAGTCATTCTATTTCATTTTAGACATTCAAGACTATACATTTCCTCATTCTTCAGTTGAATTTCTACTCCCTATTTACACTTGATTTAATTGAATGGTTGACCAGCGCGTCTTTCCGTTATGCATTTGCGAAATTTAATGATCCTTGCAACCTATTGATTTTGGATGACCTTGTTGGACCAGTGATTGGTAGTGTTGAAGTTGAGTTACTTCAGTCCGTTTGAATGCCGAATGCTAAAATTCGAACGAAATTGATCGAGCCGAGAGTTAATATGACTGACTTTCTGTTGAAAATGGCTGAGAAAACTTATACATGTATATACAAAACAGACATTAAAGGAACATTACAGAATTGGTAATTGTAAAATATACTTTTGATCACAGATTTACATAAAACTTACACGGTCTAATGATGATGATAGTAGAAAACATCCCTTGAAATATTTCTGTCTGAAATACCATATTTGATGAGAAATGAATAAACTAATTTTCCGATTGGAGTTTATCGCTCAGTGAGCGTTTTATTCATTTGTTGAATCTATACGATTTCATGCAAATGTGTAATCGGTTTTTCACTATTTTCTTGTGACCCAGATGGCCGATCGATCTCAAACTTCTACAGGTTTGTCAGTTTATGTGTATGGTGGATTACATAAAGTGCTTACACTGCCAGCAACTGTTTTGTTAGCAAAAACCAATTCTGTAATGTTCCTTTAAGTACGACTTGTTCGAATAACGTCGTCGGAAATGGGCCATGTCACACGACGCAATGGGAGACTATTGTGGGCGCTCGATGGCAGCGATGGTCTATCGACTTTTCTTGGCATAGTTGCGCATTCTCAGAACTATGTAAATAATGGGCCCAACTTCATGAAGCCTGTAAGCAGACGTTTTCTACTTATAGAGCAACCATTTGCAAAATTCATCATCATAAACACTGCTTGAGTGCTAACCATAAGCAAAGCAAAATGCACGCCATCTTGCCGGCAGTTTCTGTAACTAGACGAGTGACCAAACTATGCAAATCCTTTGTGAACGTGCACACACGTCTTTCTGATCGTTTATGCATTTCAGTTTTGCTTATGTCTGTTTTTTTTTGCGAAAGTAACGCAAATATATGCTTACGGGTAAACAACTTTATGAACTTAGACACTGTGACCAATTTCATAAAGCTGTTGGACAGAAAATTCTGCTTACCAAATTTGTTTTGCTGTGCAAAACATGAGTGGGGCACCGGTGGCAACAATGTAAACTTTACGGACCTTTGACTGGTAACTTCTTTCAGCTAAGCAAGATGTTTCTCTGCCTAGCAAATTTCTTTGCTTACAGGCTTTATAACCGTGTAACCATGGTGTGACACGGCCCGAAAACCGGCTCCCACTTCAGCTTTTCCTCGTGACCTTATGACTAAACTTTCAGTACCATTTAAACATAATAATTTCAAAAGCTGAAGTTCTTAAAACAAATATTTAGGGGAGTGCCACATTTTGGGCAACCAAAACCGTTAGGGAGTGCTGTCTGATTGACATACCAATTAGCAGACTGTTTTTGGACATTCATTAATTATATATATATCTTATTTTTCTTACAATATTCTTACAATTAAATTACACAACTTACAAATAAAACTAAAATAGCTTAAAGTGGTTTCGTTTTTTTTCAATGTACAACATTATTTTTCTTAGCATTTGGGACATATTATTATTATTATCAGAAATGCCCAAAATAGAAGATTCAAACGAAGGTCATGGACAGATTTCCAATACCTTGTCGCAGTTAGATAGCTCCCTTTTTAATGAAAGGTTTTCGTGTTGACACTACCACCTTTTCCATCGATACAAACTCACCTGAACACAAAGAGACCCAGAAGAGAAGTAGACTGGCCCCTCTTAATTTGTGAAGAATCAGCGCTGGGGTTGTTCTGGTTGCATACAGGGGACACGAAGAGGAGTCTGGGAACGCTCAGTCATAAATCGCTGACAATAACCGTCTTTTTGTCTCTAACCGACGGTTAATCTTGGTTCAGTCGAAAGAAGAACCAAACACCATCTCCTTCAAACAACCGCCTCCACTCCTCTATAAAAGCTGCAGGAACCTAAGTTCAATAATTATTACTTAAATGTTCATTACGACATATTTAAAACATCTCATCAAGTTAGACAATGAACTTGTTGCGCCTTTTCTTTCCCATGTAGTTCCTTCTCATCTTGTTCATGTATTTCTTCGTCTCCTTCTTGAAACGGGCTTTGAGACACTTCTTTTGGGTTTTCCCCACGGGGCTGTCGCAGGCCTGCAGCCCGATCAGGTTCGGGCAGTCTTCCCCGCCATTTTTCGGCTTCTCGATGACTATGCGGTACCGTTGCCTGACGCTGACCTTGCACCACACGGTTGTGCAGGGGCTCCACGTGCCCCACGACTTCACCTGACAGTCATATGGCACAACTATATCTGTGAAAAAGGCAACAATAAATACAAGAGTAAGATTCGTATTAATAATTTTATTAAAAAGGGATTTATTATATGGCAACGACATTTTTCGGTTCGAAACTGTGCTTTAGTATGTTCAGAAGAATGATCCTCAAATTGATATTGATAAAACAAAATTGCAAATTTGATTTTCGTTTTGCTTAATAAAAGGTATGTGTTCTTCAGCACTTTTTAAAAATTGAAGCTGGAGCTTTGTTCGTTTTTTATTCGTTGCAACGTTTGAAAAGAAACATACTGAAAGTGTGTGTAAACAAACCACATTGTTTCTCTAAAACAATTAGAGTCTTTCAGTGAAACCAAGAAATATATTTTGAACAAAATTAACTTTAATTTGATCTTTAAATAAGTAATATTTGGTGTAAACACCTGTGTTTGTGAATCCGGATGGATCCGTTTGAGGAAAGCCTGATTTCGGACCTTCAGTTTTCGCCACCTCGGATGACCCCACCCTCTCCCCATTCCCATCAGCTTGGAGTTCTTTTATCCACGAGTTGTCGTCCACCTCCTGCCAGGTCAACGTCACCCTGGCGATGGGGGAGAGCGAGTCCTGCTGCGGGTAGAAGAAGGAGTTGGCCGGATGGTCCGGGTAGTGCGAGGTGATCTGGGTGATGGGTTCCTGGGGGTTGCTGACGTAGTCCGGGGAGGTAAAGGAGAACCCACCGTCCGTGCCCGCATCCCAGGGCTGGAGGAACAGACTGAGGGGTCGTTTGCGCCACGTACCTCCCTCGCAGAGGTCCAGATCGCTCACGCCCACAAACCAGTCCGGGCTGGGGATGAGATGAACGGCAAAGGAGATCTGCAGAAATTGAAAGAAAGAAATTAATTAAACCGCCTGTTTGTTATTAATTAAGTTATAATAATATGAATATTAATAGCTTCTTATTGATATAGCGCTCAAATCCGCCACTCAGTGACGCTCATGGCCCTCCAACATTATTGCATATTTTTATCCTGCTATGATATGAGTTACGCTCTGAAGTATGAGACCATTCCCTTTGCATAGCACCATGTAATGGTTTACAGGTGTTGTGGCGCAATATGCTGCCAATCAAACCAGGAACACCGGGGCGAACCCCTTCTCTTTACGATAAGTGCACTGGGTTCTTTAACGTGCATTACATCAAGTGTTACGACCGGGACTCGAACCCACACTCTACTGATTAGAAACACCAGAGCTTGAGCCCGGTGCTCTTAACCGCTTGGCCACGACACGCCTAAAGTTATCCTTTCAGATTCCAACACGCGCCATTTTAGCACTTCCCATGCCACAATTATGATTTGGTTTATTCATGGATGAGTTGTCATTCAATACCGATCAATCAATCGATAATAAAAGTACAAATTCCTTCTTCAATTTTCAAAATTGCAGTCAATTAAAAATAATTATGAATTTAGTAATTAACATTCAATTCATTTCGATAGAAAATTTCCCGCACTCTCATAAAAACAATACACAAATACTTTAAACAGTTCATATCAAATAAGTATAGCGATCTAACACTGATTCGATCACCAAAAACAAACTCTCAATGCACAAGCATGAAAACATTTAAAGTATTTTTGACTGCATGAGGGCGTGTGTGAACCAAATTTACGTGATGAAAAACAAGTAAAATTAATTGCTTGTTACATTTTTGTTGTTATTACTATTTACTTGGCCAATGACTCAAGAAAACAACATACAGGCAGTCAAAATAAGTTGAAACTAATATTAAAATTGTGATGCACTGAAGTTCACCGTTAACAGCGCCCTCATGCGGTCAAAATTATGACAAATTCGGATGAAAATTTCACACAAGCAATATTTGACATTGAACCAATTCAGCAGCATCATGCAGGGTAGGTGTTTAATCAACCAAAAACAGTACGGGTCAGTTGCGTGCCGGGGTGGGGCGAGTGGGGCAGGGTGGGGCATGGGAGGATGGGGCAGGTGGGAGGTGTGGGCAGGGTGGGGCAGGTGGGGGTGGGGCAGGGGCAGGTGGGGCAGGGGTGGGGCAGGGTTTGGGCAGGGGCAGGTGGCAGTGTGGGTGATCCCCACCCCTACCCTCCACTAAGGACAAGTCGTTTTGTTTACACACAGATAAAAGATAAAGAGAAGGGGACAAATGGAAAGGGAAGGAAGCACTTAAACACTTTAAAGAGATCTAAAGTTGATAGAGGAGGGCAGACGAAAGAGGGACATATCCTGCCTGGTATGTGGCAGAGGGAGTCCTCCGTAAAGTTCCTATACTCTAACACCCCTTCTTTTACGAACCCCACCCCCTCGGATCCCCTCTAAGGTATTCCCGAGATTCCCAGAACACAATGAAGACACAATGGAAAGTGGTGGTGTGGGGGTACCATGCCACTATTGAGCACCAATTGAGAAGGAGGGCAGGATTGACCTAAACCCCAGCATATCGAATACAGCATCCATCTTCCCAGTGTCCCAACCCTCAATTCCACACCCCACACCCCACACAAGAAGATTAATTCTATGTTACCCAAGTACCAGTTCATATTTGTAACTTGTTTTGTGATCAGGAAAACTCTCTATGGATATTGAGTACCTTTGTGAAGTCTCGGCTGAGTGAAGCCGTTGCCGAAGACGATTCAGTTCCGGTGGGGATAGACTTAGCGGCGAAGATGACGTGCACGGATGTATTTCGGGTCATCTCGCCCTGCAACTTGGTCCCAGACGGGTCCTCCCCCTCCACAAAGTTCCGGAAAGCCTGGCCAGCTAGTCTCCCTGGCTCCCACATCCTGAAGTGGTTATCATGAGAGGCACCTGCATTGTAAAAAAAAAAAAAAAGAAGTACATTTTTTTAAATTGGCATTAAAATTCAAATGGTTTTCCTTCCTTGCTTTTGTTTATAGCGCAGCCATCATCATACGGATGAAGATACAACTATCAAACTGCGAAGAAGCAATTTAGTAAAGTGTCTTGCTCAATGACACAGGAGTGTCCTGACCGGGATTCGAACCCAAAACTCGTATGACTCAGCCGTCAGAACTTAAGTTCGAAGACCATTTGCCGCCGACCATGTTCCTTCAGAATCACAATGAGGTCATACTATTAAAAACCCAGTTTAGGAAAAGGGTCACTCAAGCAAATAAAAGTTCTGCGCTCCTAGGTCGTGTCAAGAACCTTGTTGCGGTCATCCAGGACACATTTGACTTCCCCTTTTTGAAAGTGTTGACTGTATAAATCAATTTTGTGAGGGCAGAGATGGTTCTTGTGATTGATTTAGCTACGGCAGCACAGTCTGTATCGGGAGCTGAGATGGTTTATGGAAAGAAATCAATGGTCCAGTGACCAGGGGTAATAAAATGTATGTAAAGCGCATTGAGAGTTCTCCCTGAACTGAAATACGCTCTATAAGAACGTCATACTATTAATTCTAAAGATTGGGTCAAATTCGGGTCACACTTACCCAGTATCTGGGTCAACAAGTACCTGACCCAAATCTACTCTAACCCGTTCGTCAGCGAGAGACTCGGGTCAATCCCAACCAAAATGAAAAGTTTTGACCTGTTCCACTAAACGTCTGACTATGGAGTATAGAAACTAACTCCACAGTTTGAGAGTTATCTTTTTGAGTGATTGAGAAAAAACTGGATTGGAAACAGTTCGGAAGGCTCCAATTTAAGATCGGCTAAGTCATTGAGGTAGAATTTCACGATCGTATCACAGATAATCTGTGTGTAAAGTAGCATGCGTGTACGTGCTGTCATGTTTGTTCACACGAAATCAGTGTGTGTGGTTTTTTTCTTTCTTTCTTTCTTTCCTTTCTTTTCCCCCTCTCTCTCTCTCCTTTTTGAGTTCAAGCAGCCAGTGTCGATTACAATTTTCTTACAGACGTGGCAGATGTTAGCCCAAGTTTCGGCAAATATTTGTTGGGGATGAAGTTTTTAGTGGCCAACACGTCTGTTGTAATTTGTCTAGTATCGAAAGGTGTTTATGCAAGGTCTGCCCAGTATCTCCTCGTCTCATGTCCACCGCGCCCAGCGAGACAATGTGGCGAGGCAAAAGCTGTATCCGGACGGGTAGAGGACACCGAAACTCCATCCCCCTCTCCCTGGGGTTTGACTAATTGTGTTTGACTACGTGGGAAACCCTTAGCTACTCGCATTGTCTTTGGTCGGAAGGGGAGCGCAAACATCGCGGGACGGCCCCCTGAATGGAGGCCGGGATATCAACGGAGACTTTGATATTTCTCCGGGACGCCGATCACACTAGAAGGGGTTGGCATAGAGTTAAGTGAGCCCGCAGGCCACTATCTTGGGAGATGGGAAAAGTTTTGATAGAGTCCTCACTAAACAAAGAGTTGTTTTAGGATGAAATAGATAGGGTCTGCACCGTGGATCCGATGTCTTCTTGCGAATGGGGTCCGGTGTGCGAGTCACCGACAATCGGTCCCGTTTACCGACTGCGAATCCCCCGGCGAGCTCCGGGACGGCACGACGTGATCAAATTAGGGTAGAACAACACTGCAATTCTCTGAGCACTCCGCCGACAATTAACAGCGCCCGCTGGCCTGCCGGGCCCGAGTGTCGCACAGCCCGTGACCTCCGCCCCTACCAGCTCCTCGGCTGTACTTTACGAAGGGCACGGCGCGACGGGCCCATCGGACGACGGTGTTCCCTTCCAAATTCGCCAAATCACTGGCTGTTAAAAACTTCTAATGGTGGGCTTTGCTTTTCGTGCTAACGCACAATATGGGCGACCTACAGGGACTTTAAATGGCCGCTGATTTCTTACGTTATCTTAATAGCATGGTATCATCTAGTTGTTGCATCCTAGACCGGGAGTCTGGGTCTTTCCCCAGTCTAGCTATCCCCACGGCACTCTCTCCAAACGTCGGCAAACTCCTCTCGACTCCTTCATGCAGTACATGCCCTCTTGTGACTCCATAATACCGGTATCAAAGCGAAATGCTAATTGCTCCCGGAGGCAAGTGATGGCCGAAGATGAACCCCGTATAGCCAAGACGGGAAAATGAAGATCTTAAGGCAAACAGTTTGTGACAGGGAGGGTGTGTAAAGAAGAGTAACGGAGCGACGAGCTTGAACACCGCCCCCACGACCCAGAAAACCCAATTACCAGACTGACGTACAATTTATTCTTTGGAGTTCTTCTTAATATTGCGCTTTTTATCAACTTCTGGGCTCATAATTTCAAAGATTAATTTTGGCGGTTAATGTTAAGCCTTAGCAAAAAAATAGTGTTCAGCTAAAATTAATTTAGGTCTCATTACAACCTATCCGGTACAATGCGCAGTATTGCTCGTTATAACGCGTTCCAGAGCTTCAGAAATACCTTGGTCAGTTTGCCCCGGCATGGTCAACAGATTTCATCAGCTTCAGGATACTTTACTTTTTTTGTTTGGAGATGAGTTTTCCAAGCGACTGGCTAAAGCTTTCCAACTTTTCAAATATTCAAGTCCGGTTAGAAAATAATGTATTTTCATTGTTCAACAACATAGACTAAACATTTATATATTTTATCTAGTTTTCGAGTGAGATAATGTCCTGTTTGACGACAACCCCCCCCCCCCCCCCCAAACAAAAATTAAAATCTTCAGATGCTAAACTTCGGGCCTTTTCGAAACTACGGTTTCTGTGTGGACTCCGGCTTAATAAGGCTCCGTCAGTTGAATTTGATATGGGACTTCAACCAAGCAGACGGAGCCCAAGCCAGAGCCCATCAGGCCCTAGCCATGATTTCTAAAACGTCCCTATAGTTCATTATGCCTTCAAAAAACCGTGAAGGATAAAGCCACGTTTTGAGGAATCTTGGAACATTACCCCAAAAAGGATGTCGCAAAAAGCTACCAACAAGATTCACATTAAACGTTGCAGTCTATACAATGGTTGAATACATTGTTTGATTAATTGATGCAGACTGATTGCGGAAATTACATGAAATCAGTTGTGATATAAAGTCAAGCTACACCGCCTCACAGATTTTCATTCAAAAAAAGAAATGACAGAAAGCAAGAAAAAACACTGTACAAGGATAAATCCTGGTCGGCTCAAGGCCAAGCCGGCATTAATTCGAACCGGCAGGGTTTCTGAGTGATTCCCAGCGAACGGAAAGCGACGGCTTGCTGGGCCAGAGCCCCGAGTGCCTTACCCGCGCTCACAGCCGTCATCACCATACAGCTCTCATGACCGGATTGCTCGTATGTCACCCACATGGAAACAGTGTGACTCACGCTAATGCCTGCTACATGCAAACGCCACAATTTCCAAAGTGAGTGGTACAACATTGATTTATGGAAGAGTGCATTTTGTCTAGTATTCTAAAAAAAAAAAAAAAAAAAAAAAAAAAAAAAAAAAAAAGAGAGAACAAGTATCGGCTTTGATATTGTCATGAAACAGTGCTACTATTAAAAGATAACAGAGTTTTATGATATGATTATGATTTTTAAAATGTTAAATGCAATTTCATCTAGCCCAGCAAAGGTGATAAGTAATAAATATCGAATGAGAACCAAATTTGCTTGAAGAGATAGCATCATCTAATCAGAATATCACGTGCAACAAGCTTATAATCGCTAATTAACTTTCCAAATTCAAACACAAGTGATGTATCATTCTTGGACATTATGTTTACACCTTTGCAAAGATAATGACATAACTACGTAAACGCTTAATAAGTGACTTAATAATGAGTAACTCTGTTTGAAAAAGTTTGCTAATTTCATTGCAATCATTTTGGAGGAATTAATATTTATGATGTACACCATTTTATTTACGCTGTCTGGAATGAATGCATGCTTGCAGGCACGACAAAGTTAACAAAAATTATCATGTCATTTTAATTACGCCTACATTGACTTGTTAAATACTTCATCTTCTGATAAAAATCTGAACAAATATATATTATTTAAAAACGCTATCAGAAAAAACACGATCGCATGTCTGCGAGACGAAAATAAATAAAGTTTTGGCTATGAAAATCTTTGGATGAGGTAGGCTTGTGCTTGACAAATCAAACAAGTTTGTATGTCAACTTATTTGCAAGTGTGTGCAGTTCCTTTAAATTTGACTACAGCAATGAGTGCATGTGGCGTCGACCGTGCACCAGACGTGACCTAGGTTCACGTACAATGTCTTCTCACTGGAGTGAAGCCAGCAGACAGCGGGGACCACCTATATAAGATAGTATACTTGGCAAAGTCAAGGATTTACGGTCACGTTTTTTATCTCCCGTGAAAATGACTCAAGGTAGTTTTGAGCATCTTACAAAAAGCACAGATGTGTTATGATATCGCTAACGGAAGTTGCAATGATTTTCGGAACATTATACGCAATTCATTACGTCTCTGCGGTAAACACACAAACATGCGCAGCTGTGTTTTATGATTGTTCTGTGTCTAGAGTTCTACTTCTTACAGAAATCTCATTCACACAATGGAAGGACTGGTCCTAAGTCTAATTGATTTTGGCGGTTTTTTTAAAAATGGTACACGCACGTGGTGAATGAAGTTCGGTTTGCAAACAAAATTTACCTGAACTCAATTACTTGCAGTTAAAGTGTTATAAACGAAGAAAGATTATGCCAACGTCAGACGGTCTATATACAATTCTAAGAAAATATGAGTTTTGTGGGAAAACTTTGAAGTTTAAGAGAAACACTTGTACAGATTTTGAAAGAAACTGCTTGAAATGGTTTAACGTTTCGTTGGGGATTCAATTGTTGACATGTTCCAATGCCGTTACCTTTGTTGGCAGTTTGATTAAGACCAAGAGCCCCGCTTTGCGTTTATACCACGGAATTCAGTGCTTATGGCCTATTGAATTACGTGCTTTGCAGGGCACCGTGAGCGCAAAAACGTCATGGAAAGACCCATGTGACGTTATTCTCATAAATATGCAGTAAAATTGGAACAGATTCAATCAGAATTATCCTCTTTGAAATTGCCAACAAATTTCAGACGGAAATATTACTTTTCTGAGGAATCGCATCGGTACTGTACTCATTGATTCATAATGTCCCAAATTTTCAGATACTTCCTTGGTTGTTTTTTTCGATACGATACGTTGAGAAGAGTTTAATTCAACTAAGTACAAAATAAATAAAGAAATGTATAGAGAATAATTAATTAGTGAGTTGGTTAAATAACAGTTTATGTTCTTGTATCATCTATGGAAACAAATGTGTTTATATTATGAGGTTTGTATGAACTAAAAGATACAGAATTCAATGATTTGCCTTTGTTGGAGAACTCAGAAGCTAATTATGAACATTTATTATTTATTTTGTTTTCGGCATCAGAGCCGATATAAATCTCACACATCCGGAAACTAACTCTTGCCATCAGAGTTCTATTCCATTTCCGGCATCCCATAAGTGCCACATGACGAGGGTGAACATTTGATACAGATTGGGTAGGTATGGTTGCCATTTGGTTCCCTCTGATGCCGAAACATATGGTGGAAACAGTTGGCATGGGCTAAAAGGTTAGGGACAGTGGAAATGTAGCATGCTGGAAGAGCTCCAGATTCGCATCTGCTCGAAAATGAGTCATCTCACCTACCCCCCCCCCCCCATCCACCCACCCATCCACCATCAGACAATCATGCCATGTTATTCTAACCTATTTGTTTATTTACCATATCTTTCGTCATGTTACTTTGACTTTTTTTAAGGGATTGGGGGAATTATTGCTTTATAACCCTCGGTTAAGCCCCCAAAGCAGAGATTGAAACTCAAGTCAGTTTTTTGAAATACCTTTGTTTATTTTTTTATCGTAGTATGAATATTTATTTCAAACTTTACTAGGGCCCTGTCCTAATGCCCCAGCTGGGGCTGAGGTAAGACCTCGCCCCGAAAAAATAATATAACAAATGCAGAAATTAATAGTTTAATACATCAAAAAGTCCCACCCCCCCACAGCCACCTCACGCAAAAAGAAAAAGTATTTCTTTTCCCCTGCTAACCTCCCCCTATTAAAATTTCTAGTCACGCCCCTGGTGTGAACTCTAACCGTTCTTGGATGTTTTTCTAGGCCGTACCAAAATGAAATCAAACCATAAAACATGGAGGTATCACAGATCATACGAGGTATTACAAGGGACGTGAAGTGAACTCTAACCTATCTACAAAGAATGACTCACCAGTCAGAGTAGACCACTGGGCGTTCTTACGATACTTCGGGAAGCTCTTGGGGAACCTGCTCTCGCTCCACAGACCCTCAAACTCCAGACGGTAGCTGGCCGTCTCCTCACCACCGCACGCCGCGCTCACATCACCAAGGAGGAAGCTCCCGACCACGAGAAGCAAGCTGAGCATGGCGAGCTGCGTTCCGTTTTTCTGGGCCATCCTGATGAAAAAGACAAGACAAAACAAAACAAAACACACGTCAAGCAAAGCTGTCGGGGCGTAGACTATTCTAGGTGTACAGGAATTTAAAGGTGTGTTACGTAATGTCGGAGTCGAAACACCCTTTGTCTCGCAAGCAGCCCCACACAGACTTGTTGAGCACACGATGCAAACGGGCAAACAGAAATGGTGAGGGGCCGGCAGGACTTCATGGTGTCTATTAATTTGTCGGGGAGGGGATTTTTTAAGGGGTTATTTAGGTATTTTTCCGTAGTTTTATTTTTTCCTGTACTAATGATTCTTATTTTAGATGGGGTCGGGGGCTGATGAACAAATGGCCTGATGGACGGCTGGGGTGGGTCGGGGGGGGGGGGGGTGGTGAAGTGAAGGACAGGGGAGGGGACTGGTAAGCAGGGGATTGGTAGGTGTGGTGGTACCTATTTTGAAGGGAGACTAATTAACTTAATGTTTAACGGCGAAAATAAGGTACACTTTGGGTGGAGAACCATTTTTTTAATAGCCGAGAAACTCCTTGAAAACTGTAATTTGCGTTTTTTGCCCCCTTTTCAGCGTTTTGTATGCCGTTTTTGTTTGTTTGGTTCCCCTTATTTAAATAAGATAAACTCAGGTGTGGAGTTTAAAACAAATACCATGCTGCGTGCAAATAGGAAAACAGTTTTAAACATTTGATTGAACAGCATTGTTCAACGAAACATTTTATTCGGGTAATCCTATCACAAAGATCAAGTTCTCAAACGCATGGGGTTCACTGGCTATGACACATCACCAAAATGGAACTTGGGGTGGGGCTAGAGCAACAAACGGGGGGGGGGGGTATAAAAATCAAAACACAGATATCACAAATACACGAAGATGAATATACAAGGGCAATACCAGGAGAAGTAAGCTTTCACCAGACTGTTGTGCAAAAAAATAATATATGCACATAAAACTCTTTCTCAAAAAAGAGGTTACCAGCCATAAATACAACTCAGTGCATAACATCTAACACTAAGTTACGCTTCCGCACTTAATTTCTCAAGTATTTTAGAGCTGTTTTGGAAGTAGACCCACAGCACAGACAGGTGACAAATACAATAGCAGTGTCAATAAATGAAAAAAAATAATTTACAACAAGTCCGCTAGCCTTAAAAAACAACAACATTATTTTCGGTTAATTGAAAAGCCCCAAATACCGTAGTAAGTAAACTTACCTAGGCCCTATCACCTTATAAAAAGAGAACTTTGGCTCCGTGGTGTGGTGACAACTTTTACCGATGTGGGCAGCACAGACGGTACATGACAAATATAACTCAATTTACAGTACGCTTGAGGGCAAACGTTTCGCTAGGGATTTAAGGGTAAATTGGCCGCCCTGTTGTCGGTTAACCGCAAAAGACATTTCAGCCTGGGCCAGATTACATTATCTAACTTATTAAATCATAAAAGACGCTATGACGTGTAGGTACTAGACTAGGTGGGCGTGAAATGCAATCTTCTTACGTCATTCGCGTTAAAAACTTGGAGCTGTGATCGGCTCTAGGAAGTATCATTCGTATTTGTTAAATTTAATATGGCAATAGTTATACTTGCTAAATATTTTTTGAAGTTTTGAAGACCTCAGAATGATACAAAACATCTGCGGTTGGCATAGACTCCTAAAATGCGGGGGTGGGGGAAAGGTCGTTATTTTTTTAACGAGAAAAATGACCTTTGAAAGCTTAATTTTAAATTGAAGCTATGAAATTCCCAAACATAACTTTTTACTGATATGGCCAATGCGGCAATCAGTATGGTTCACTTTTCGTGACGTCACACACTGGATTAAAAACACGTCTGCTGTCTGGGGCCCCTGCGAGCTTGCTCTAATTGAGACAAATTGAAAATCACACTTGGCATTTGGGTTTCTATGCCGCGGGACTTGTCAAAATATGCAAATGAGAGCCTTTCCGAGTTAGTGTATTTCGATTAGATAGACCCACTGCATATTTATGAGCATGACGTCACAGATGTGTAGCTATGACGTGTTAGCGTAGCTAGATTAACATATTGTAATTACAATTAAACGGAAAATTTTGTTAATAGTTTAATTGAATTAACACCGTATAATCATGGTCTAAAAGTAACAAACTTTAGTGGAGAGCATTACAGGGGCGTGTTTTACACAAAAAGGGGCCCCATTGTGCCAACTTCTTCCCCTTCTATTTTTTTAACTAGAATATCAATCTTAAATAATTGAAATTCACAGCAACAAGTTTTCAACAAAATATTAGGTTCAGACTTTGAAATTCCTGAAAACGCCATGGAATCACTGGTAATGTCGTTAAAAAAAAGACACCGGGAATCGTTTCTTTCAGATAATGTTATGGATTTTACATGATGCACCATTTCGTCCAAAACGAAACTAGCGCTTATAATGTTCGTGTGCTGGTGCAGATACAAATTATATCAGAGAAAAATGACTGATGTAGCGCTTAGATCTACTCAACTCTCACGAGATTACGACTCTCATGCGGTAGAACACAACGCTCGCCGACACAATAAGTTAATGCAAACTTACTAAACAAAACAAAATAACTTATATAAAATTATACATTTATACCAAGAAACCATCTTCAAGTTTATTGCAACCAAATTAAGGACTAAAAATACGGTAAGATAAGCAACGTACAGTTTCACGAGCAGGTAACATCGGTGATGGAGCGACAATAGTTCAAACTTAATTTAATTCGGACGTCAGAGAAGCAATCTATATAAAAGACTTCAAAAACTTTGAAAATATGAGAAAAAGGTTGATGCCTCCTTACCTGATCAGAGTTTGGAGTTTGCCTTCGTAGAAAGTTTGTCACGAACTGCAAATCCTTGCCAACTAAAATAAAAATGATACAACCACTTGGAATTGGTTCAACGAGGATACACGAGGTTCCAGGTTTCGTTTCCCTATCATTACGGATCACGGAAGAGTGAGAGAGAAAGCGAGCTGGCAGAGCCGGGTCCTGTGCCGAGAGGGTCGAGAGAGATGTCTGGAGTTACCGCGGCGATGCGTCTACCCTTTATGCTAAACCGTGCCCGCCCTCCCGTGGTGCCTCACTCACATCATACACCAGGCTTCTTGCTACCATCCAGGGACCAGCACGTTTCTGTCTATCTGTCTCTCTTTTGGTGAGTGACTTTTTTCCCCGTGTGTGTCTCTCTCTCTGCTTCTAATACCCGGTCCTGTAGTACCCGATAGAGTTGCTATAATAACAAATTTGTCGTAATCGGCGAGATCATTACCTCGCTGCGGTGCCGCTTGCCGCCAAAGAACTCACGGGGTGGGTGAGCTCATAGACTGGGCGGTCTTCCGTGATGGGGTAACATTATCGGGCCGCATCAATGTTACCCTTTGTCTTAAGAGAGAGGAGAGCCCGGGGAAGTACGCGTTATTTATTCTCATGGGTCTGGCTCACCCTCGGCCCGATGAAGAAGAGCCAGTTGGTGGCCTCTTTGTCTTTCTTATCATGTTGAAACAATCTAGGTCTTGTACAAAAAAAGGAAGACGCTCAAAGTGGCGGGAAACACTGTAGACCAAGACACGCCCTTAAAACATCACAAAATTAAGATGGATTGGCTGGCAGTGAAGGGGAGAGATTCCTCTTCCTCCCTACACAACGGCTTAGGTCAAGGAAGGCTTAATGCGGAACTAATTTGTTGAACGGGAAATCATGTTTAAACACAATCAAAATGATTTGCCGTTTAGTAGCATTCCGGAAATGTTCTCGTTAAACCTGTAACTCGTGTTGATTCAGAACCGATAATAGTAAAGTCAACACCCCCATACATCCTACTTTCTGCTGAAATCAAAATAACTAGAATCCAAGTTTTATAAATGGTAAACTCACTTTGTTTGTCAAACAAGAAGAACAAAGAAAAGAAAAAAAAAAGAAACACGCGTGACACGTGTAACTTGTCTCCCAACATGAGCCTGTAACCACAAACGGAACACGCAGAGGGTCAACACAAGTGCACCCATTCCCCGGGCCCACCAGCTCTCTCTGTCTTCTCTTACCCTTTTGTAACAAGAAAAGTACTGTTGTGTTTTATACGGAATTACACGTACACAAGAATCGAGTATACAACAGAGATATGCTGTTTCATATCACCGTTAATACATCAAACACTTTTGATCAAGTTGTCGGTATTCAGAGTGAACATTATTGACCCGCCAGAAAAACAGGGTGTTTAAAATAGTACAAGTATCGCCTCCGTAATTGAGTGCATCGCACTATAATAATGGATTGAATATCCCATCCATTGTGGATTTTATATTATGTGTACCTATACGCTATTTGTACTGTGTATCTTGTATACACTGAAATAATACAAGTCGTGATGGCGCCGTAGTGTTTTGGGAAGATTGACAACTACAGTCCAGTTCCATAGAGCTGTTTAGCAAACGATTGTGCTTGCAAAAAATAAATAAAAATAAGGATACCAGTCGCAAGCGGCTAATATTACTTTGTATTTTGGCTGGTAACCGTTCCTGGTAAAATAGGGTTATTCTGTGCTTTGTTAAATTTTATACTTAAGTAGCGCTATGAAGTTGAGCTAGTTTTCGAGCAATTATTAGAAACAGTACCGATTGGTTAACTTGTGGTGTTAATTGAAAAAGATCTCTCAAGTTATTTTTTAAAAAAAATGGCGTATTCCGAATGTTGTATGTTTGCTCTTTCAATGGATGGTTTGCTTATGATTATACCTTATTGATATTATGATATCTTTTTGGTAACGAAACCAGGGACCCTCGAAAGCGACTAGCACTGTGACCCGTAGGTCTGGAAAAAAAACTGTGTAGAGAGGATGATAAAGAAATATTAGTTTTAGACGTGGGAGGGAAACCCTAATGGGGGAAAACCCACGCAATCAGGTAGAGACTGAAAAACCCAATCCACACAAGCAAGGCCCCGGTCCGGGATTCAAACCGGGGTCCACATAAGTGAAAGGCAGTGAAAAGAAACCACTGAGCCAACCTGAATGCCACCTGGATGTCGACAAGAACAGCCCCAATTTTAGACATTTATCTGCTATGGTCCATACCAATCCACACTTTCCAGCTCGCCCTATCAAAACACAATAGTCTGTGGTGTTAAACCGTGTCATGACATTGGGACCCGTGACGATTTTTGTACGGCTGGTAAGCACATAATATAAGTTGATAAGCACGGGAATACCTCGCTTAGCAGAAGCAGGATACCAGCCAATTCGACACGTAGCTTTACATTGCTCGTGATTACCTTCTGGCTTTTTTGTCTTGCAGATACATTTTGCTTAAGCGGCAACTTTAGCATCAAGATTTTTTGAAATTTAGGCCGAGATTCAAAACGTCTTTTACTTCAAGATCACAGTAACATCTTTTGAGACATAATTAGTGCAAGTTTTTACCTTCGAATTTGATGACCCTTACACTGACGTCACACGTAGCTATAGACGAATCTTTTTTTAGCTCACCTATCGTCTGCGCTGTTTTCAGGATTCATTCTAAAAAATTTCAGTTGCAAATATTCATGGTCAATGCTCTAGACATCGTTATGCCATGCTGTCCTGTCTGTGAAATGATGTAAATCGTTGATCAAGACACCTAAATCACAAACAAAAATTTAAAAGACAACGGTTTTCTCACGTCTTTGTGTACAAAACCCTGGGCTGCCAGCGTCCCGGCAATGGAGGCGCGGCTTGCAACGCTCGCGCGCATGAATTGGTCTATTGTCTGCCCATGGTCAGCCTTGCTACCATGGGTAGCGCGCCATATTGATACCTCTCGTCAGTTACGATCGAGCAAGGCATTCTGGTAACGAAAAATGGCGCACGAGATCGTATACAAATGGGGACGAGTTTGGGCCATGGTCTACCATTTTGGGAGTCACCTAGACTGGTCGCTGTCCTTATCTGAAAGACCGCAATGGGATGCGAGGTTATAGGTGCACGTACAGAGGATGCGCGTCTAACTTGCACACGCGTCACCTAAAATCCACGCACCACACAGAAACACTCGGGGAATCTCAAAATGGCGCGAGCAAAATTGGTCGTGTGATGACGTCACATGAATTGGGTTAATTTGCAGTATTTTCAACCGCATGGGGGCGTGAAACAAAACGATTTGTTTTCTCATAGTTGTTATTTCTATTATCATTTATTTGGCCATTGATACAAGGTTTGCAATTGAAAGCGCCCTAATGCGGTCAATAGATTAACGTGTATAATCGCTGAAACCACTAGTGATAATAGACTTTTATCATGGTACGGTCATCTTGATCTTCTCCAATTCAAGTCAATATAACCAAACCGAGGCTGGAAGGAAAACAAGTTTGGTTCTAAACAAATATTATCATCTGTCACTGTCATTGGATACAGGGAACATGACCAAGATGGGGGGGGGGGGCTGAGCTGCATTGTATTAACAGGTCTTTCCTGTAGTTTTACTTATCCTACGAGAGAGATATTAGTGTAAAGTCGTGCATTGGCCGTTAGTGCTGTGACCTGTTTGAGGTGACTTGAGGACAGCGAGGAAGACCTACAGCGTACGAATATGAACGATGCTGTAACATGCCTACAACCACGTACAAATAATAATGGCTAATTTGTATTGGATATTATGTAGGTCATGCGCAAAATCAGGTCACGCAAACAACCCACACACGCATTGTCTAGTGCAATTATTGATGAGGGATGTATAGAACATTCATAAAAAAAAAAATTTCTTTCGATCCGCTATTTCTTAAGATAATATTTGTTATTTTTCCTCAAATATTTCCGGGAAACAAGATTCTTTGATAACGATGGGACTCCATGTATATTCTTCAAAAGGGTTTGCACAACATTGGTGAGATCGAAAATACAATTAATGCTAATAGATTTGCATACAACTTACATAGTATAAAGATGGTCATGTTGGAAAACTTCCCTAGTAATAATTTTGATTGGAATACCACTTAGCTTTTGAGAAATTGGTAAAACAAGTAGTTTTGATTTCGCGAGTCCAAAACCCTGATGTTTGAAAACAGTGAAAAGTTGTTGTTTTCACTATTTTCTCCTGACTCCAATTAGGATACAGATTGAACTTAAACTTTTACAGGTTTGTTATTTCATGTATATTGGCTTACATTAACTTCGGATTCTGGTCTTTGACAACTACCAATGTTGTCGACTGGCTTGAAAGAGGCACCAAATAATGACCAGCGTCTCTTTTTCAAAGTCCAGAGTCTAGCACGAGTGCGTTATTACATTGTAACGCAGGTAAATTTATTTAAATGACGAAAACGGATAAATTTATGTAACGGTTTCCATTGGTTCATCATTAGTGCTTTTAGTAATTTGGTATAGGTCAAATTCCCCCAAAATAACAATGTCTTAAAAATGTTAGGTGATGTTTACTTTCGGACCTTATGGAAAACGATAAATACAAATAATAACATGAAAAGAAAAGAACAAAATTAATAAATTAATAAATAAATAAATAAACAAATACATAAAGTACATATACAAATTAAATACAAATTTACAAATGAGTTTTTAGTCCTTTTTTTTGTTTTTTAATGTTCACAGTTGGTAAAGTTTGGATATTGTGCACCGGGAGGTCGTTCCATAACATTGACCAATTGGAAAAATGCACGGCGGCCGTATGGGTTCAAGTCTCCATTTGGAAGTCTGAAGAAAAAGTTACTTTTGAAGACCGTAAGCTGGGAGAAGATGACCTAAGTGGTTTGGACTTTGTTCCACTGATAAAGGCCTATCTTGGCGATCTCATACAAATTGCGAAAAACTATTAAAAAAAAATTGTATGGAGTCATACAAATGTTCATAAATACTATAACATATTTTCGAATGGAGTCATACAACTTTCTTAAATACTATAACATTTTCGACTGTGTGTAAGCATCAACAGATCATCACCAGCCCCGTCTAGGGACAAATGTTCACCGTATTCTCGATACCGTATCTCCGGGGGACGGCAGCGCCGCAACCCCGGCGAGTTTACTGAGTAGTGCCAGGCCAAACAGCCGTCATAGCAAACCCCGTATGACGTCACTCCAGGCTCCGGTGAAGCCACATAGCGTCAGGTTGGGCCGTTAATTCCTTCGCGGGTGTTTGTGTTGCTTCAGAGCCCATCCCCCTGGAAACAAAATGAGACCATCTTCAGTTGTGAGAATATAGAGAGCGCGTCAATGGGCTGCCAAGTTGTTCTAAATAATCACTGTTCGGTAACCGGAGAATCGACGACTTGTCCCGGTACAAGGAAAGCCCGATCCAGCTGTGCTCTCGATGACGCGTGTTGAGTCATTCTTAATCTCGGGTGTTAAAAAAAGGGACAAATTAGTAGTATTAAAATTGATTACACTATGACGTGTTTCAGACCATCTGCAATAACAGCATCTGCAATAATAACATGGTCTGTGGACAACCGTTGAGACAAGCCATTCAGGAAGTTTCAAAGAAATTAATTGCATTACGTTTATTTATTCATTTCTCTCATCTTAATTCCAGATCATGAACGTTTTGACGTAGACGATGCAATTGGCAAAAGATACACCAACTTCTATTATTATCTTCACGACGTTAAAGGGGAAGTGTCGTCGTGATCATAGTCTGCTTGTGGCTGGATATGGAAACATGAACTCTCACCCAGTTACTACACGCGCGCGCGCTGATCGTCACATCACGAACGATAGCTTCAAAGGGTGCCGTCATTATTATCGCGCGCGCGTGCAGTAACTATGGCCAATAGACCTTTCTTTTGCAACGTCACAGCCCGAGTTTTTGCCAACCGAGGTCGGAAAACTATGGGAAGCCATAAATGCAAAACAAAAACAGATAGCCACAGTTTTTAACAATGCTAAACAAATATTCAAAAAAAGTGTTGAATTTGTTGGAAACTAAGCAACCAATCATGAGAGGTACTTTACTTAATTGAAAGTTTGCAGAAAATGTTGAACTTTGTTGAAACATCTGTTTTTACGATTGAGTGTTACGCTAACATTTGGCCTTCCATGCCAACCAGCGCGGTTTGTTGATCAACAAAGGAAAGGTCTATAGATAGGTTGCAGTATGACGTAAATCGGCCATCTTTACGGGCAGTTTAGAACAAACAGTCGTGCGTTTCGTGTGAGAACGGCGTGAAACACGCGCGCATTTCACGAAACTCATTGCAGGATTGGTCAGTGAACAACGCGGCTGCGTTAATAAGTTGAGCGTTTGACGCACCTGCAAGCAAAAATGCAATTTGCCCGTAAAGATGGCGTCTACTGGGAACTATCTATAGATGGATTGCACATGACGTCATTGACCACCATCTTTGATGACAAGTAACGGAAATGTGCACACGTGTACTCGCGGCGAACAACTCTCAGCCAATGATAGCTTTTCACGGGTGCACGTTTCATGAACGATGGCGGCTAGTGCAATATTTTTGTTACATTGTTACAAACTGTGCCGATCTGTTTTTGCTTTGTATTTATGGCTTCCAATAGTTTTCAAACATTGGTTGGCAAAAACTCGGTCTGTGACGTTGCAAAAGAAGGGTCTATAGACCCCAATGATAGCCCGCATGCCCATTTCATCAAAGATGACGGCCACTGCAATGGGTCCATTGGCCGCCATCTTTGATGAAATGTGCACGCGTGAAAGACTATCATTGGCTTAGAGATGTGCGCAGCGCGTACACGTTTGCACGTTTTCATTGTTTTTCATCAAAGATGGTGTCCAATGACGTCATATGCAATCCATCTATAACGGAGGGGTGGGTATGTTTCCTTCGCTTAATTACCAAAACTTCATGACGTAATTAGGAGATACCTGGTTCGATTTCTTACTGAGACAAATGTAGACTGTAACATCTATTTTTAGAACACATCTTACAAAGTTTCTGCCTCGTGATCGATTTAAAGCGTGCCACATGACAATTCGCGACGCGCTGTACCCATAGCAACCAATGTTACAAGTATCAACCAATGTACTATACCCGTAGCAACCAGTGTACTACTATACACCATAGCAACGGCAACTTATTAGTACCTAGACGTATAGAGAGACAATGTATTTATGGGGCGTTGTTAAACAAATATGACTGCTTTTTCTCGCGCTAAATGATACCTGTGTATAAAAAAGAACTATGAGTGCAGAATGTTAAGTTTTTATGGAGGTTTTACAGATTTCGCGGATTATAAACAATTTGCCAAACTTGTCATACAAGTCAGTATGGGGGCGTTCTTGTATATCTCTCCCCCACTTTGCTAAATCTTTGATCAGCCCGCTGGTTTGTAGATTCATGGTTAGTAATAATATTAGCACGAAGGGCCCCTTACGGCGAGGCACTTTATACACCATTTGACATTTCCAATCTAAACCGGTTGTACAGACGCTACACTCCATTCTGACAAGATGCACACGAATACAATCTTGGAAAAGAACCACGCAATATCTAAACATAGCCGCAAACTCCCCATACCCATGCACTCATCTATCCCCTCTTTTGGGCCGGGCTTAAAACTACAAGCCGGAGGCGAGTTGTTTCTTGCATCAAACACGGACACATAGGTCTTCCCTTGTAGTTGGACTCTTATTAGATTACGTGCAATTTAGCTCGCACTCTTATCCTTTGTAGACATATCAGTGTGATGGCTTTGGGGTCAGATGGAGAGGTCAACTTGCCTGGGAAAAAAAGCCTGACTTTTACGGGCGACGATGAAGATTCAAACTATAGATGTATGTGAAATATATCTTAGGGCAGCCATTTCGTTCTGCTATTCAATTCAATGTAGCAGAAGCGAGGCTCGAAAGAAAAACAACCTCAAAAGCAGGGGATCTTGCAGCAAATGACGTCAGTGTAATATCGGTGCGCAAAAAGGTCATACAGTTAAAGGTTACGCACACTATTGAAAAGACACAACCGACGAAAGGAAAAGGTGTACTCTGTGGAGATTCACCTTCTTCATTTTACCATCTGGACGGGTTCAACTTTATAGAGCTGCTTAAGCACAAAAAGCAGCTAAGCACAACCAAATTTATATGCTTAACAGAACAAAGTCACTGACCGAAATACACAATCTGTGACTGGTCTGGCATCCTGCCTTTTTTTGCCCAGCTGAACACTTTTAAGCGATATTTTCTGCTTGAAGCGGAAGAGTAAACTAAAGGTTCGTGGTTTTCGAATACAACAATGAAAGATTAATCTCCCCAACAGCTCTATCGGAGTTGAATATAATTAGTTTTCTTGTTAAGTCAAAGCAACAACATGAATGGGGGGGGGGGGTAATGAGGGCTGGGGCTGTAGGCCGGTGATAACTCTACCTGATGTGTGTTTAATTTTTTGAGTATATGCCTTGTTGAATTTGTAAGTGTCGTGATTGTTAAAGTAAATTGGTCCTTTAGGTTGGCTTCGTGGTTTCTTCCCTGTTCGTCACCTCTGTCGACTTCAGTTTGAATCCATCTTCAAACTGGAGTCTTGCACGTGGATTTGGTTTTCACCCGATTGTGTGTGGGTTTCCCATGTTGGAGTTTCCCGCTTTACATCTAAAACTTCACCGTCTTCTCTACACAGGTATCTTCAGACCATACGGGTCACACAGTGCAAGGCACTTCTGTTGATCAATTGGTTTCATTACCTTAGGAAGACATAAACTCTCACCCTCTCTCTTTCTTTCTCTCTAGTCGACCAAGGTTGGAATCATGTTGAGACTTGCCCATTCTTGTCTATCCCTCATTATGTTAGGAAGATCAGTTGGAAGCACCATGTCCCTGGCAACTGCATCTGTATAGCTAAGCTTGTGTCTTCCCCTATTTCTCCTTCCATGTTTGGGTGACCAAGTGATAAGCTGAGAGACAGGTTCTTTGATGTATCTGTATGAGTGCCCTACTAGTCTCAGACGACGCTGTTGTATTTCAGTGGATGAGTTTTGGTTCATTGCCATATACACAGTTCTGTATATTTTGTCATAATGACTTCAGTGTACATTAAGCATTTCCGTAGAAGTTTTGTGGAGCACCCGTCCAGTTTCTCTTCCAACTCCCTTGTGACTATCCACGTATCTGAGCCACACATTAAGATATCATAATAAACGATAATAAGTCAATACAACATTTCCACTTCTAAGAGAGACCATCAGTAAGAAAGTAATGAAGCGTAATGTAGAAAGCATCCACCAGGTGACGACTTCCGCACCTGTCCGATCCTGTTTAGGAACAAAAACTGTCAGCATATGGCAACATGACTCTTTGAACTGGTTTTCTGAAAGCTAGGCCTGCATACAGAAATACATATCACAAGTACTACCTGGTGGGACTTGGAACGGTATTTATTTACCTTCCAGATTGTTTACCGTCGAACAAAAAAAAAACAACAAAAAAAACTAGGCAAGTCTTGCGTATATTCGATTTTTTGGACTCGTTAAAGTGCGAGATATAAATATCCTCCACAAGTTGAAATTTCGCAGTGTTGTAATACTCGAGTACTACTCGTAAACGAACTCGAGTACCACTCAAGTACCGTTTTGATGCTACTGGTACTCGAACTCGAGTATTACTCAGTCAAGTACCGTTCGGATGGTACTCGTACTCATACTCGAGTACTACTCAAGTACCATTCTGAAGCTACTCGTGCTGTACAAGTATACTACTCAAGTAGCATCAGAATGGTACTCAGAGTACTACTCAAGTACAATATTCGTGCGTTTTCCCTTTTCGTAAAAGCCTGCTTTCAGAACCTACAAGGCCCATTAGGTTAGTTTCTCGTCCACTGATGTATGGTTTAACTTTTGTAGGCTTCAAAATAATGCTATAGAGATTCAAAATGATTATATGGTCATCCACGGACGCAATTGCTAGAGAGTAATGACATGCAAAAAGAAAGTAAAGAACAAAAAACACCCCAACAAACAAATAAAAATCAAAACAAATATTATAGTCGGCTGACGTTTGGTGAGTTTTTCGTAATTCTATAATGGCCCTTTTTCAAATTAGAAAGAGAAAACTCTCCGTGCGGGCTTTGACTAGAAACCTAACGACACTCCACTTTCATTGGCCTGAATGTTCCCGACTTTTCTTGAGAAGCTGTTCTTTTTATAAACTCCACACCGTGTGAGCCTCGCGACACTATAATTGGTCAATTTTTGAAAACCATGATACCACCTTTAAGGTTATTATCTGCATTTAAAAGCCCCCTCGTGGCGCTGCCTGAGTTGACGTCATAGCAGTGTTAAGTAATTGGGCATCAATCTCTAGGATTTATGCTTAAAGGTATTGCAAGGACTTAGTATAAAAATCAGATAAACGAATAGTTGTTGCTGTAAAAATTCATTGCGTTACAAAGTGTAGTTTTACTAGTTATTCATATGTGTTGTTAATTCGTTGTTAGATGTCTGTTACTATTTAACCAAACTAAGCAAAAACCTACACTTTGGCAAATCTTGTGGGAATTATATTTTTACACAAAAGTCAAAATTGTTAAATTATGATAATTAAAGGGTGATTTCTATATACATATTTTTAAAACATGTAATGATACTTAATACATTTAAATCATATTTAGATATGTGAAACTCACTTTATACAAAAAAAAAACGTTAAACCTTATGTAACTGACGAGTGTTAATAACGTTATGTAACTTATCAGTATTCATAACTTATGAATAACTTACAGCACCCGGCCAATTGGTAACTGTCAAAGACCACAGCCTATTTATTACCCGCATGGCCCGACGTAAACGTGAAATAAACCGTGAAAGAGTTAATATGAAAAAGGAATGAAACTAAAACAAAAAACCTTCTTTTCGCGGTTTTCAAACATCGAGTTTTGGACTTGCGAGATTAAAAACATTGATTTAAAACTCCTTTTTCAAAAACCATTGCATTTCAAGCACAACTATTTCAAGGGTATACTTTTCCACCATATCTTTATAACATGTAAGTTATGTGCAAATGTGTGAGCATTTATTTGCAACCTCTCACCAATGTCGTGGCCATTTTTTCAACATTATTTGGAAGACATATACAGTGAGGAGAGTGAGAAGAAGAAGAAGAAAAAGAAAAAGAGACAGGGCTTCTTGATTGACTTCAAAGAGAGGAAGTTACGTAAAGATGAAGACCGTAAAGATGAAGAATACAGGACCGTGTAGCAAGGAGAAGACTTTATAACAATAATCTTCAACTAATATTGGCAAGACCTTCACAAGAGGCAGAATTTCGGTGATGATCTTGATGATATTTCCTGTACATTCTGCCTTCTCATTTTGGTTTCTCACCTCGGGGGTGTTTTATAGACCAAGCACAGAATTCGTACACCAATGGAAAGAGGTAATCAATTTATTGTCTCGATATTTACACTGCAAACAACTGGTGCGTTAAAATTGACACCATGGTGTTGTCACATTATAGATACCGAAAAAAGAATCAAAGTTGAAATCATAGGATGTTAAAATAGCACACATTTCTTCCAACAAAATCACGATGGTGTTTATAATGTTGATTTTTAATCTCTTTTTGGTATCTATGTGTGACAACACCCACGGTGTCAATTCTAACACCCCAGTTTTTTTGCACTGTAAATATAAAGAAAAGAAATTGATTATATTATAGTTTCAATCTGAAAATTCTCTCTTGAGATTCATACCACTTCCAATCGGAGCGAAAGATCCGTTTGCATTTACTGTCAAACTCGATAAAATATAATATTTGAAGACTCAGAAGTCAGCGTTGTCTGTTTATGATCGCATCAATTGAAATAAGCACGTGTGAAAGCATGATACTCCCTGAACCATTTTCTGTTCTTTTCACTTCACAACGTGTCCACTGAATGTTATGAGGAAAATTTCACATGCTTGCAGTGTATTGTGTTTTGTTTGAAAACTAGAGAATGTGAATGAATCGTCTCTTCTAAAAAAACCAATCACTTATCATGCCTTTAAAGGTAGGGTCATAGTTTGATGATTTATAGGATATATAATAAAGAAAGATGCATTAAAAATCACATGTGAAAGTTTCAGCTAAATACAGTTTCTACTTGTTGAGAAAACTGCAAAAGACTGTCAGGGTGTGTTCACACGAACGTCGAAATCATCCACATTTTTAATAGCGAGGTGACAGCGGGTACCAGCCGCATCTCTGGCCGCAGAATTCGTGAACGGACACCAACCCCCAGAAATTTGAGAAACGGTTCATGCATGAATCGTTTCTCCGATTCAAATGTTTTGGCGTGAAAAATTATCCAAACATGATTACTTTCGAAGGGAGTCCTTTCTCCAAGTGTATACCATAAACAGCTGCAGTAGGGCTTCTTACTACGTCAGTTTTTATGGTCATTAATTCTTGGAGTATTTTACCAATCTCTGACCCTACCTTTAAGGCTATGTAATGACCACGTTAAATGACTGTGAGCCAAGCTGTCATGTCGGGAGGGTAGGCAGACCGGGTTGAGTGGGAAGGACAGTAACAGCACGGGGCCGGTGCGAGGCATCAAAGGAACCGCCGGGGCCGATTTGGGGAGTAGTGAGCGACACCTGTTAGGACTCACATGAAAAGACAAGAAGAGCTGATAGCTTGATTTTCACTCTGGTAGACATGGGGAACTGATACCTCATGGAGCTGCTCATCGCGAAGAGGGGATCTTCTCCAAACCATATGACACAACCTCGTTCCCAGCGGTGTACGATCTCGCCGCGCAATCCCCATCCCAGGATGCCTTGCTCGATCATGCGATAGGTATCGATAGCGAGCTGTTCACGGTAGCGAGGCTGCATATCACAGACCTTATAGGTAAAAACCAATAGGCCGTTTTGAAATTACATTACATGGGTGTTTTCGAAACCACAGTGACGGACCCACATGCCTGTCTGAGCACTGCGACGAAAGCACGGGTTGCTAAAAAAACCCACTGAAGGGTGCCTAGGCTGGAGCCCAAGTCGGAGCCGTAGCTAAAGCCGAAGTCAAAGACGTGGTTTCGAAAGGTCTAACGAGTTCTTGGATACTTTGAATCCACATAGACCATAATGTTAACCTTTAATGCCACTCCAAAGCTCACATTGTCTGGTTTCCTGTACCCAATAGTGCTTAAATCCTCTAGAGTCCGAGGGGGACAGTCTCTTTTTCCCCTTTCAGCCTCGTTTTGGCATTTGTGTTTTTTTATCAAATTGTTCAAAAACAAGGGAACAAGTAAAAGATCTGAAGAAAAAAAGAGGAACATTTTAAATCGTTCGTTAAAAAAACCCACCTTATATCTGTTTGCATTGACCTCACAAACAAGAGATGCATTACAAAAAGGGCCCTTGACCTTGTGTAGGTTGATGTCTCGATAATATCAAAAACACCCCCAAAGATTGTGTTTATTGTTTTTATTCATCAATTTATTTGACTTATTTCTGGCTGTGGGTTCGTGGGAAAATGGGTTACAGACAAAAGGTAAGGTTCAGTCACGGGGAGTTTTAACTCGAGGAACATTTGATAAAAAATGTGCTACTCAGTAACATAGTCACGTTGAAAATTTTTTATTAAATTAAGTAAAGATCAAGAGGCTGAGTTACAATGAAGCCACCCTTTAGTTCAAATTTATCCTCCCCCTTGTTACCCAAACTTATTTGATTAACTCCAGAGTGGTGTGGTATCACGGGTGCACGTATTTTGACGTAATGGGCAAATTTTGATATTTTTTTTTCCCCGAGCCATGCTCATTTTTATACATTGATTGGGGGTGAACTTTATGGTTTAGTCGCCCGCCGCTTCGTCACAAGGCCCAGTCGTGGGGGGAAAGATGTGATTTTTTTCCCTTCTTTACGGTGTGAAAGATGCGTCCCACGCCCGGCTCACCTGTTTTCCCCATCGGGTCCCCACCGCTGGGTTCAAGACGAAGCGACACCGGCCCCGAAATGTCACCAGGCTAGGGGTACCCAGCCCGATCCCGGACCCCTCGCTGACCCTAATTGCCATGGGTACACTGGGTACATGTCCATTACAAAGGTTTCGCCCTGGGTTGTCCGGGTAACTCAATTATACCTGCAATTAGCGTTGCACCCAAACTGGGTATACCTCAAACAAAAAGTGGGTTTCGAAGCCGTGGGACAGTGATCCGCCAATTTATTTTGTATTAGTTTTTTTGTATTTATTTTTTTACTGATGTACTTTTTTTTTCTCCGACCGCTTGGAAATGTCAAGTGCTAATTTACCACATTGCTACAGTCGCACTGTGTGGGCTAAAATGTCATCTTCTAATCCAGATTAAATGTTATAAGATCTACTGTGTTTATGTAGTTGTCCTATATTAGGCTAAATAGTAATAAGAGCCATACGGAATGCGGTCAGGACAAAAAATAGAGTTTTGTGTTTGTTTTATCAACGGAGATGTAATAAAGGTATCGTTTCTTATTCCCAAGGCTAAAACCATGAACAAAGGTGCTAGTAGCTGTAAACGCACATGTTCAGAAAGACACAAGGAACTAAATTCGAAATACTTAACTTTTTGTTTGCTTCGACAAACTGTTCTAAAAAGTTCGAAACTCGACTACACGGGCAATACGTGGTAATCGTGAGTTGCGTAAAACTAAAACTAAAAGATGATGAACCACAAATAAAACTTGCTAAACAAAGTATAGATCGAACCCCAGAATAAAAGATTTACTCTTTGTCTTCTCCACACAGGTATCTTCGGGCCTGTTTAGAGTGGTCGTCACTTTTGAGGGTCCCTTGGTTTAATTAACGGAAGGATACAAATTAATAACAATAAACAAGGGGATACAATTAAAACCGGCAGTGTCGTGGCCGTGCGAGGTCTTTTATCGCACGTTTAAACATGGTCATGTGATCTCCTCTCGACCAATCACAATGGATAAACTGTCCCGGGTATTTATGAATATATAACTAAAATAAACAGTTACATCACAGTTCGACTTAAATCACCCTTCTGTAAGAATCAAAAGGGACCTTTATAGGAAAATATTGGTTCCCGGCAACCAAAAGTGTACAATTTGAGTTATATTTACCACAGATGAAGTTTCTTTATATACCCTTCAGTGTTGCCGCCTTGGAAAGGTGCAGCCCTAGACCGTATACTGGTGACCAATAATGGAATAAAAAATTCAATGCGCACAAGATCCGTGTGTTTCGTGCCCGTGTATAGAGCCAGCCACACTAAAAGAAAATCCTGGGTCAGTATTGACCCGGGTCCAGGTACTGCAAGGCCTGACCCATTTCTGGGTCAGTATGACCCGGAATCTGTGTAAAAATGACCCAAAATGACCCAGGAATGGATCACAATTACGCAGAATCCGAGTTAAAATCCAGGTCCATTCTGACGGGAGGCTGCCCAAAAACTTTGTAAACATGATTTATCCATGAAACACAAACTCACATGTGGAGATCAAAATCGGCCTCTCCGCTGTCCAGTTTGACAGGTGTGCTTGTGTCATTATATAGAGATTCATCTCTGTTTGGATCCCTTAGTATACCAGTGCAATCGTAACTACTCTGACAAAAGGGACCTGGTTATTATACTCAATGGCACCCTCGAATTGGCCAGACGATCGCGAATTGGTTTGAGAAAACAGGGTATATAAAAGCTTAATTTATAGGTTGTGTAGAAGGAGACCGACACCAATGCCACATGCTACATCGAAGATATTTTACCGACCAAAATATCCCGCGTACAAGGGTGAAGGAAGGCCGGCCGTAGTAACCATACCCCAATTACTGCACCCAATTGACACCCTCGTGTACCCAGTCTCACCCCCACCGTGCCCAACAAGACTGGCAGGTACAATTGACGCGCCACCCTCAGAGACCACCTGGGCTCCTCTCCCACAGGTGAGACCACGACCAGGAAATGGTTCATTTCGACTTAAAGGGAAGACGAGGGTTGCTCAATCACTTCAAAAACTGCTTTCTTTGAGGGCTCTGTATTCAATGTTTTCTAAAAATTGTACAATATAATTTACTTAAACACAAAAGTGTAGATCGGGAAACAGATCACCAATAACAAAAACCCAGTGGTTTAACTAAGGGGGAGGGGCACGAGGGGGCACGGGGGGCACGTAACCCCCTCCTCAAATTGATTCCGTTCCCCACCCCGGTGGCCCACCCCCCACACCCATTTGACATTTTGACTTTTGTATACTTAAAAATACCAGAATAAAATTATCTATTTTATAAACTTTAATTTGATAACTTCAGTGTGTTTTTCATTTACAACACAAACAATGCATTAGCTTTTACACTCAAGTCAGAATATCTGATAAAAAAATAACTAAAAGTCTTAACAAGAGCGCTGAAAAGGGCTTGTTTAAGAGAAATGCAAACGGAAACTACAGTTTTAATTGGCCAGGAATGCCCTTAGAAAATATGGTGCACCCCCATGTGCCCCCCCCCCCCCCGTTAAATGTTACTCTTGTTTCGGCGCTGTAAAAACAAAAGGGGGACAAAGATGAAGTAAATCTATTATCGCTAAGAAACTGAACACTAACATCCGCTAGCGATAATGATTTCGTTTGGTTTACGTCAATGGTTCGATCGGTACCGGGTGTCAATTCATAACATCCGATAAAGCAAAACAAACAAACAAACAAAACAAAAACCAGACTCTCCAAAACATCGAGGTTCAGTTACCGGTACACCGCAAAAAAAAAGTTTGGGGAGGAACTTGGATCACGTCCAACAACAATGGTGTAAAAATTGCGGTGGGGATGCAATGCGTCACTAGGACCAGCAGGACAGCCGCATTGCCAAGCCGACCAAGCTTAAGGCGATCCGCAGATTGAGCCAATACATTGGAGGTGTTGTTGCCGGCAGAAAGACAAACAAATCATTATATTTCCCCCAAAAAGCAACCTAATACTTGACTTTTCCCTCCCTCTTTCCAAACAGGAAGACGATGTTGAACTTTCAATTCTGAGAAGGGCAATGAAACTAAGCTGGCATCCTGGTCATTCAAAACGTTGTGTTGCGAAACCGAAGTTAACATCCTGGAGTTCCCGCGAAAACACTAAACAGATTCATAAAGTGTTGCGAAACTTACGTCATGAGCCCTGTACGTGCCGTGAAAACGTACTCACAACGGCGATCAAATCAAGACACTGTTGCATCAAAAGGAGTTACTTCACAAAAAGTTTTTTATTTTTAAGTTCATGCGTTCCAAGTCTGTTTGATAGCAATTAAGAGATCTGTGAAAATGAACAATCAACAAATCGGGGAAAATTTCTGACAAGTCGTAGGCTTACCTACACAGCATTCACAAACAGATCTCCAACACAAGAATAAATAACGCTCAAGCTTGTGTAGTTTCGGGCATAACGTGCATTAAATACACACACAAAAAGTGCCTTTTTCCTTTAAGTTGGTCCATATCCAAAACCCTCGTATATAGGTCAACTACCCGCTGGCTTCCATTTGCGTTAAAAATCACTTCACCTGCAAATGACCACTCCGATCGCCGCGTACCTCTGAGTAGAATCATGCCCCTGGCGGCGGTCGATGTGAACGGTACGATGAAATGGCCAAGCCACGGTGACTTCGCGCCACCCATGGAAACTCGTAACAACCGTAATTTCCCCCTTAATCTGGTCACAGGTAACAGAAAACTGTTTCAGTTTGTCGGGTAATCTAGCTCGCCTGTGTTGGTTACGAGGTGCCGCGGTTTGGCCATTTTCTCATTATCGCGAGTTCAAGTCACAGGGGCCCAGTAATTTTTCAGATTTCTTCTGTTTGTGGTGTTATGGTGGCTTTACTGTCTGCGTTAGAAGTCTTATAACATTGTTAGTATACCCACGACCACCTAGAAAGCCAACTGTCTGGACTAGCACACACGTTTTGAAACCGGATTTAGTTGACTCTGTAAACCAATTTGTGGAAAAGGTCTACCAGACAACAAAGTTCAGATAAAGTTTTCAAAATGTTATTTTGGCAACAAAAGGTAGGCCTATTAAAGATGAAAATTCATTTTTGTTGTAAAGGAAATCATAAACATGACTTATATTTCCTTGAGAACAAGGTTGATGTAAACCAGGGTAACTAATGTAAGCTCTGTCATCTACAAAATGTGCGTTGATTTTACTCTCTGTTTGTTTCAGACCATGAATGCACACGGCCATCTTTGAATTTCGGCTACGGACATCTCAGGAGAGTTATGTGCACCCCCCCCCCGAAAAAAAAAATTAAAGCATCTGAATATCAATTTAATGTTAAGTCTCACTTCAGGGCATGTGGGGTGGTTTTATTGCACAGAAAATGTTCAGGAAAAAAAGAAGGCTTTTATAACAGCCGAGTGCATTTTAATATCTATCAACAATTTTGTTTGCTTTCCTGTTTAACGTATTTTGTTGTCATTATACATTCTTGTCTTATTAGTTCACATTTGTGATTGTTTGCAGTTGGTACCCGCGTCACCGTCTTATCATTTAGCTTTTTACTGCCGGTTTATTTTAAATTATTTTTAAATAAATATGAATGACTGAGAATAGTGTTGTAAAGTGTGTTCTAAATCGAAATCTATACCAACATTGTCCCTATGCCGTGTTAAAAACCTCAAAAGTGCTATTTGCAAATAAGCACCGGGAGAAAAGCGCTGGCTTTTTTATTTTTTTTTTATTTCAAATCAAGTTTTGAAGTTGAAAGTGCGAACACCCCCTTGTCCCCTGGGACACCGCCCACCCCCTAGAATTGGTACTATTGAAGATCAATTCCATGTTCCTCCATTTATGAACGCAGAAACTAAAATATTGACACATCTTTTGAACCACTTGATTGAAGTACTGTCTGCAATATAAAATCGTGAACAACAAACGTTTGGGAGGCATCTAAAACAGTATTTTATTTTGTTCATTTATCTATTTATTTTAAATCTTCGGACAAAAAGATTGTCCAGTTCGAAATTGTTGATCCCCGATTCCTGCGGTATCAATATTTCTGATAAAGGCGCGTTATAAACGAGTGGGGGAAAAAAGAAAGAAAATAAAACCACACCATGACCTAATACTTTCGCCACTAACACATTCGTTAGTAACCAGATAGTCTACGAAATTTGACAGAAGGCCTTCGTGGGTAGACCGCTTCAGCTGATCGTGATTGCCTAGATTACGTCTTGCGATTCGATATCGTCGGATAAACTAAATCTCCTTTTCGCCCCAATTTTTCTCACCTGTATATGCTTCTGAATTCTGGCACTTTCTTTTGCACTCACACAAGACACCAATGTGGTGAATTTACCTTGTACTTGGATAGTTGGCCCTGGGTCATCCGGACGGCTTTAGGGACCAGGGGTGTTTAAAAAATTTCTGCCGGCACACGGCTCAAAGTAACTTACCAGGACATGCGATTATTAAATGAGACTGCAATAAGGCAATATATTGAAAATTCAGGCAAAACTCAATATGCAAGCTGTTTAGTTTAATTGGAGAAACACTAATAATAGTTGCTAGCTCAGACACCACTGACCGAGCTTCGATTTTCTAGCTCAATCTGACCTTTCCATTGTATTTTATGCACCATTTCCTCTACTGCGAAACACGCTCAAACTTTACCAGACATTCATGCAGACTGGATTACAAAATATTGACTTTTATGGTGGGTCTGTTGGTGTTAAAGCAGTTACGTCATTACCAAGTGATAATAACGTAGGCCTTTAGATACTACAGCGCATTAAGCCCTGCTTCGTCTATTGCTATGGCTCGATTAATATTTTGCACATACATGTACTGTATCCATAGCCAAAGTCGCCATAGCACAATAGAGCACTCTTGCTTAAAGTGTGTCCCTGTTGTTAGACTAAGTTTACCGACAACCCCCCCCCCCCAAAAAAGAAGAAGCTACGCTCATGAGTAGGGCGACCTCAAGAGACCATGCAGGATAACATTGGGCCTTGTTCAAATCATGCCAATTCGGCCCCGGGTATAGCCGTTGCCTGCAATGATAACGTTGAAGAATAAACATTTTCCGGCAATCAAGCCTCCACTGGGCATGTACCTTTGGATATTTACTGACTCTCTTCAATGCAGTCTCGAAAGCACCTGTACTCGTACTCAGTACTCGAACTCGAGTATACCGTTTTAACGGTGTACTGGTATCCGTACTCAGCTAGCAAAATAATCGTACTCAACTTACACACTCGACTAAAAAAGAAATCTGTACTCGAAGTCACGTAGTCGAGAATCGACTGAAAAGTTACTTGGACTCGATTTGGAGTACTCGTGGTCAAAACACTGCTTTCCTTTCCGCTTTCCCATACGTGAGTTAATGCCAGGAATAGACTGAGGAATAAAGCTGAGTGGAAAACGTAGTTTTGAAGCTGTCTTTCTCTGATACTTATCATTACAAGCACACTTGTCGTCTAGAAATTAGTTTAAAGATTTGTTTGCAAACCTCATTTTGCGGCTGTATTTCAAAAAAAAAATAATAATAATAATTATTGAACTCGTACTCGTACTCAAACTCGAGGATCCAAGTACTTGGTACTCGTCTGTAGGGCTCCGTACTCGGATATCAAATTACTTTGTACTCGATGGGCCAGATATTCGAACTCGAGTACTACTCAGCTTCCATAGTACTCAGCAGTACTTGATAGTCGACTGAAATTGTACGCGACTACAACACTGACACTAAAATTCTCCAACTAGTCACAATAAAAGAAAACTACATACATGTACATGTATAAGGTACTGAACTTTGAACACGGGGTTTAATACACAATGTGCCGGCCCAGAATTGATCCGGACAAGTGTGCTTTTAGGTCGTGAAATACAGCATTAACAAAGGAAATTTATTACCCATGATTATGGAGTACTGCACTTGTTTATTATAATATCATGTACTAAAATTCAATGTCACATAGTTTAACGATTTTGTACATTAAAACCCAAAACAAAATTGCACTCCATTTTGTCATTGGGTAGGATTAAAACATGCAACGTTACTCTATTTATGCCTTGAAAGCACAGAATAACCGAACCACTTATCGCAAAGATACAACTTAATACTGATAAATAAAATGTATTCCGTACAAAATATCGCAATATACAAGAAGATAATACTTTTTGTTAATCGCTAAAAAACACGTGTACAGCTAAGTTGCCATAAGTGTATTATGATTATTAAGACCTGTATTTCAAAAATAAATAATTAAAAAGGCACTTTCACAGGAATGTTTTCTATACTTAAAAATATATATGGAGTTAAACTCCGTACATTTATTGATAAGAAGAAATATTGTCACTTTTTTGGGTTGAACCCATTTAAAAAAAAAATCTACCCAGTCAGTTTCCCTTGTGGTTTATTACTTTAAAAAAAGACTAAAACAATAATACAAACATAAAACGTTCACCATTCTTCCATTTATATATGAAACTGGAATTCTAAATTCTTGTAATTGTAGCTAGTAGATGTATATAGTACGCTCACCCTCTGTGGACCCGGTTAGAATCCCACCTCAGACCGAAGCAAGTATGTGGATTGAGTGTTTAGTCACAACCTGATTGCTAGGGTTTCCCCCATGTGGGGTTTTCCTCCCACATCTACAATTGTCTAATGTTGTTGGCGCTTATTGCGCTGATGAATGTGTAATTAAAATATCAATTTTGTTTTATATGTAACAATAGATAAATCATCTCTGACTTGAGTTTTGTTAATATTTCAGCTAATCCTATACATTTTTTTTCTCGGCAGTGTTTTCTCACAACGGAGACCAGGAATGGAACCGCTGTAGAAAACCATTATCACACGAAAGCCTCCGTCGTCAAATTTTTATTAAGAGAGAGAGAGAGAGAGAGAGAGAGAGATTAAAAAAAACATCCACGGCTCAAAGTACTGTTTTAGTGTTTACGAGATTACAGTAGAATTACAAAATTTATTGTTAATATTGGGGGGGGGGTCATTTATTAGATTTTCTTTGTAGAAGTACGAAAACTAAAACAGAAATACTGCGAACATCGTTGTAAGCAAAATGGCGACGCCGGAAACAACTGGTACAGTGGCTGCTCCTGGTGTGGTTTCCGCCTCCATTGTTGTAGATTGGACTCCAGGAAGAGAACCCATCGTGACACTGGGGTCATCCACTACGCGGATCTTCCATCCCAGAAATCTGTGCGTGTAACACTGATTCCAAGAAATGACATTCGATAAGTTTCGATTTGTTTTGTTTGCAATGAATGTTTCATATCTTTAGTCCTAATATTCCTTACCTGATAGTAAACCAAGTTTCGATTTGTTATGATTGCAATGAATATTTCATATCTTTAGTCCTAATGTTTCTTATCTGATAGTAAACCAAGTTTCGATTTGTTATTGATTGCAATGAATGTTTCATATCTTTAGTCCTAATATTCCTTACCTGATAGTAAACCAAGTTTCGATTTGTTATTGATTGCAATGAATGTTTCATATCTTTAGTCTTAATGTTTCTTATCTGATAGTAAACCAAGTTTCGATTTGTTATTGATTGCAATGAATGTTTCATATCTTTAGTCCTATAGTTCCTTACCTGATAGTAAACTAAGTCTGGTGTGTTACCGTCTGGTGTCCAAGTTAATACTCCTGGAGAGGCCATTGGATCAGTGCACTGGAGTTCCAATGTATCTTTGAAGGTTGCGAAGCTGTCATAGTTATCCGGGGAGGTTCCGATGGTTTTAGGGCGCCACTCGCAGTATGGACCAACTATGATTGAAAAGCATTAACAACGTAAAATGTAATGAAATTTGATTCACTTAGTTTAAATAACGAAGAAAAGGTATAACCGAAGGAAGACAATTTTAAGCGTGCTAATTAATATCTTTTAGATAAACATGATAAGAAAGGGTTTAATTTTTAGTGTTTCCTACATGACGAAAGGACAGAAACAAATCAACAGCACCAATGACGACGACAAAACAACAATAATGACAGCGACAAGAACAACGACAACAATTGAAATCATCAACGATCAATACCAACAAAGGCCAAGACAGTTCAAAGATCGTATAAAGCTTTTCGTAAAATCAATTTTAAAATGATATCGTCTGTCGGTGGTTTATCTCAAACCTCTTCTGAGGTCATTTGTTAGGAAAAAGAAAACCGACATTTCCGGGAAAACAGGTTGAGCGCAAACAATGACACAGAGCACCTTATGGGGTCAAACAATGAGGCTGATAATTTCGAAGCCACAAAGTAATGTTATATTGCCTTGATGATATGAAACATCATTTAGTTCTTGAAATGTTTTTCACTTATTCCAGTCATGCAGCTTTCCATGAAAACACTGCGTCCTACCAAACGAGAATTCCTCACACAAGATAAAGGTGGTCGCGTTATCTGGAAATCGCTGAATAACATTTTGGTTTTAGATAACGCATTTTCGGATATTAATAGCAGGGGAGGGAAATCAAATTTAGATACATCTCTAACAAAATATTGGATGGGGGGGGGGTAACATTTACTTTAAGTCCTACTTCATCGTCTCCTAGTTCAACTAACCTTCCATCCCAGCGTATATTTGCACGTTCTGCAAAGATAAGAACAAATATGGATCATTAAACAAATATATATATATATATGTTCATTGCCAAACTTAACATTTTCTTTTCATTTCACCTTTTGATCAGCAGCAAATTTTAAAGTTACAAAATGATTTCGAATTCCAGAATGCAAGTACACTTGAAAAAAAGAAAAAGCATAAAATACTAAATTTCCTGTGAACCTTTTTGTACATGTACAGCAATATTAGATGATAAAGTACAATAGTACGACCCAATCATGACATCATCGGTCAAAAGAGTTCGTCATTGCTACACGAGGCAATTTGCAATTAACAGGCAACTACTTCAAGACAATTTGCGAGAAGGAAGTATTTTTGGATGGGAAAGTAAAGTATTCATTGTATATGCTGCCGGTGTGGCAGGAGATTCTATCCCCCAATGCGGCGAACTGTGTAAAAAAATTCTTCTGATATAGCGCCCTCTTTTGAGTTAACCTCCTTCAGCCCATGTTAATTTTCCATATGGGGGGACAGAATCTCCGGGGAACCGTTTTTCCTATGACACCGGTATGGTCTTTGATACGGAGTGCAGTTGGTTGGCCCCAAGTTTCTAGTACAAACTTTTGCTTGACAAGGCCATGTTAGAGTCATGCCACACGAGACAATTCACAGGTTTTCAGTTCTTGGCCTTTTAAACAAAACAAAAACAAACCATAAACCAAAAAACTGTCCATTCGAATTCACTTATAAGTTATCCTCGACAAAACCGACCCTGTTTAGAGAAATGGATATTATGCTATCGAAGTGGAGTGCAATGCGTCGTCTTTGCTGACCACGTGAAGGCGTAGGTGAACTGAATCCCGTAATTCAAAACACGTACACGACCTGTTCTACATTGTTGTTATTGTTAATTATATATCATTTAGTTGGCTATTGATACAGTTTGGAATGAGATGAAAATAATTGTAATTTTGGCGCAAGAAAGTTCGCTGTTCAAAGCGCCCTCATGCGGTCTAAAACTATTATGGATTATTGTTTGCCTCAAGCAAAAGTTACTTTGCCTGACAATGCACGTTACACTGATGGTATCAAAGTTTGGCGTCTTACATATTGCTCAGCTGCCGTTTTCTGGGCGTGGCCTCCCTCCGAATCGTCAGTGATGTAGAAGGGATGGTATTGGGCAGACAATGCCCGGTCATCCCCACCGTAGATTTGAAAGGTGTAAGTGGTACCTCGCTGGACTGTGATCTCTGGGATCAGCAGTTCATTGACGTACCAAGCAATACCCCAACCAACTTTCCCTAGAGATAAAGGGGGAAACAATGTGCGTTATTTTAAAACATCAAACTTTTCGACAGTTATTTGTGAACCATAGTACCATTTGTGTGTAACTAAAGGGTGTGCACAACATTGGTAAAGTTCAAGAAAATAAATGTTCACAGATTTGCCGTAGTTCCTTTAGTCTGGCAATTTACTTTCGTCACAGCGTCGATATACATTTTCATCAGTACATACTAAACAATTGTTGATGGCAAATTATTGATGAGCCCCCAACTAATCAAATACTTGTTCTTTTAGATGTTAAACAGTGCGGCCCTACCATTGCAAAACAGCCCAACTCAAAAAGATACAATGTACAATGTACATGACTCAAGACAGCGATAAGCTGTGTGTTTTGCCATGAAAAGGGGATGAAAGTGTAAAAAGAGGCCAAGATAGGACATGGCATGTTCAAAACCATACACTGTAATTTTAAAACTAGTAAAAACGTCTTTAAAATTCAGAGAAAGCATCCGTGAAAACAACAAAAAACGACCTAGTACGCTTTGTATTGTCAAAGATTTCATGCACATTAGTTTAGATGCTTAAAGGCACAGTAGGCCTACATGTTTGGCAATTGGAGCCTGCTGATTGTGGTAATCATATACAAATGTAGGAACATAAAATAAAACTAACCTGTGAAAATTTCACTTCGAAAGATGGTCGCTTTTTTAGATATCACCGAAAACCGGAGCGAATATTTCCACGCAGGAAGAATATTCCCCATAGGAATACAAAGTCTGAGAAGCGTTTCTGAACGCTTCTCAGATACAAATTTTGGGGAATAAAAAGTGATATATTTTCCATAACCGTAGCACTTCAAAGTTAAAAGTTTTTCAAAATTCATTATACTACCCAAAGCTGCTGTACTTCTTACCAAGGGAGTTTTTATTGCTATTAATTTTCAGAGTAATTACCAAACGTGTACTGTGCCTTTAGATGGCTGCATTTGAAATAAGCAACGATTATTTTGTGGGGTCTTATTGTTATTGTTATGATGCTACTTCAACTTTCAACTTGGTTTCAGAGGGCAACATTTCCCTAAAATACCAGTGTTGATTTGAGCTTTTATCCCTAGAGAGATTTCAATGATCCGTCCTACCAGTAATGCCAGTATAGCCGCGTTCTCCACCGGATTGCCCGATCTGCACGGTGAAGGTTGTAGTGCCCTCTATGCGAGACGGTGTCCAGGATGCCATTGGACTGGCAGTGCCGGATGGGCTGGCAATAAACTCTGGACAAGAGGTGGCGCCCTGGCGACCGAAGTTTAGTTTCAGACTCTCTGTGGGGGAAAAAAAGATAAGCATAACGTTGCCATATATTTGATGCCGTTATGGTTTTAAATTAAATCATATCCCACACGACATATGGGGACATTAGGTATAGCACATCTGACCTGATGTAAAGTGACACAATAAATTAAGAGTATTTTTAAAGGTAGGGCTATAGATTGGTTTTGTCACTGCAATGCTTATTTAAAGGAAACATTATAACGAAAGATACAATGTGACATGTTAACGTTCAGCTGAATAAAGTGTCTACTTGTTGAGAACACAGCAACAAATTGCCACAGTATTTCTACAAGAACGTCAAATTAATCCACGTTTAGAGAGGTTACAGCGGGTACCAACCGCGTCTCTGGCCACAGCATTTGCGAACGGACACCAACCCACATAAATTTGAGAAACGATTCTTGCATCATTCGTTGCTTTCTCAGATTCAAATGTTTTTGGGTGTAAAATAGTTTATATTATCAACAGCTGTTTCAGTGCTTCTTATCAAGTAAGTTTTTATTGCCATCATAAATATTTGGAGTATTCACCAATCCATGACCCTACAGAACAAAAACATATAATTTCCCAAGTAAACTTACCTCTTGGAACGGTAGTGTGTTTGGCAACTAGTCCGTCAGGGTTGATAGGTCCCAAAGCCCAGGATATGTAAACCTCACGATCAGTAGGTATCACTTTATCAACGCTGTCGCCTTGGATTAAAAGAATCACCGTTCTTATTAGTTACATGTGGTAATTTGATACCCTTAGTTAAACGGTGCACATAACATCGGTACACTAAAACAAAACACCTAGGTCAGAATTGACCCGGATTTCAGGTCCCAGGGGATTAACCAATATCTGGGTACCCGGAAACTGGTCCCAAAATGGGACTTGGACGAGAATTCTGCGTCAGTTTGACCCACTTCTAGGTCATTTTGACACCTTTTCTGGGTCATACTGACCCTGTAAAAAAGTGTCAGGCCCTGTGGGACCCGGATTCATGTAAATTCTGACCCGGGAGTTTTTTTAACCTTGCAACGATACAGCTGTTTGGTCCTAACGAGCACACAGTTTCCTATCACAGACGTGTGGCAGGCTCATTTTGATAGGGTCTCTTAGGGTCTGTTCTGCCTTTAATATCTCAATGATTTATGTTTGCTAAACCAGTCTACTGTCAGCACAAGATCACAAGACCTTCATTCACAAAAGCCCATTGAACCACAGAGCGAGGATCAGACAAAACATGCCTACACCAAGCGGTAACTCACTTACACCGAGATAGGAATTGGCATTTTTTTTCACCACCCCTCCTGACCAAATTGACGACCCCTGTTGATTGGCACCCCTTCTAGAACTTGTGTTATGGTACACTGTATGATATCATGGAGTATCACGGGGTTGGGAGCTACCATTTTGTAATGGTTGTGTTTTTCTTGATATGTGCCACAGCTCTGTGGTGACTCACTCGGTGAGTGTAAGATCAAAAATATAGATATTCAGAAACTCGCATAATATACAAATGACATGGTATTCAGATTGTCACGGTGTAAAAACTTCCCTTGAATTATTTTTGCTTAAATTGCTATATTTTTTTAGAAATCACATTTTTGCGAGTGCAAAACCAGATGTTTGAAAACACTGAAAATGTATAAGTTTCTTCCCCACTTTTTGTGTGTGTGTGATTCCGATGACCTAGTTTGCACAAAGCGCGAATACTGATCTTTGATAAAAACGTTGGCCGAGTGCCCTAACTTCAACAACTAGTCTGAAGTGTAAATGCTAAAGTATTTTTTATTTGTTAAAATCAGAATTCAACTGTACCTGTGTTTAGTGCTCTTGTGTAGGATATGCGTACAATACCGTTATCAGAGACTAAATTGTCCACCACTGCGTTATTTGTCCCGCCAACAGCCGCGGCACTGTCCGGGCAGGCCCCGGTACCGCTGGAGCACTGAAAGTGAAGGGAAATTGTATACATGTAGATATCCTTTTAACGAAATTCCCGGTAACCTCTGACGAAGGACACTCACGTAAAACTGAATCGAACTAATTTGCACAATACTTAGAAATAATTAACATCAACTTAAAATAATTCTTTCGTTAATTGAATTAAAAAATCGATATCAAATTTTCATAAACATAACTCATTAGTCGTTATATAAAAAAAGTATTAGTTAGTCGTCATTTAATACGTTACGAATTTGTGACGTCAAAAGTTGCTTCACGTTTTTGCTTTTCCATGAAGTATGAACGGACTTTATAATACTTAAAAAGGGAAGAAGTTAGGCCTGCTACTAACGGATGTGGCTTATACTTAGGACATAATCAAATATGACAATGTCATTAATGATCTTTGGTTAAATCTATTCAAAGATGAATAAATCAACAGTGAAAAATTTTGGTGAATGAATTACTTACCTGTGCTTTAGATTGAAGCCTGTAGTCTTCGGCCCTAGCGCTCATCGACGCGGTGTCCATCCACGCAACCACAACGTCCGATCCCTCCATTAGGGTCCTCGTGTTGGAGCCGCTCAGGCCGAACGACATGTAGTTACCGGGGTCGACTCGGCCGGCGAGTTCTACCTTGAGGTCGGTGCCGTCGACTCTCCACTTAACTTGGTACTCGTTCTCGGACAGTACTTCGCATTGGAATACGGGCTTTACGGAGGAAACCAACATCATTATTAAGCACCTGTGGAATTCGACTAAAGTCTACAACCAACATGTCCACTTCGGCTGTTAAATTCACAACGCTCAAAGCTCAGGTCAATACTAAAAGTATGAAGGATACAAAATCTAGGGGCGAACGTTTGAACAGACTTACACGTCCTATTCACAAATCAACTCAAATACAAGAAGACCTACTCTATGTAAATAAAAACGGGCGACACGAATGGAATAATATTAAATGTTACAATCAGGTTTTACACGTTAATTTTACATGTGAACAATGAAGGTGAAAGAGAACAGTGAACGCATCGATATCATTTTTACCATCAGTTTCGGGACAGCGGGCACGTTGAGGGCGCTCGACGTAAATGATATGTGACCGAAGTTCTGCCGGGCCGCCACGCACCACAGACCAATGTTGTTGATGTCAATAACGGTCATGCCTTCCGGCATCGTGACCTCAACATCCTGTCCAGTAAAAGCATTTACAATCCTCTGGTTTCTGCCGGTAGCCGGTAAGCTGTGTGCGGGGGGGGGGGGGGGAAACACAAGTTTTGTTTTCAATAAATTCCAACAGAGTATTGTGGATGAAATAGTCTGGACCCTTTGTACTAAATGAGAATCGAACCTGTTTTGTTATTGCGTGTAAAGGAACCTGTCAAAGATAACCATGACGAGTCAGATGCCAGTTGTTAAAGGCTATATTGACTAGGTATTGACTATGCTCTTTTGCAGTCAGGCACAAACCCCATTTTTATTTTTCAGTTTTTCTTTTGCCTATACGCCAATGTATGATAAGCGCTGTTAACTCAGTGCATTTACTCTCCGAAAAAATGGATGGGCTTCGGCCTACATCTGCGTTAAATGCGGCGTCTTCACCCGAGGAGTCTTGATGGACACTTTTCTACCCCTCCTCAATGTCTACCCCTCCTCAATGTCTACCCAAATTTCAAAACATCAGACTGCCATCTAAGAGGTAAAACAATGATGAACATTGAAAACCCACTTCTAATATTACGCGCGGCGCACAGGATGGGCCAATGAGCAACCTTCTTTTGACCTCTAGCAGAGGGTACCAAACTCAAATGACGTCATGCGCGTAAGGTCTACTACCAAACCACAGTATCTCGAGGGAACTTACTCTGGTTTCCATATCAGCTTGATGCCGCTCGTGGTGGGAGTAATTCCGGGTCCTGCCCAGAAATATGCATCTAGGAAAACAATCATAACAGCCAAGGAGACGGTTAAGCTGTACTCGTGTATAACCATCTTACAATTACAGTCTCGTTGGCTGGTTTTGTCGCGTATACATACAACACGCGGACAGCATTGGTAAATGTCAAAGACCACTGGGGCCGATTTCACAAAGAGCTAAGAATTGATCTTTACCGTTTAGCAGTCTAAATAATTGCTAAGCTAAGTGTGATGTCACAATACAAATCACTATGGTAATACTGACCACTCACCATAAGATGAATCGTTAGTGCTTTGTGAAATCCCAGCTTCTGAACTTTAAATCTCACGAAACGTACACGAAATAAACTTGTGAAAGTTTAAGCTAAGTCAGACATAGACTCATAAGAAAATAGTGGAAACCCATAAGTTTTCACTGTTTTTAAACATCGAGCTTGAACTCGCGAGGTCAAAACTAACTGTTTTACTCATTTCAAAAAATCTATAGGATTTCAAGAACAAATATTTAAACGCCATGTAAGTTATTTGCATATTTTTGAACACATTTGTTATTTTCAATTAACGTTGTGGCGCACTCTATAAGTGTCCAGTTTCAATGATACAAGATATTTTGTAAAATGACCAAAATCCAGGGGTAAACTTTATAAATCTGCTTCAACAGGAAAAAACTGCTGTTTATTCTAAAGCAAAACATAAGCGGGAACCAGTCACAAACCATACGCAATCCCATGGTATGGTATTTTTGATGGTAACCCTTTTCAGAAAGCAAATAGTTCGTGCAAATCAGTAATCTCTAGCTGAAAGACGGTGGTAATTCGTTTACCATTGGTTATAGAAACATGTATTAAATAAATAATAATCGTTTAATGTTTTGCGTTGCCTATGTTGTCTTATATTTTGTATTTTGTGACGATTTATTTATTAATTCTAGTTGTGAAGCCAAGGATTCTCAGAAAACTGAACTTAATCACTCTACTAGCCAAGAACCCTATGGAGAGAAGACAAAGAAGGAAGTTTAAGTTTTAGATGTGGAAGCAAAACCCCAGAGAAATATTCCAGGGGAACCCACGCAATCACATAGGGACTGCACAACCCAATCCACAAAGAGCCCTTCCGGCTAGATAAACCCAGGTCATAGAGGTGGAAGTTGAGGAAAGATACTTCTACGTCAACCCGACCGCACATTACAAGAATGAAATATACAAAGTAAACTGGCTATAAAGCAGCAATGGCTAGAGTATAGACGTAGTTAGCCATAGCCGTAGCCATAGCCGCAGCCAAAGTCGCTCATGATCTAACTAACCTGGTCCATACCCATCGTAGTACAATCCTTCAAAGCGGAATGTCTTTCCGTCTAGTACCTTGACGCTGTTTGCACTAACCGAGTGGGCAAACGTCGGCAGAGCGCCCAAGTCATGGACGCCTGGGTTGACAAAACTGTCAGCTATGTATAAGTTACCGAAGTCCGCCTAAATGTAGAAGGGAAGAAAATATCAACGAGTAAGATTTGGGGTTGGTTTGAATTTAAAAACAAATATCATCATTATTTGTTTATCACTATCTAAAAAGAAAGAAATAATTTCTGCGAAATTTAAAGGTAGGGTCATACATTGGGCACTTCAAAAATGAATGACCATAAAAACTTTACTTGGTGAGAAGCACTGCAGCTAATGATAGTATAGACAATTTTGAGAAAGGATTACCTGCGAAGTAATACGGTTTTGGTAATTGTTCATCCAAAAACATTGGAATGAATCATTTCTCAGAAGAATTCTGACGGTTGGTGTCCGTTTGCGAATGCTGCGGCAAAAGATGCGGTTGGTACCCGCTGTCACCTCGCTAAAACGTGGATGGACTCGACGTTCTTATGAAAATAACGTGACAGTTTTTTTTTTTTTTTTTCTCAACAAGTAGTCAATGTTTTCAGCTGAAGACTTCACATGTGACTTTTATTGTATCTTTCTTTATAATTGTGCTGATAAATCAGCATTGCTTCTACAAAAACCAAATCTATGACCCTACCATTGTAATACTACTTTCTTACTAAAAATGTGCAATAACAGATAAGAGCCAACCATTGCGACACAGCACGGTAGGCTAACTATTCTGTAAAAAACTCAAATCAATTTGTGGTGATTCACCTGGCAGCAAAGGTGGCAAACATATAACCGTAAAATGTCGACAACGTCAAATTAACGGGTAGTTTACAAAATTACTGACATTGTACAAAATTACGGGTAACGTAAAATTACGGATTAAGTTATAATAAAGCGCAATGGATGCGGAAATAAACTGTATTTATAACACTGCAATAACCACACCATGTACTACCTATCGAATTCAGGTTATGTTGAGCAGATTTTTTTTTTTTTGAAAGGGTACCCGTAACGTTTATTTTCATATAGTTAAACACCCAGAATGTCAGACAAATTAACCGTAGAATTACTGTAATTTTTTGTGTACAGCGTAGGATTTCAGGCATGATATATGGCTCTTGAAGAATAATAGTAGGAAAATTATATTGGGTAGAAGGGCTTACCGTATACATGTACATGTGGTATAGGCTTTTATAGACTTTTCTGGCTATCCCCCAAGGGACCCCCCCCCCCCGATATCAGACTTAAGTAGGAAGAGTATCATGCCGGTTTTGCTTTATACTTACACCAAACTCGCGACACCATACCGACAGCCACTTGTAATCCGAGACTGTCTTACCCTCAGGAAGACTGACCAATAGTTCTGCATCTCTATACAGACCCAATTTGACATCACTGTATGCGCACCAAACAAATGGAGAGAAGAAAAACAATATATATTAAATAATAAACACAGTCAAGAAAGTACAATCGCAGAGAAACGGGTCACAACATAAAATACCATATAATTTCAAAGACTGGTCCGTGCTGAATTTTGCAAACTATTTCACTGATTTCTCCAAATCTGTAGCATTTCAAGTAAACAATATTTTGGGAAGTATGATAGTATACCATGTAAGTTAAGTGCAAATCTGTAAACAGTTACTCTCTTTTTTCTCAATGTTGTGCACACGGTTTAGTACTTACGGGTTGGCAGGGTCGATTGGCAATATAGTACCGCTATCATCAGGCTCATCTGTGTCCCCAATCCATAAAAATGCATCTGGTGGGGAAATCGTGACAATTTACAATCGATTATCTATTGATGTTCAAATGATAGTGTAATTAATCCAGAAATGGATGCGGGAAAGTCCCACAGCTATTGTTTTTTTGTGTGTGACAGATGGGCAGGTTTATACATTAATGTACTCTAAAACGAATTTGTGTATGATACAATTCCACTCAATGTCCTTGTTGATCATTTTGAAAAAGGGAACAAAATGTCTTCACAATAAGCTTTTATGAGAAGAATTTATATATTTTTTCAAGGAAATGGGAACACTGGAAGATTACATAAATTAATCACGGTGTCGTCATTGGTACTAGGTTTTCCTCACAACCAGCTATGGGTAGTATCCCATTTTGGTGCTAGATGAAGGTGCTAAAATTATTCCTGTTAATCAGACAATCCGCAAATTTTGTTCAACTCCGGGGCCCAATTTCAAAGAGCTGCTTGTAAGGTAGGGTCATAGATTGGTAAAGTACTCCAAAAATAAATGATGGTAAAAATTTACTTAGTGAGAAGCACTGCAGTTGTTGATAGTAAAACACATTTTGAGAAAGGATTGGTTGGTTTGGATAATTTTTCAATCCAAAATATTTGAATCTGTGAAACGATTCATGCATGAATTTGTTCTCAGATTTCTAAGGGTTGGTGTCCGTTCGCGAGGGCATGCTGTGGTCGGGGATGCGGTATGGTACGCGCCGTCACCTCTCTAAACGTGCATGGATTTGACGTTCGTGTGAAAATACCCCGACAGTTTTTTTTTTGCTGTTTGCTCAGCAAGTAGACTCTGTGTACAGCTGAAACGTTCACGTGTGACGTTTATTGTATCTTTCTTTACAATTGTGCATATAAATCAGCATTACGTCGACAGAAACTAATACATGAGCCTACCTTTAAACATAACATATTGCTTCAACATTTTCTGCTTAGGACTGTTCATGTCAGATAGCACTTTTGTTGGTAACCTTACTTTGGTATTAAAACATAATTTGTTTTTGTGCTTGGCTACTTTTTGTGCTTTTAAAGCAGCTCTGTGAAAATGGGCCCAGAACTTGAGACCTACGCACAAGACGACTCATTAAACCAAAACGAATGCAAGCTTTTTGACTCCAATCCTACCTGGTGCCGTGCCATCGTACGAGAATCCTCGTATGAGTAGACGGGACGCGTCTACGGCGTACACGGTGCCCGTCACATCGTGGAACACCGTTGACAAACTACCAACGCTTGCACCATAGTACGGCTCTGCATGAGAGGTTGTAAAGGCTGTCAACGAAAAATGTGGGGGAAACACAAGTTTAGAAGAAGGTTAAACCATAACCACGTTGAGTTTATCTGAAAAGCGTATTATATTTAAGAAAATGTTTGGGTATGGACTGATTGCATGGTGGGGAAATAATCTTGAAGGCTTTGCGGTGACACCGTGAAAGAATCGCCAAAATATTAATGATCATGTGGTGGTTTTGAAAAGAACTGGTGGTGGCGTAAAAACTCGACGGTTAAAATAGCACGCTATGACAATCTTCAGGAGATTAATAAGTACCTAAAACAACATCGAAACGATTAGGCATATATAATATTGAAATTAAAAATTAAATCTTTGACGAGATTAATATCTGCAAAAAATAGTTAATGGCCTGACGTTTCGATCCTAGCGGAGTCTTTCTCGAAAGCTGTTAAAGAAAACACAACACACATAAACAGGTACATGTATACTGGTGTAACAGAAGCAGTCAGGTGAAAAGTGAAGGAGAGAGGCAGAATGCTCTCGGAAAAAGCAAGGGATGAACAATGAAGAAGGAGACAAGAGATGGGGTGGGGGGAGGTTAAGGGCAGGGGCTGGTAGATAGAAATCTAAGAAAAAAACGATGTTTAATAATTAATCCTTGAATTTGCTTTCGAGGTTAGGCAAGAATGACCGGCAAAGAAAGACTCAAGGTCTGTGTTCAGTCAACGACGACACTTGCCTCCACTCTCAACCATTCTTACCACCTTCACTACGGGGTTTCTATGGCAACTATATATTGAAGAGTAGAGCTATAGAAAATGTTACCATGGTTGCATTTCAGTATGGTTGACGAGGTGCTTGTTATAAAAAACGGTTTCTATTGCAAATATATTGAAGGTTAAGGCTATAGAACATGTTCACATGGTTGCATTTCAATATGGTTGAAGAGGGGCTCGTATATAATAACCGGTCTGTATCATTTCTAAAGTACCGAGAAAATAATACAATTTTTACTTAATTTGATTATACGGTTGAGTCATGTTACTGTGCATTTTACATTACTTTTCAATGATGGTATTTTTATTCTTGACATTTTAAACACATTTTTATGAGATTTTTATCCCATAATTTTCCTATTTATATCAAAATTATTCACGTACTGGTTTTTTTAATAGGATTTTTTTATCGTTACTCTTTCCTTATTAATTTGTGTATAGCGCCTTTTAGATGGGTTTTTCAGGAGTTTTAGCGCTATACAAACTGTATACACATATTTGTACGCATGAATAAACATAAAAGGTTTGTTTTTTTAACCTGAATTTCTACAACTCATGCTGTTTTGTACCTCTTTACCTGTCCCTTTAGGGGCTCTGTGGTTTCACAGGGTATAGAGCCCAACCTTTGTCACGGGATTTAAAAATATACCGGTTATATCTGACAAGCTTTAGAAAGCCCGGTTGGTGTAAAAATTTCTTAAAGCGAAAAAAATCACTTAGTGAAAATGTGAACTGTGTTGAAAAGGTCAGGTGTTCTAAAGTAAAGGGATACTACTCCATTGGTTTCCGGATCAGATCATTTATTTCGACCCACTAGTTTTTCAATGCACATGCCATCGAACGTCCTGTAAACATTTTATCAAGTTTGGTGTCCGCGTATCGAAAACGGGAAAACAAGTCGAACGGAGACTATTTTTGTTCTGAGACTTTATTTAAACAAAATTATTTCTAAAAAAATATGCTCACTGCAATTAGAAATACAATTTTTTTCAGTTTTACATTATAAAACAAGTTTGCTAAAACTAACATTGAAACAAAATAAAACTTTGGACGAGGATATTTGTTGTCTGACGAATTAACGCTACAAACCATGCGTTGTAAGGAAGCCTGAATAATGATTTGTTTACTTTTTATTTATTCATAAAAAAATTAGAAAACACTTGTGAATCAAGCCCGAATTTGTGCAACTCCACATACGTTCAACGCTTCTACATGAAATTCAGTTGGGCCAAATTCTTTTGGTCTTATTCTGTGGTTTCTTCGTTGATTTGTTAAATTTATTTTACTTTCATTTCATCGCTACACCAAACTAAAGTTTTTGAAGAAAAAACGTAAAACTCAACATGGATAACAGAGACCAGTTACACCAATGTGTACCGACACCCCTATGTTCCGACACCCATATGCTCTGACACGCATTTGTGTTCCGACACCCCTGTGTTCTGACACCCCTGTTTGGCGACACCCCTATGTTACGACACCCCTATGTTACGACACCCCTATGTTACGACACCCCTATTTTACGACACCCCTATGTTACGACACCGCTTTGTTACGACACCCTTAAGGTTGCTAAATCCTAATCGTATAGATCACCAGGGGTTATCGGAACATGGGGTATACTTGTCGGAACACAGACTAAACAGTAACCGTTAGTTTCTTTAATTCTTGTTGGTGAGATATCTCATTTGGCTTAGTGGTAGATTTCCGCCCTTGCAAAAAGGTCGCTCTATAAATTCAGGCCTATCCTTGTTTGGTAGCTGCCCAGACGACCATGGTAATTGATCAGCGCATTGCAGCCAAATATCCGTCCGGAGGTCAAGCTTCCGTGCACAATTTCGTGAACTGGCTGAATTTGTTTTTTGCTAATTAGCGGTAGCCTACATAGAGATATGCTTATGCTGTGAACAAAAAAACCGTGTCCTTGGCCAGGACGACGCCTCCTGTGCAGAACTTCCTTTGTATATAGCTTGGTATACTCATGGTATACTCAATAAAATCACCAGCTTGATATTACTATTATCATTCTGTGATGTGCACAAAACATGATTTGTAGCGTTCACCGGTCTTGATTTCCTTGAGTATAATAAATATTTGTATTATAAATTTACGCATTTTAAAGGTATTATACACCGGATTGGTAAGGATAAAAGAGCGTTATTGTTTAGTTTTAGTCTGAAAGCATACTGATTAAGAAGTTCTCTAAAACCATTTTTCCCCTGTGAAATAGTTCCCTCTAAAAAGAAAGTCATAACTGAGACAACATTATCTGAAAAAGTTTTTTAAAAATGGAGCAGCTGATTTCAGATGTTACAACCAAAATAAAGGACAATGTGTTTACATGATGAAAATTGTGCGAGGTTTTTCACTATTTTCTCCTGAATCACACAACGGATAGAGCCTAAATTTTCACAGGTTTGTTATTTCATGTTTACGGTTGGTCACATGTGTACGGTTGATCACACAAAACATGAACACTGTCTGCGACTATTTTGTCAGCTCTGCCAATCCTGTATAATACCTTTAATTGGAGATTTAAAATTAATGTCGAAAGTTTTCCTTTTAGTTGGTCACATTTTTTTCTGTTTGTCTTTACTTTGATTATTTAATACACCATTCTGCCACAATTTGTTTGTTGTTCTGTGTAAATTACACCTTTTTGTTCACCGCCTTGGGGTGGTTTCTAGATAACTCGCTCCTCGGGAGTTCACACTCTCCAATCCATAAAGTCTGCATATCACAGAAAAGGGGTATCGCGGCACCAGTCTGGGGTATCTTGCTTGTCTACCATTCAAATCAATACAGCCAAACTGAGGGTGCAAAGAACATTAGTCTGCTCCCCCTTTTTCGGTCTCATAAAAAACGAATCAGCAATCTTTCCGAAAAGCACCTTAGAAATAACTGTGTTTTTGTTACAATTAACAATCTGTTTTATCTCATTGAACCCAATTTCTTCTTTGATTAAAATCTTCTTTTTTTTAAATGAATTTCAGCAAAGTTCACTGTACTCGTTGCCATTTTCGTTCAAGCTGGTTTTTTAAAATACAAGCTTCAGATTTCAACAAAATAAAGAAAAAACACTACAATGTTTGTATTTTCTCCCTGGTTTTTCAGTTTTTATTCTATTAGTTTACTATTGTTTACTAATGTGTCTACTGTTTGCCATTTAACAGTTTAAAACAACTTGCACTTGTACAGTTTGGTTTCGGCCACGAATGGCAATGATGTGGGAACTGGCCGTTCATTTACGTGTAATTACTTGATATTTAAACATTAAGATATGTATAATGTAATTAAGGAGTGTAATCAAAGAGTTGATTAGTTCGTTGCATTATAAAATGTACACATACCTTGGAATACTGCCAGCAAGAAACAAGCAGTCCGAACTGCCATCATCTACACCAAGACTGATAATCAAGGAGTAAACACACAAGAGTGATGCATGTGCTTCCTAGTCATACGAAGCCAGAATCAACGACGACGTGCAGTTGTGTTAAGTGCGGACTGAAAGTTGGGAAGATCAAGATGAAGTCCCAACGTGATCAACAAACGGTGTGTCGATTATGAGCAAGTGATATAAACCATCAACCAAAATGTGATTTTATAGTACGCCGGATGGGCCCGCAAAGGACGTGCCCTTTGATGATTTACGCTGAAATTCTACGTCATGACAAACAACAACAACCCAGAAACCACAATGGACTGTACTACCGCGACGGACGGAACCCAATTATTACATACACCTTTTGGTTTGATTTGACTATTAATAGAAAATACGTCATCAGCAGCCGCGCGTCAGCAGCTACCAGCGCATTGAGGACTAGCACACGACCACGACCAGAGTCATTCAACTGTGACGTGTCTTTCTTCTGCGAACTGTCTGGTATTTTGCAGCTTTTAGTGGCGTAGAGGATTAAGGCCTATTTACATAAGCCGTCGTAGTAAAAAGAAAAAAAGGCGATCACCTTTTAAGGTAACAACCATGTTTAGTAGAGCGACATTGTGGGCTTTCCCCTTGTGCTTTCTATTGTCCCCTTTCTTTAATTGTTCCTGTTAAAAACATCGTGGGGTTAACACCACAAAGTCAAACGACCCCACAAGTACAATTTCTCCCTAAAAATCACTCCATGATGTCTATCTTTGTAAGCACACTAGAATGAAGTTTTGTTTCTTATTAAAGTCGTTGGTACGATCCGACAGCACCGAAACAAACAGTGTGTTTTCGGTCAATACTTCTTCTGATTACCCGTGGCTGTTCTCCTTCTTGCTCCATGCGATCACATCGAAACGGAAGGAAAATAGTGTTAATTTTGATCAGATAAAGCCTTCTGGAGTGAAATGGAAGGTTTGTTTAACCCCATTTCAGGTTTCGGGTCGGGCAAATAATGATCCTAATCTATTGTTCTAACTACCCATCAATATCACATATCCGATTAGTTTCAAAACGAAAATGTATAAAGTTCATATCGGTAAGGCCAACCACTACCTCAGATAAACTTAACTCCACCTGGCTGTCATAGTCATATCCGTTGCAACGCTTTGACTATTTCGATTGAAAATGAAATCGAAATTGAAAAACATGGATAAAATGAACTTGCGAATCCGCCCTGACAAGACATCAAACCACTCTTTGTTGTCTTATAAGAAAATGTTTTAAATAAAATTTTGAAAATGGACCACGGAAATGAATAATTACATGAAGGTAGTGGGTTGATCACGAGATCAAGGTTGGTTGGTTGGTGGTGTTTTTAAAAATCGTGTTCACATCATTGTTGAGTCACTGGTCGTAGGCCTACCGGTACCGTCCGTACTTTGACCTCGGTTGTGTCTTTGTGCTCTCTAAATGTAAAAGAGTGAAAAACACCACTCTTTACATTTCGAGTTGTCCCTTAAATGGCTCTTTAAAAAGAGTGGTGTTTATTTCACTCTTTGAGGGGGTTTCACTTCAGGACAGAGTGAAAAACCACTCAAAAAGATGCAAATCTCATTCTAAAAGAGTGGAAGACCACTCGAAAAAGAGTTGTCCCTCATATGGCTCTTCAAAGAGTGTTTTTTCACGCTTTCGCATTTAGAGAGTGGAAACATGTCTTTAGTATAGTGACGTAGGCCAGAAGACCCAACTGTTTCAGCTGAGCAATAGTGTGCATTTTCTTTACTTTGCATCTTTGTTTGTAAGAGCATGGAGGGCATGCCGGGCTGCCGGGTGGTCAGAGTTCAAAGGTGACTTTTCGTGGCACGAATTTCTCGAATGCTCAACTGACAAGCCTGCATCTTTAACACAGAGAATCAAACATAAGTTTCCACATTAAATTCTTCTTCAATTTCTAGTTCTTGACATTTTGAAACAAGTCGTCATATGATTATACATTGTATTTATTTCATTCTTTTTTATCTCACAAGCAGCCGAATGACAACCAGCAGCAAACACTTTAGCAACCAACAATGGCTAAAAAATATGCATATTTAATAGCAAATACAAGTTTACATTAAAATAAAAAATGTTTAGATAAACAAACAAATGATAGACAAGCAATAAAAAATACAGCAAAGCAAAACAAACACACAAACACCCCAGCAAAAAACACCCCTACAACCCCAAAACAAACAAACAAACAAACAAACTAACTAAACAAACCACACCAAACACCCCAAAACACCAAACATCACATTAAGGCCCCCCCCCCCCCACACACACACACACACAACCTTACGGATTGGGTTTGTGGGTATACATCATACTAAACAAAAATACCACAGCAACCAATGCTAAATGCTAAATATTCAAAAATACGTAAAGTCTCTCAGCCAAATAAAAACCAATCATTGAAATATATTTCCAGACAACTAAACTTTAGATTACTTTTAAATTTTTGGCAGGTCAGCCGTTTGGAATTTTGGCTAAATACCCCAGAAAAAAAACACCCCGAAAATGTTTTTTTTCCCAAACCGACTTGCTGCCAGTTTTTATGATGCACTCTTCCAATTCCAAAGCTAAAAAGGACCAGCTTTAAGGCCTAAATTTATCAAATCTCCTCAAAAGTTTAAACACAGTACCCCCAGCTTGTGGTAGATTCTTATAATTACACAATCTATTAATTGCATGACCCCAAAAACTTTAAATTCAAAACTAACTGTGGGTTTATGATAATCAGCTTGAAGCATGAATTTTCGACTACATTTTGTATTTAGTATGGTGCACCCTATAAGGGCAGTCAATTATTCTTTATGGTTAAAAAATTATGCTTAAAATGTTAAGAACAAGTCATTGACTAAATATCTGAAAAGAAAATTGAAAAATGTTATTGCGTGCGTCTACAACAAGGTTAAACATATTGGCGCATACTCATATACTTTAAGCAACGTGAGAAAAAACATGCAATACACACTGTGTTCCCTGCATAAGGCCTAAAAAAAATTGTTGGATTGCCCTTTCCCGACCGACCGTAAAAGTAGCAAAATCTCGGTCGCGTTTTTTGTAATTTTTTTAATTTTTTTTTTTATTTGTTTGTGGTTTTCCCTTTTTTCACTTCAGAATGTTGATTTCATGAATACTTATGCTTACAAAATGGTAAACACGGTTGCCCTTTCTTTAAAATATAGATGACAGACACATATTAACATTTTAGGTTTATATTTCAAAATGCAAACATATCTACTTCACTCTGAAATATTTATGCAGTATGTTTTGGGCAGTCTTTGACATCTCAAAAAATTTAAAATCGACCGACCGACCCAAGAAAAAAATCGGGTGAAAGGGCAATCCAACAAAAAAAAAAATTTAGGCCTAAGAACAGATCAGAAGTTGTATCCCAATCTTCCCTCAAAAGGTTATTTACATGTCTCTTTTTTCAATAATAGGATTATAAAAGTCTTACAAATTATTGAAAAAATCGACAAGAGGGGGGTTAATTATTGTGAAGAAGCTGTAAAAGAGACAGGGGCTTTAAAGACACTGGACACCTTTGGTAATTGTCAAAGACCAGTCTTCTCACTTGGTGTATCTCAACATATGGATAACAACAAACCTGTGAAAACTTGAGCTCAATTGGTCGTCGAAGTTGCGAGATAACTATGAAAGAAAAAACACCCTTGTCACACGAAGTTGTGTGCTTTCAGATGGTTGATTTCGAGACCTCAAATTCTAATTCTGAGGTCTTGAAATCAAATTCGTGGAAAATTACTTCTTTCTCGAAAACTATGTCACTTCAGAGGGAGCCGTTTCTAATAATTATTTTGAGTAATTACCAATAGTGTCCACTGCCTTTAATGGGGAGGGCTTCGGGGGGCAGCATTTGTTTTCCCTCCAACTTTTCTAACTATATATTCGTAATGAGTGAACATTTTTGAACTTTACACAAAATAGAAAACTACATAGGCCACTTAGTTACATTAAATTGTGCTTCCAACTTTCACTCCTCCAATTCCCAAGCTAAATGAGACCAACTTTGAAGCCTAAATATATCAAATCTCCTCAATAGTTGAAACAATTAGAACCCCCAGGCTGTGATAGATTCTTATCATTAAAAAATATATTAATTGCATGACACCCAAAACGTTAAAGTTCAAAAGTAGGCCTATCCCCAAATTACGGCACATGCATTATTTTGCACACATATGGAGGGCGCACGCGATCCGTAACTTGGTGATAGATTATACTATCTGTGGGTTTACAAATTATGATAATCAGCTTGGCGCATGAATTTTTGCCTATTTAGTGTGGTGCACCTTTGTGGGGGTCGTCATAAAAAGGAGAACGAAAAGGAGAGAGAGAGAGGGGGAAGCTAGAGAAAGGGTAAAGCAACATTCTGCAATCAAATTATGTCCAAAATTGCGCCGACGATTGTCTTCAATAGATATTTTCATCCCTGAAAACCGCAAAACTGCTGACCAGACAAATACTTCATGACAGCCCTATACTTATTTTTATTTTATTTTTTGTATACGTGCATTATTTTGCATACAGATGGAGGGCGCACGCGTGCAGTAACTTGGTGATAGTTCATAATTCCATGTACATCAACAGCCCTGCGTTGATCATGAGGACACAGCCCCTTTACGTGTTGGGCCCGTGCAATGTGGATCTACTCGTCAACAGAAGTGAAGATAGTTGGTTCGTTCTTCAAGACCGCCCCGTATGATCCATCAGTACTCACATGGGCTAATCCTAGGAACATACCTAAACGGAATTTTAAATAAAACAACAGAAGTTGTATTTTATTCAACGGTTAAATTCATTCTGAAAACCAGATGTTTATAAAATTAACGGCAGCCCACTACCCCCCCCCCAATTATTCCACCTGAATATCAAAGCCTTGTAAATGACCTCTGATGAAAAGCCCCAATACGAATGTGTAAAAGATTACTGACTCGGACAACACAGTTGCTAGTTTTAATTCAATACACCATGCATTCAATCATTTCAACGGTTTCCACCGGATACTTGTGATGGCTTTCCAAATGTTCCTGTCCGGTATACAGTTTTGCCTTACTGTGCTCCTATTTCCATGTGTTTAATGCCACAGCACCGAATCTGACACCACTTGATTTTTACTTTTCTTGCAATGCCCAGCAAAATTTAAGTCTCCTTTTGAGGGGACTTTTGAGTTCTTGTGAAAACGGAAATATTTTTTTCACTAGAAAACGTAAATTTAGTTAGTTTATTCACAGTATGGTGTGTTAATTTTAAAACTAGGGTTTGGGTTAATAAAAATATACTTTTCGAAAAACTAATCCAGATGTCTCCTTTAAAGGTTTCTTTGGTCAAGAGCAAATTCTTTGATTCTACAATTGCAAGGGGTGAATCAACAAGGCGGACTTACCTTCATTTTGGATGCTTTCGAGAGTGTGTGATACTTTCGTTCCACCTTCACCTGCACTCATTCCATCTTCACCTGCATGCACATGCTTATACCAAAACATTGAATTCAAGGCGATTGGTTTATTTTTGTCGGTCATGCACGCCGGAAAATCCTTCAAAAGTCACAAAAAGAAGAAAAACATAAATTATTTACCATTGATAGTTCATTTCAAATAAAACTCAATTATTTATTATTCAAACAAAATTTTTATTTTGCTGTTTTCTTGATTTTTAGTTTACTTCATTTTTTTTCTTCTTCTGCTTGCAACTTGTAGACTTTATTATAGTGTCTTGTACAATTAGGACAGGGCCGAGATATTGAGAGAGTTGTGATATTCGGTCATTGTGCTCATGATTTGGTTGCATGGTTGCTGGACGCCGTTTTCGTTCAGAACATTACAGAATTGGTTTTTGCTAACAAAAAAAGTTGCTGGCAGTGTAAGCACTTTATGTAATCCACCATATACATAAACTGACAAACCTGTAGAAGTTTGAGATCGATCGGCCATCTGGGTCACGAGAAAATAGTGAAAAACCGACTACACATTTGCATATAATCATGTAGATAGAAGGGATGTTTTCTATTACTATACCTCGTACATATTCATGACCGAGAGTGGAATTCTCACTGGTCCATTCAACATCACGTGCCAGACGCTATATTTGCTGTTTACCAGGCGCGCACGCGAGTATTCACGCACATGGTAAATGCGCATGACAAGTAGACTGTCGCGCCCGGGCGACAGTCTACTTGTCATGCGCTTTACGATCGTGGAACTGTTCACCGGTGTTTGTCCGCATGCGCGAACATCTCTCTAGTGACATCCAACACATGAAAAACTTATCCTGGATGCAATTTATCATTTCACAGTCGTCATTTTCCCCTTGGTCCTAATATTGTACCGGTGACTGAATATGTATGAGGTATAGATAGTTCCCAGTAGACGCCATATTTACTGGCAAATTGCATTTTGGCTTGCAGGTGCGTCAAACGCTCAACTTATTAACGCAGCCGCGTTGTTCATTGACCAATCCTGCAATGAGTTTCGTGAAATGCGCGCGTGTTGCACGCCGTTCTCACACGAAACGCACGACTGTTTGTTCTAAACTGCCCGTAAAGATGGCCGATTTACGTCACACTGCAACCTATCTATAGTAAAACAAATATAACATGGTTTATTTCGGTTGATTAGTCGATAATAGCTCCCTTGGTATTGGAAGTTGACAAACTAGTTCCCGAGGCGAAGGCTTCGCCTCGGGAACTAGTTTGTCAACTTCCAATACCTCGGGGAGCTAATATCGACTGTTCACCCTCAATCATGTTATATTTGTATACTATCATCATCATTAGACCGTGTAAGTTTTATGTAAATCTGTGATCAAAAAGTATATTTTACAAGTTTTTTTCTTACCAATTCTGTAATGTCCCTTTAAGTCTCGAATTAAAACAAAATAGATAAATATATAGACAAAACAAGATAAACCCAATTACTATTGGCACCCGATTCGACTACTTACCGTCATTAATGTACAAATATAACATGGTTTGAGGGTGAACAGTCGATATTGGCTCCCCGAGGTATTGGAAGTTGACAAACTAGTTCCCGAGGCGAAGCCTTCGCCTCGGGAACTAGTTTGTCAACTTCCAATACCAAGGGAGCTAATATCGACTGTTAAACCGATATAAACCATGTTATATTTGTTTTACTATACCTCATAAATATTCGGTTACCACTACAATATTAGGAGCAAGGGGAAATGAGGACTGTAAAATAAATCGATCCAGGATTAGTTTTTCATGTGTTGGATGTCGCTAGGGCGATGTTCGCGCGTGCGGTGAACAGTTCCACGACTGTAAAGCGCATGACAAGTAGACTGTCGCCCGGGCTGCCCAGGCGACAGTCTACTTGTCATGCGCATTTACCATGTGCGTGAATACTCGCGTGCGCGTTTGGTGAACAGCAAATATAGCATCTGGCACGTGATGTTGAATGGACCAGTGAGAATTCGACTCTCGGCCATGAATATGTATGAGGTATAGTAATTGAGGCTATTAAGCAAAACTGCATCGCTAATAAAGACTAAATTTTTCTATGAAATCAAATCTTCTTTTAAAATTATATCTTTACGAAATTCTAGACAATAACAATACCCTTAGCAGTGTGTTATAAATACAACTTCAAAACAAAGATTTTACTTGGAACTAGGATGCGCTTTTTGGGGGGGAAACCCAATTTGCCAATCAAGCCCGATTGTGTGCGACCATAGGTTTAATGGTAACGTGAACGTTAGTTGAGCAAAATTCATAGTTGTTTGCAAGTAACCGGAAACGTAGGTCAAGTCTTATTCTCGGGTTTTCTCTGTGGTTTGTTAAAATGTTTCTACTTTCAGTTTCCCTTGTGGTTTATGATTGTTTATTCGTGTGTTTTATATATATATTTGCTTTGTTGTTTTTGAAGCTCTGCGTATAGGCGCTTAATAAATATGTTTATTACTATTATTGTTATTATTATTACTTGTTATTTTACTTTCCCGAAAATGTTATACAATTGTTTTTTTATAACCATAACAATTCGTCAGTTTAAATGAAACCGCCGCCACTTGTCCTTCTTGGGTACAATTTCTTGTTTTTAACAAATGTTTCCTAATAGATGACTTGAGTTTACTGCATTAATCATGTATTGAGTATTCGTTTACAGTTTGACACACTTTTATTTATTTTTCGTTTGTTATGATGTACTAGGGGCCTAATGTGTTTCTTGTTTTCTGTTAAAGTTTTATTTGTTGTAATTTGTTTATGAGTACAGAGTAAGAGTGCATTTTTCATGCTGGTCATGAGTGACAGAAAAAAATGATTTGAGTTGAATGGGAGACTTTTAATGACGCTAGGTGGCAGTAGACTTACCAGGTAATTCCATTATTCTCTGAAATAGGCGCATGCGCAGAACTACGTACACAATGGAAATTTACCTGGTATGTCTGCTGCCATCTAGCGTTCAAAAGTCTCCCATTTAATAGATGTGTCGGAGTTAACTAGTCAAAGCTAAAATTAGATTTAAAAAAAAATTCTTTCTCACCACAGCTTCCACTGCGTCCTTTTGTAGAGCTGCTGGTGACAGGGGCTTGTTGTCTTCCTGTTGAGTATAACATATATCGCATTATTTCTGTGAAAGCGAACTTTATGTGTCCCTCAACGGACGTCACAATTTTTAGGCCTATGTGTCTAGTCCCTGTGTGCAAAAGCAGTATTGGCAGCTGGTTTTCACTATACCCAAAAGGGGTCTGACTGTTTAACTCCTCCAGCCTCACTTTGAATGGTGACGAAACAAGTAACCACTTAAAATTAAGCAGCAGTTGAATTTTCATAGGACTCTCTTTACTCGGTATAAGCAAAGCACCTGAGCGTACTCTAGTGACGGAGCTCTTATTGTAGCCAAGAACCGTGTATCCTGGTGTTTCAAAATGGAATCCTAAAATGTATGCTATATTTAGTTACACGTACTGGTGCTACAGTTAGGCCGGGCTACATTTGCTTAAAGGGATGCGATTTAAGGCCTTTGTTACAGTTGGGTATTATGTTGAGGCTACATTTCGGCCCGAGTTGCATTTAGGTGGTGGTGCTGCATTTAGGCACTGGCTGCATTTAGTTACAGGGTTGAGGCTAAATTCACTGAAGTGTCGTTGCCGAGTGGTCTAGTTCACCGGACCCAAGCTCTCGTGTTGTCAGCAACAGAGTGTGGGTTTAATTTCTGGTCGTGACACTTGTGCCCTTGAGCAAGGCACTTAACCATAATTGCTTGGGAATGTAGTGCATTTTGCTCTACCAGACAGGCTCCTAGTGGATGACACCAGTGCCTACATCCTTACAGACTGTAAAGGGGTAACCCTGTATCAAAGTGCAGCTGGTGTCAGTTGATTTGGGTCAACAGCCCAAACCAGGGGTCGATTTCACAAAACTCTTCCTAACTTAGGACTAGTCCTAGGCAATGCTAAGAGATAGGACTATTTAAGACCAGTTACTGGTCCTAACTTCAGATAAGACTAGTCTTATCACTTCTGTGAAATCGGCCCCAGTTAAGTGTAGCCCTCACCTTGAAATGGCCATTGGGTGACATTTCATCTCATAAAAAAAAATTAAAAAAATATAAAAGTTAGGCCCCGGTTCCATTCAGGTACTGGTGCTACATTTAGGCCCAGGATCCATTTTGTTACAGGATTAAGGCTACATTTAGGCCTGGGTTGAGGCTACATTTAGGCCTGGGTTGCGTTCATGTGCGGGTGCTACATTTAGGCCCGGGCTACATTTTGTTACATTTAAGCCCGGGTTATAGTTAGGTACCCTGGGCCAAAACTACATTTAGGACAGGAATTCATTCAGGTGCTGGTGCTACATTTTGGCCCGGGCTACAATTAGTTACAGGGTTGAGGCTACATTTAGGACTGAGTTTCATTCAGGTGATGCGTTGAAACTACATTTATGGTGCCACTGGGTTGCAGCTACGTGTTATGTCCGGGTTTTAGTAGGTCCTGGATTGGAGCTACCCTTTTTTCGGAGGCCCGAGCTACAATTTAGTTACATGGGTAAAGCTACATTTATACACAGGCTATGGATACATTTAGGCCAGAGCTACATTGAGGTGCTAGGTTGAAGCTAAATTTTAGACCGGGCTATATTCAGGTGCAGGATTGAAGCTATTTTAAGGCCCGGGCTGCATTGAAGTCCACACTCGGTCATTAAAACAGTCTTGGTTCAAAACGATCTCTTCGTGACTGAAAGAGAAGGCGAGAATTCTGTTAAAGAATTATGTCCAATATTAGTAGAACCTACCTCGATCGTTGGATCATCGGTGCTTAGAGCAACTACATTACCTTTCTCTGAATCCGGAAAATAGCTGCATATGTATAAACTGTCTACAAAAATGAAACAAAACACAACAACAAAGACAATAGTAATTAGAGTGATTCATAAAAGGGTCTGATGGCCGAGGCTGTACTAGTCTTGATTGACGACGTTTGTTTTGTTTCGAATTGCTGGAGAACAGATAACTGTATCACACAAGCATCTTGCCCAGAATCGTAGAAAGGGCAAATAGTAATGTACTGTACATGTGTATTTCTGTGTTTGGCTCTAAGCTTTCAAGTAATTAAAAACCTGACCAGAATCACCCACTCTTTAAGTTGTTGTCTGGCTTTTGAGGTGGAGTCTCAAAAACCACTTTGCGTTCAGAAACTGAAACTGTCAGATACAGATCGGGCTTGCTTTCTTGCTCCAAGTAGATTCCGTATGGCTTTTGTGTGCATTTTAGGAAGGACAATCTTCCGAAGGATATATCTGGTAAGATATTTTTATCACTGTTGAGCGTTTCTACTACCACGACCGATGGGACGTCACCTGAAGAATAGGAATGGAAGCAACACTTACTTGTAGGATATAAAGCTTTGCATGGTGGAAGTATAACTAAGAGAGGTTTGCGGTGACACCATGTTAATTCTCTTTTGAGTAGTGTTGGTTCTGAAAAGAACCGGTGGTTAACGACTCAACGTTTCAATCACTGTTGCTGGATGCTGCTTAAGTACTGCCTTGAAGGGGATTAACTGGGCTTGAGCTTGGCTCGGTGATGCACGAAGGTGGGAACAGGAACTGGATAAGCTGGGCTTAGCTCGGTGAAGCGTGTAGGCTGGAGCTGGGACTAAACCTAAACTGAAACCCAATGAGAGTGTGTAGGGAGTGTGTGCTCACTGACGATGGCTGACTTCTCATAATCTCCCCTCCTTCCGTATGCTCGATGTTCCCATTAGACTCAAGGAACATCGAGCGCACAGAAGGAGGGGAGATGATGAGAAGTCAGCCATCGTCAAGCACTCCAACGTCACCGACCATCAAGTAGACTGGGGTGCTGCAGAACCCATCGCCCTCATCCAGGGATGGCACCCCAGAAGGATCAGAGAGGTCATCGAGATCTACAAGCACGACACAGTTCCTCAATTCAAGACGTAGGCTTCCACGTCAGTGAAATTTGGCTCCCACTCTTCCCGACTAATGGATCTCCTATATCCAAGGTCACATCATCTACCCCTTAGACTTGGGTCTTCTATACCATCAGTCTCCTTTAGCTTCCCTCACCTTCCCTGCGCTTGTCACCAACTGATTCAGTTCAGTGAGCACACACTCCCTACCCACTCTCAGTGGGTTCAGATCTAGGTTTAGTCCAAGCTCCAGCCTACACGCTTTAACCGAGCTAAGCCCAGCTTATCCAGTCCCTGTTCCCGCCTTCGTGCATCACCGAGCCAGGCCCAACCTCCAGTTAATCCCCTTCTTGGCAGTACTTAAGCAGCATCCAGCAACAGAGTCCAACATTCTCCTGAAGACGATCAGAGCATACTGAATTAAACGTTCAGTCAATAACTACCGGTTCTTTTCAGAACCAACACTACTCAAAAGGGATTTAACATGGTGTCACCGCAAACCTCTCTTAGTAACACTAACTAGATCGAACAAAAAGAAATTGAGGTAAAAATGAATTTTAATTTAAAGGTAACACAAAAAACACATAGATACAGGACTGCGACCTGCAGCCGATTTCACGAAAGTAGTGCGTAACTTGCGCCATGTCGTAAAGTTACGCCATGTAAATGTGGCGCAGCTGCGCCACTTCCTTAAGTTGCATTTCACGAAACTTGTCTTAGCTGCGCAATTTTTTAATAATTAAAATAAATAACAAACACTGCGGACGAGGCTAACACCAACCTTTTCAACGACTGTTGCCTGAATCCGATGAAAAAATGCAACGGAGCGGCCATTTTAAATCACGATCTTTTTTAGTATCACGGCAACAGTGAAGTGTCGGAATAAGATGGCTTAACTTGGACCATTAACTACGTTTATTTGACACGTTCGTTGGATTTTTAAGAATTTACTATTTAAAGAGTTCAATGTTTAATAGTATCAAACACTCGCTGCTTTTTACGTTATTTTTAACATACTTTTTTAAACTTACAAACACTGTTTCGGTACGTTCGTGTGACACTTTTTTTGTGCCTGCGTTCGTGTGATGATACGGGACGTTTTGATACACACGACCCACACACACAGACAGTCGTGAGTTCGAGTGTGGACATGGTCGTGTCGTATATAGTTTGTATTTACTAATGAAGCCTATCAAAACTTAACAATTTTTCATATCTAGTGCCTTCACTTACTTATAGCTGTTAATTTTGTTCGAAATATAACGTAATGGCACCATGTATAAACGTACATAGAAAAACACGTTTTGGGGATTAATAAAATAATGAGGAAGAACTTTAGCCTATCAAATTGTACAAAATACCAAGTAAAAATACAGTAGCTAAAATTGTTAAATTTTTGAAAATCGGCAGCACAATATTCTCATGTAGAAGTCAACTTGTCGACAATTGTTATTGCACAATTTCAAGCATGATGGATTTTTTTTTCAAATGGTTTAATAATTGAATGTTGCTGCTTCTTTGTGACCAATTGTTTTTCCCCTCATTGATTTTACATTTCTTAAAACGTGATATATATTGCTATTAAACATTTTTTTAATTCACTCATATTTTGGGTGAAACTGTTGATTTGAAAATGGGGCCTAATTATGAATTACCCAACCACCATACCCCACACTAATTTGTCAACTATTACCCACTGACATCATCATTTTTTAAAACATTAAAAAAAAATCTTCTCATTTGATATTCAGGTTAAAAGCTATGTTAAAAAACGCAAGAGAAGGACCCATAGGAAACTGACTACATGTCAACAACAGTACCCAAATATGAAGAGTATTACAGTCAGCTTTTTATACCAGTGTCGTCCATCATACCGGAGAAGAGGAAAACAATTTATTCATGAGGTGTGAAGAGGAAATTATGTCAACATTGATATCATTGTTTATCTTCAGTGCACTAAATGATTGCATTTTTTAAACACTAAACCAATAAAAGTATGATTAATTTTGTTGCAAAAAAGAAACAAAACTTTTTATAATACAAGTTTTACTGTTTTTCTGAAAAAAATGTACAAATGATAGGCTCAACTCACTGCAATTAGTATATCAAAACTTTCATTTAAAATCAACAACGCAAATGGTTTGTTGCAACAAGTAGACCTATCTTTTTTATTGTATATATTAATATGATGCAAAGTGACTCTAGACTACTCAACTTAAGTTTTCCTGTTTCTCTTTATTACTCAGTATACAGCACAAAATCCCTTATTGATGTCATGAGAGATTGGAGATGTCAAGGAGAAGAATATGAAGTTGTGTTCGAGGAGATCTGTGTATCAATCTCTGAGTCATCCGGAAGTTATTTTCCCAGCAAGCTGGAAGATTAATGAAATCAAACTTAGATGGGTTTCAATTGCTTCCTAAGTGCTTACTGATGGGTTGATTCAGCTACAGGCACGTTCTCCTCCCGGCTACCCCCCCCTCCCTCCCCTCCCCCTCATGCCTAGATCCTTCAAATCCAGGCCCATAGTAAGGGCTGATATTAAAATTGACTAACAAGCTTGTTAATAGGTTAGTTATAACAAGTTAGAAAACCCCAAAATCAAAAATATGTTTACCAATATCACAAGCAAGTTTGACCACTCCACGACAGCAAATAATCCTATTAACTTAATTAAACAATATGAAAACCATTTTCTCAAAATGTTTTGTTAAATTCTTTTGAAATGCTTTAGGAACAGACTTTGTGATTCCCGTTGCATTTCATCTTTTGATAGTTTTAGAACAATTTTTTATAAAAAGAATTGGGGAGAGAGGAGCGTTGAAATGTTTTTTTTTCCAGTTGGTCTCTGAACAATAACAAAGTTTTTAAGTTAACATCAAACTTGGTTGTAATAAAAAAATACTATATTTTGCCGCAATAAATATAAATGCATTTTATCAGTTTTCTTTAAACTTCTATACTTTGTAGTTTAACGTATTGATTTTATTTTGATATGGGAGAACAAATATTGTTTAAAAGTGAAATAAAAAAATAATAAAAAAAATGAATTTAAGTCAACTTCTTTAACTTGTCTTTTTTGTAGTTGAAAGTGTTGATTTTGTTTTACATGGGAGAAAGTTTATAGGTGAAATGAAAAATTTCAGGATTTATTTCTTAAATGATAAGCCCGGGGCTGTTTATCCGGGCCAATGCATTCATTATTAACAAATAATTGGCGACGAAAGTGTTTTCCGAAAATGTATTTATGGTTGCATTTAAAGACCCCCAAAATCGTGGCCGATTATGCCGTTTATTTCCTCCAAAAAACGTTTTAAACAAATAGTAAAAATTACTTGTAAACCAATGGCTGACGAACGTGGTTTTTTGTTTCCGCTGAAGAAAAGAAAGAAGACAATATATTTCGGTAAACACTGAAATAACGTCACTGCCTGAGGAAAGCGTCTACCCGGGCAAACCATGTTGTACCCTTTGCCATAAACAGTTTATTAACTTGCGCAATTAATACTGACTTACGCAATCAAAATCGAGTGCGTAAGTTACGCCATTTTTGCGGCGTAACTTTTAGACTTGCGCCACTTTCAGGCGTGGCGTAACTTTCGTGAAATCGATCATAAATGTTTGGCGCAACTTACGCCACAAATGTTGCGCAAGTGGACTTACGCCATGGCGCAAAGTTTCGTGAAATCGGCTGCTGGTAGATTGGATGATGAACCCAGCCCCTGGTCCTCCAAGTTTGGGGGTTGCGGGGTTTACAGTCCCAATCCGGAGAAACAAAACCCAATACAGAAACCACGGCCTTACGATCCTTACGGGAAAAAGAGCATAAGTAGGTATAAATCGAGATGCCACCCAAAGATTTTGATTCGCCAGTGCTTGATTCAGCCTATAAGTTGCTCACCTGTTACCTCGATTTTAAAAATTACCCAGATATACGTCTTCCTGTCGCCATCCAAGGTCCGTTCAACTCCCTGTGCAAATTCAGGTAAGATTTTGTTTAACTAAACAAAAAAAAAATCAATTTGGGGGTGAACTTAATTTTTTCATGTTTTTATTTTATTTTATTAAACCGCACCAGTCAGTTTCTCTTGTGGTTTATTACTTTATAAACCAAGTAACAAATTAGGGGGAAAAAATCAAGTGCGGATACGTTACACGCACCACGGCCCAATTTGAGCTGCTTAAGCACAACAATTTAGCTAAGCACAACAATAAATATGTTGACCAGAATATGATTACCAGTTAAAATACCATTTTACATGCGACATTTGTGACTGGTATCCTGCCCATTTTTTTGGTAAGCAGAAAATTCTTGAGCATTATTTTCTGCTTCAAGCAGCTCCATGAAACTGGGCCCAGTGTGTACAAATATTGTGCCATAACGATGTAGTCACGGGTCAAAAAAATGACACAGAAGAAACTCTTACACATTATTGAAAGTTAATCATTTAATGAAATAATGAGGACCGAAAGACTAACCATTTCGAAATGCAAACATGTTACATCACAGGTTGCATGGCCTATTAGGAAAAACGTTACTTGTAAATTACGTTTTCTTGTTTTTGTACTGATGCGACAGGGTTAAATCACCGTAAATTTACTGACTGTTGTATTTTAAGGTTTTTTTTACAGAGAACAGAAAAGACTCACAATGAGTTTGTCTGGCGTCACGTAATCACGCATGAAGCTCAGCAAGTCCTGAAGACTCATTGCGTTGATTTCGTGGTCACCTTTGGTGTTCACCATAACTAATACATCCCCAGATCTATTTAAAAGACACACATACAGTTATACATGGGCAGTCATGACCACCGGGAAATATCGGTTGCCGAAAATTAATGACTTATTTACCCCCCCCCCCCCCACAGCTTCCCGGTATTACGATCTCATATGACCCACTGACACTCACCGGTAACCAGCGGCATGAGCCAAGCCACTGACCGACACGTCTCGGAGAAAAAATCGGTTGTCACTTTTCTCTAAACGGGCGTCGAAATTCACGTCAAGCGGGTCCCCCAATTCGGCCGGATTGGGAAAGAGTATTTCTCCTTCGGCGTGTTTCTTCTATAAATTAGCAAAAGATTAATCTTACATTCATTTGTATAAGCTTTGTTGGCGATGTGTGCGTGGGATAATTTGTGCAACTTTATACATTTTATGTGCTAACTAGACTATACATGTGGCAGAAAAGAAAAAGTAAGTTTAAAGGAACATTACAGAATTGGTAAGAAAAAAACTTGTAAAATATACTTTTTGATCACAAATTTACATAAAACTTAAACGGGCTAATGATGATGATAGTAGAAAACATCCCTTGAAATATTTCTGTCTGTCTGTGTTTACTTTGTCTCTGTACATGTTTATAACTTACTCGTTTTGTCCACAGGTTCCATAACCCGTTCTCTCTACAGGATTGTATTAACCTTTTTCTCTCCACAGATTTATAAATAACCCGTTTTGTCCATAGGTTTTATAACCCGTTCTCTCTACAGGATTGTATTAACCTTTTTCTCTCCACAGATTTATAAATAACCCGTTTTGTCCACAGGTTTTATACCCCGTTCTCTCTACAGGATTGTGTTTACTTTGTCTTGTACATGTTTATAAATTACTCGTTTTGTCCACAGATTCCATAACCCGTTCTCTCTACATGATTGTATTAACCTTTTTTCTCCACAGATTTATAAATAACCCGTTTTGTCCATAGGTTTTTATGACCCGTTCTCTCTACAGGATTGTATTAACCTTTTTCTCTCCACAGATTTATAAATAACCCGTTTTGTCCATAGGTTTTATAACCCGTTCTCTCTACAGGATTGTGTTTACTTTGTCTTTGTATATACATGTTTATAAATTACCCGTTTTTCCACAGGATTTATAGCCCGTTCTCTCTACAGGATTGTGTTAACTTTATCCCTGTACATGTTTATAATAACCCGTTTTGTCCACAGGTTTTATAATCCGTTTTTTTTTTCATACATGACATAACTCACCATGGCACTTGCTACTGATACCAAGTGCCTTTTCCGAAAACTACGTAAGCTTAAAGAAAAGAACATTAGCTACTTGTCACATCTTGATAACTATCGTTTTTATCGTTTATCCCGGATCATCCCTAAAGGGCTCTAGATCAAGTGTGCCCCTTCCTTTGGGGACCTTGAACCCTCATTTTTGAAGAAATGGAATAAGACACTCACTAACACGTCTTTCCATCTGCTCAGGTTACTGGAAGATCAATGCCAACAATACATTGATAACCAGTTACTTGAGATAACAGAGACTGAATCTCAACTCCAAGAATCATGCTCCAATCAAGAGTATGAACATTTACATGATATCCTACGATCTAATGTCAACCACCTACGGTCCACCCTAACGGACAAACAGAACGAGAAACGCATGAATGTCCAAGCTAACCATAAGAAATACATTCATAGACGTTTCCACAGCAAGAGGCCAACTCTTACTCACCCCCTTGAAAGGTCGCCAGATACAACATGTACAGTAGTCAATCTGTCTGACAAAGTCTTAACCGACCCACAGGTTAAACTCCTTTCAAGGGGCCTTAAGTTTTGCCCCACACCTAGAGAACCTAACCAACTGTCTTTCCAACAGGACATGGCCCAATTCAACCGCAGGTTACGCCTACGTGAATATTTTCATGTAGAGAAATCCACAGATGACGAGTCATCTGTTGAGATCCAACCCACCCGCAACCGCTTCAAGGAAAAGAGTAGTTGGGTACCCCCTAAGAACCGAGATGTAGCTCTAGACGCTTACATCAATTCAGTCAACTCTGAGGTTCTTAAGGTCCCCAACACCTCGACACCCAATAACCTCCCCCAAGATGAACGCCACGCCCTAACACAGCTCCGCCAATCATCAGACATAGTGATTAAACGAGCTGACAAGGGGTCCGCAGTTGTAGTCATGAACACACATGATTATATAGCTGAGGGCCTCAGACAGCTCAGCAACACTGATCATTATATTGAATGTGACACTGACCCTACTCAATCGTTTTCCAAACAAATCAGTGACACTCTGGTTAAAATTCACAATGCCAACGGTATCGAGAAAGATACGTTTAACTATCTCCTCCCACAGGACCCCCGTACAGCACGCTTCTACCTTCTACCCAAGATACACAAGCCCAACAACCCGGGTCGACCCATTGTATCTGGTAATGGTAGCCCCACAGAACGCATTTCTGAGTTGGTCGATAGTTTCCTCAACCCCTTAGTCTCCCGCATCCCGTCCTTCATAAAGGATACCACAGACTTCCTCCATAAATTACTCTGGATGTTTCATCACTGTATACTAACATACCCCATAATGAAGGCATGAGTGCTTGTGTCTCTGCTCTCAGGGCCAATAGACAATCCCGCCCCTCAGTGAGAGAGATTAAGGAACTCATCAGCCACATTCTCACTAAGAACAATTTTTCATTTACTGACAGACATTTTGTACAGGTACAGGGTACCGCAATGGGTACTAAAATGGCACCCTCTTATGCCAACCTATTCATGTCTGACTTAGAGGACAGACTCCTGTCCTCTGCCCCCAACCGCCCACTAGTTTGGTGGAGATTTATCGATGATATTTTCTCCATATGGTGTGGTGGTCAAGACAGCTTGGATGAGTTTATCGACCATATAAACTCATTCCACCCCACCATAAAGTTCACTACTGAATGCTCTCTCACAAGTGTGAACTTTCTAAATGTAACCGTAACTAAATCCCCTAATGGCATTATTACGGATGTATACAGCAAACCCACTGACACCCACCAGTATCTTCTCTCCAACAGTTGCCACCCTAGTCACTGTAAGAAGGCAATTGCTTACAGTCAGGCATTACGTATAAGGCGTATCTGTTCCACAGATACCTTGTACAAAAGTCGTTCATCCGACCTAAGGAAACACCTTGTTTCAAGGGGCCACAGCGAACGCAGGGTCCAACTTGCCATCAACAGAGCCCTCAACATACCTCGTCACACTTTGTTGACCAACACGAGAACGAAAAAAGCCCGACCAAGAGAGTCGCCCTAGTCACCACCTTCCACCCTAAACTGCCTAAACTTTCATCAATCCTCAATAACAATATGAATATACTTCACTCCTCTAACAGGTTATGCTCAGCAATCCCTGAGCTCCCCATGGTTGCGTTCCGCCGCCCTAAAAACCTGGGAGACATCCTAGTCAGGGCTAAACTCCCACCAGGTGCATGCCAAACACCACCCCTAACAGAAATACTAGGTTGTCACAAATGTACCCGCTCCAAGTGTAGAACATGTCTCTACATCAAACAGGCACTTAAAGTAAAGAGTCATAGCACTGGCTCTTCTTACAACATCAAGACCGACTCCCAATGTAGCACACCTAATGTAGTCTATGTTATATCATGTAAGAAATGTGGACTACAATATGTGGGAGAGACTAAGACCAAACTTAGTCTTCGCTTTGCGAACCATGTCTCTTCCATAAAGACCAAGAAACAGTACCCCGTCTCCATCCACTTCAACAGCCCCAATCACAACGTCAAAGATGTTGAACTTATGGTGATTGAGGCTTGCAATGGTGATGACACACACCGCAAACTGAGAGATCCGCATTGGATTCACCAACTTAAGACAGTCCAACCCTTTGGACTTAACATCAACACCGGTGTCAAATAAATTCCCACTTCATTTACTGCTTACTTATTTATTTTATGTAATATAAATACAATTACTGGTAATAACCTGTTCTTTCAATGATTGATTTGTTTTCCATTCTTAAGTTGTTTTAAAAATCATATTTTTCTCCACTGGCTAACTGTTACGGTTCTTTTTCTCGACAAGTTTTTTGGAGATCGACCTGTTCTTTTCCTAAACCCCTTCTCTCCACAGACTTGTTGTTCTATAATTACCTCCCTTTCACATTGCTGTATATACTTTGGTCCTGTTCCCTATTGTTAATTGCATTTTACCCAATGCCTCGTGCCCCTTAATCTTGTCCTTTCATGTCTCCCGCCTGGTCCAGTAATCCTCCCTTTCACTGACCATCCTTTTGTCCCCACCACATAACTCTCATTGGCTCTTGACCGCCCCATTGTTTGTAAACTAATAACACTGATTGGCTATAATTTTCCCTCCTTTTTCTGGATACCATCCCATTGTTCTTTGCCTCTCTTTTTTGCTATAAATGGATATGTTTTTCGTTTGTGCTTGTTTTTGCCTCTGACGAAGGTCCGGTTTGGATCGAAAGCTAAGGCCATCTACCCTACAAATTTTATATATATATATATATATATATATATATAAAATATATATAAAATAAAATAGCCGTTTCGCGGGCTACAGCCGGTCTGTTTTTTTCCTTGGTTTGCGTTGATTGGTCGGAAATTTACGCTGATCGGTCAAGAAGTAATGAAGTGCGGGGTTTAAAACCTCAACCATCGTCTGTGTTCGCTTCACGAGCATTTCGCTCCGTCTCTAGTAATGTTTCGTCCCTTGTTCTCAATTATGTTTTGAGTGTTATGGTTGGATTCCTTAGACATTGAAGATCAAGCCCGTGTTCTTAGAATTTCTTTCATGATTTTCGAAAGTGGTAAAAATTGAGCATATCTGTTACTATAGTCTGTCAACATTGGTCGAAATTGCACTTATGGTCGAATCTCGTGCACAACACCTCGTAACCCTCCGGTAAACAGCCCGTCTGTAGAGAGGGTTACGATCATCGCAACTAATTCTGATACATGCTTTAGGTTTCTTTTTTAGGGTTTCGGCCTGGTAGCCGAAACACCTATTGTTTTCGTCGAGATTTTTTGACCTCTACTTCCGGGTCAACCGGAAGTGGGACCATATCTCAAGAAATATACAAACGATTTTCAAACTTTTTCAGTCATAGACTCCTTGGGCATTGGAGATTAGCCTTAGGTAATCGTGACCCCATGTTGACCTCAACTTCCGGGTCAACCGGAAATGGGACCATATGTCAAGAATTATACAACCGATTTTCAAACTTTCTTCAGTTTTAGACTCCTTAGGCATTAAATATTAACCTTAAAAAACGTGACCCCAAGTTGACCTCTACTTCCGGGTCAACCGGAAGTGGGACCATATCTCAAGAAATATACAAACGATTTTCAAATTTTTTTCAGTTATAGACTCCTTGGGCATTGGAGATTAGCCTTAGGTAATCGTGACCCCATGTTGACCTCAACTTCCGGTACAACCGGAAGTTGGACCATATCTCAAGTACTATACAACCGATTCTCAAACTTTTTTCAGTTATAGACTCCTTAGGCAATAATATTGACTTTGAAAAACCGTGACTTCATGTTGACCTTCCGGGTCAACTGGAAGTGGGACCATATCTCAAGTACTATACAAGTAAAATTTTTGCAACAACAGGGCCAAATTTCATGGCTCTGCTTATCGTAAGCAAAGAATCGGCGCTTACGGACGCAGGGAATTCTGCGCTTAAAACGTCAAGCGTATTTCAGGGGTAATTAGCAGGGAATTTTGCTTGTGCGCGTGCGTACTCCACGTAACTGGGCATTCTTCGCTTATCTAGCTAACACAGAAATTCGACGCTTGCACAGTAATAAGCGGAGAATAGTGATCGCAAGCGCAGAATTCGGTGGTAAGCAGAGCCATGAAACTGGGCCCAGATCAATAGACATTGCACGAATCTTACAGTTTGGTCTGCTGCCCTCTCTCTCCGTTGGTTGTCAGTTTGTCCTTCCTCAGCCATGTAGTCAGCGCCTGTGACACGACAGAATCATAAACTTATGAACATAATCCTATCTTCCACATTTCGTCTGACGCCAATTCCTCAGTTAAAGTTCATAGATTGGTTTTTGTCAACATAATGCTAAATTATGGGCAAAATTATCAAGAAACATACAATAATTATCACCAGTGAAAGTTTCAGTTGATTACAGTGTCTAGTTGGTCACGGTATTTTCATCAAGAACGTCGAACCCGTCTCCGTTTAATTAGCGAGGTAGCAGCGGGTTCCCATCGAATCTCTGGCCGCAGCATTCACAAAAGGACACTACGGAAATTATTTTGAATCGCCTTGAGAGGGGAGTTTCGGAGATTTAAATTTGTCTACACTGATTTTTAAATCAAAGGGGGCACTTCAGCCCAAATCATTTTGCAGGATGTTGTACAAGTAGGCTTTCGGATCAAACTTACGCAATTTTTTTAGGGGTCTTTACCTATTAAAGACGGTAAACAGGCTGTTTTAATCCTACATTCCAGTTCGCCAGATCGATATTTTGAATTTCCAATTCCAAAATTTAATTTAGGTTCTCGGCACCAGAGAGGTCTCTTCGAGTGTCCATTCACTGAACCGTTAATCGGAGCGAAGAGCGGGTCGTTCTTCTCCCAGGGGCCGCTCATGGAACAACGGACCGGTATTACACAGGATTGACACGGATAAAACAATCATCATAGTTTAATTTTACTCTGAAAGCTTACTGATTACAAAGTTCATACTAAAATCATTACTTCTGTGAAATATTTCCCTCCAGAGTTAAGTCGAATTCGAGAAAACTGTAGGCCTATCTGAAAACCTTTGTCTTTTAGGCAACAGCTGATTTCGGTTGTTACAACAAAAAATTAGGACAATGTGTGTACATGCTGAAAAGTGTACATAGTTTGTCACTATTTTCTACTGACTCAAACAACGGATGCCCAAATATTCATAGGTCTGTTATTTCACGTATATGGTTGATCACACAAAATATGATCCATGTCTGCTATTTTGTAAGCTCTACCAATCCTGTATATTACCTTTAAAGCATCTTGGAGATGCTAATCAAAACTTCCATTTATCAATCAAAACCCCCCCCCACCCCCAAACACACACAAGTGTGTAAACACCTGCAATCGGGGACCTCTTATTGTCCCTCTATTGTTTGTACTCCTGGACCCCCACCGGGGCTTCACCCCCTGGACCCTTACCATCGATGTTCCAGTACATTTTCCAGTAAATTTAGAAGATTTATATGGATCTGATTTCCAATAAGAGTGTGTCTATTTCTCTGTTTTAAGCACATGGAGGCTTGATTTTAACCCCACAGAACGCCAAAGGCTCAGAGCTGTAAGGCCGGCCCCAGGCCCCCACCCATTTTTTGTTTTCCCTCTATTCACCGTTGTGCCCCCCCGGTTTAAAAAATCCTGGATCCACCCCTGCCCCCCCCCCCACTTTTAAATACCTTCCATGTATGATCCATGTCTGCTATTTTTAAGCTCTACAAATCCTGTATAATACCTTTAAAGCCTCTTGGAGATGCTAATCAAAACTTCCATTTATCGACCACATGTAAACACATGCAATCGGGGACCTCCTATTGTCCCTCTATTGGTTGTAACTTTTTGGCAACAGCTCTCATTGGTTTTGTACACCTTTTCAAACTGGGAAGCTTTCCCCGGTTTGAATGTGTATACCTACCAACACACACTCACTTTTGCACGCACCTTTGTGGGGACTTCCTATTGTTGTTCTATTGTCCCCTTTTCTAAAGAATTCCCTTGTGGGGACCCAGTTTAACAAAGAAAAAAGTTGTGGGGACCTTTGTTCCATTGTGTAAAAGTCCCACAACGGTGTGTATGCCTACCCACACATATCAAGCATATACACCTCCGGCTCCTTTTTGTCCTTGTACACATCGACCCCATGCCCTGTATTCTAGTCTCCCTGTATCAATTATCCGAAATAGCAAAGAATGGAAGATTTTTCAGCCATTTTCGATTTACTGCAGGATGAAGGCCTCATCTTGATGTCCCCAAAGTTTTCTATGTTGTGCTTGTTGGTACCCTTGCTCTGGTACCAATTGACTACCCCCAGTATTATTGAAGCTTAGCTCTCCATCTTTTTCTATGGTGCCCTCTATTCCGTTTGTTCCCATAATTTATGGTGTTCTACCAACCTCCCCCCCCCCGAAAAAATAATAAATAAACAAAATAATTTAAAATATAAATTAAAAAATACACCTTATATTTGTCATTCGAATAGGGTCATTGATCACCATTACCATACAATAGATAAGCTATCATCAATCACCAAAAGCTAGGTTACTCATAACAGTTAATGTGATTCTAGACTAAGACGAGTCGGTCGAGTTCGTGTTATTTGTATTTGATGAATATGTCAAATATTGGCCTTTGTTCACCACTTCAAAAATCGATGAAATGATTCTACATGAGTCCAAAATGAGTGAGATGAATCCCGCCCTGCTATCTACCCCCGTATGCATTTTTGTTTCTGCAGCACACGTCGGCTAAGAAGTCAACAGTAGGCCTAAATAATAAAATATCACTGAAAAAAATGCTATTACAGATTAAACGATAGTGTAGCTGTTGCTTCGTCGATCCACTGCTAAGACTCACCGTTTTTCTACGTCGTTTCGAAAAGCTTGTGTCTGCAAAATAATAAAGTCCCATCCCATGGTTTTTGTTTACATTCCAAAAAACTGTGTCACCATATTACGACATTACCGACCGTAAAAGTTCAAGTTGCTATAATGAATTAAGACTTACCCCAAAGCTGCAAAAGTGGAAGGTTATAAACACGTACATGATTACCTGCAAAACCGAATGACTGCCACTTCTTCTGACCCTGTGTGTGTAAAGGTAGGTAATGGTTTCCTTGCTCGCTCTGCTACCCGACTCGTTGATGTTCCACACTCCACTACTGCAGAACTGGAATATGTAGTAGGCGGCACGGGTCCAGTGTCCACACCACGCGCAGTCTGTGCGAGTGTGCAGCTTTGGACAAAGGAAAAGTACAGGTCTATGCATTGTAAATGTGAATGTGAAGTGATCAGCTGATGCTTTTTTCCTTCTTTTTCTTCAGGTTTTCAGAAACAGTTTTCTCAAACATGAGATGAGACCATGAAAACTGACAGAAAATAAAGCTTTTTGAACACTCCGGTTTTCAGAGACAGCTTTCTTGAAGATGACTTAATTTTAGAGGGAAGTATTTCACAGGAAAAATGGCTCTAGTATGAACTTCATTGTCAAAACTGAAATAAAACAACATTTTTGTATAATACATTGAAGGTAAAAAGCAACGTTCATTGCTTTACAGGGTTTTAATTATTAATATTTAACTTATTTTATGCAATACTCAGTAGTCAGTGTGCCAAAATTTGTATTACAAATGCGTTGTGATACTACAAAGATAAGCAAGAAAATAAGTATTAAGTGGAAAGTATTTCAACTTCAGTAATTAACAGGTCTCCTAATTACCTGGGTGTCCCTGTAAATACTTATAAATCCAACCGAGGACATCATCGGTTCCAGCGAAACCATTCGGATCCATTTTGTTTAAGCCCTCGGATGTCAACTGGTACACACTCCCAGTTATGGGTGGTGCCAATAATGTAAGACTTATCATTGTTTAATCTATATTGTTGTTGTCAAAGACCAAGTTTTTAGGGAACTTCCCCTCGGTCTAGGACCTTTTAAATCTCATTTGAAATAAGTATTCAAAATCACATCCCAACCATCGCCCCTTCCCATTGTGTCAACTTCTTCTACCGCGGACCTTCCTTCCCACCGTCCCTACACTTTTCAACAATGTCAATCCTTTACTGTTCCTTTATGTGGATAGTAACCGCACTATGTGCAGGAACACTGCTTGTTTTTGTTCCGTGTTTTCTTAGGTGTTCGTGCAGTACAATCACGAACACCTTTTGTTTTTGTTTCGTTTTTAGGAGTTCGGCGAACAGCCGAAAACCTATTGTTATTGTTCTGTTCCCCTTTAATCTACTGGCACCAGATGCCACTGAAACTCTACACGGTTTCCCTTTCCTGTTTATTGCGAATCGATTAGCTTTGTTGACATTTTTGTAAACAGATACACGAACTTAACCTAAGATAGGTCAAGGTGGGTCCCATGGGGATTCAGCAAACCACATCATTTTTCCCAGGGAATTTGGGTTTCATTTGAGGAAATAAAGAATGGTCTTTCATTGCATAGCTGCATTATAGTTATCGAGGAGTTTAAAGCCAAGTTATGCATCGCTAACATGTAATTGTTTTCTTTGATTTATATCATTGCACAGTTCAAACTTTACCCATGCACTTATTTATTTTTTATGTAAGGAATACCGTTTGTACCTCTCACTTTCACACAATGATACAACATAATGATTATGTGGCAACTTTGCCATTACGAGAATAAACGTGGTTACCAAGCTGTAGACCAAGGTAACTTGTTACAGAAACGTTGTTTAAAGGCCTACTTTGTTACTTCGAACATGTTTTGAACGTTCTAACAACGTCTCAATCAACAATTTAAACTAGTGGGATTTCTGAAAATTGAGACTGTTAGGGGCATTTCGAGGTAAAAGTGGGGAACCAGAATTTTTTACATAATTTTGTTATGCTGAATCAGATAAAACCGGTTCCCAAGCGAAATTTTGAGTTTTTTACCATCTAATTTGCATCATCAAAATGGCAGCTAAACCGCCAATTTTCGACCTTTCTTTAACCATTTTCAGCATTATCTCTGTAACCCAGCGAGCAACAAGGAATAATGATATGTCTGTACCTATGTTTTGAATGTCAGAGAGTAGGATTAAGACATATCTGAAAAAAACTTAGTAGAAACAAATATTCATAAATGTGCAAATAAGTGGCCGCCATTACAGAAAAAAACATTTTCTCCAATATCTCTGTAACTAGGCAAGCAAAAATGACAAATGAAACGTGTTTACCTATGTTTTGAAGGTAAACAAAAAGAATTAAGACATTTCAGAAGTAATTAATGGAACAATGGCCGCCATTACCCAAAAATAATTTTTCTCATATATTTCTTTAACTAGTCAAACAAACATTACGATTGAAGTGTCTTTTCAATCGAGATTTGTAATTGAGACCAGTTGCCTTGTCATGCCTGTAATAGCTTCAAGTATTATTTGGGGGTAAAGTTAGGACCCTAACATTTTAGCACTGATACATGAATTGGTATGCAATTCATTGGTAGCTATACTAGCTCATTTGAAAAAAAGCATCTGTCTTTATCACTGATCACATTGCTTGACCCTCAAAACATAGGTAAAGACACTTCATTTGAAAGGTTTGTTTGCCTAGTTACAGAGATA